>JBAJFG010000298.1:600000-977304 GCA_037903475.1 Ancylostoma caninum
AGAAAAAGCCTTCACTATCTCGCATTCTGTAAACTTCGCTATTTTTGCCTTCCTCAACTTCATCGATGTGGTTGGTGAACAACCTTCACTTTTTTGGCCCAGACAACCTTCACTTTTCTGACCCCTGTCTCACCACTATCGTACCTATGTACATCAGATGACTTGCCATCTTTTGCTGGTGATCTGACATAATCAGTGTAGCCACAATGGACTTACAGACGCTCAAAGTTGCCCCGAAGGTAGTTCGAGGACAACTCGTCCGCGAATCAGGGCATGTGTTGAAGCAATCAGGCATATTCGCTCCTGACGCTGCTGACCCGATTGACTGATGATGGATTTCTTAGTCGCCTTTTTCGCACCTTTGATTGGTGTCATAAGTTGACAATTAGGGGAGCGAGAAAAGGTGCGAACATCAGACCGGATCAACCGAGCACCCGCAATATATTGGGTTGGTGGAGAAGTTCTGCAAAACGTTTTGTTTTCTTTTCTGAAACGCAAAAGCAGCTCGACAAGTGGGATCTTGTGTCGGGTAGTATTTTCTCGAAGCCTTTAAGTGAAGGATATATGGGTGAAGCTCTATTAGTATTTGAGTATGAATGCCTTCTCGTAGTTGAGTCTCACTTCGCTCCATTGTCTATTACGGTTTCCTGCAAGGACATCCTGTAAAAATTGCCGGCGCCAATATATGTGCTGCGTTTGAAGAGAACGTCATCCACCATCTGACGGTCCCCTGTGGTGCCAGAAATTTGAATCTGGCGAAATGACGTATGAAAGTCACCCACGTTCTGGACGTGCGTCGATCGCTATTAACGACAATCTGCAGGGCACCCTGAAGGTGAGGCCGAATGCAAACTCCTGCAAGTTGGTGAGGACATTCTACTGCGACCATGCGATCGTCATCAAGCTCTATCAGTCTCTCGATTTCAGCAAAGTTGTCCGGACATGAACACCCCACCCCGCATGTTGTGCGAATCTGACAAGTCATGCTGGGTGAGCATCGAATGGTCTCTGTTTCTTCTGCCACATGGGAAAGACTTTCTAAATGATAGTGCAAGCTTGGTCCTGTTTGCGAACAAGCACAGCATCGTCAATGAATTCCGTGTCCGGAATCACTTCCAAAACAGTCAAAAGCAAGAGGTTTTTCTACGCTGGCAGTGGAGCCACAAGAAATGCTTTGCCACGTGTTCCTAATTAGTTGCATCACAGTGATGAGCGATCTCTGCGCTACCCAACTCCGAAAGTTGGCAAGCGGCATCCCTGAAAAACGCAGAAAAAGAGCAACTTTTAATCTTCTGCATGATAATGCTTAGGCTCACATAGCAAAGGGAGGTCATGGGAAGTTATAATCTCGGTTATGAATTTCTGTCACACCTATCGTATTCGCTAGACCTGAACTGTAGGACTGTCCCTTTCCCTGGCCAAGAACGAGCACCTATGGAAGATAAGGCTTAACAATCAACGGGACCTCGAAAGTGAGGTTTTTCGATGCACAGCCTCCGAAGTTCTGTCAGGAAGGAACAGGGAAGCTGCCCAAAAGATGGAAAAAGCAATGGTAAATGTAGCTTCAACTAAGATTTCGTTTCAATGATGAAATTCATTTCTAAAGAATTCGTTGTGAGTGTTGCAGAACTTTTTCACTAACCCAATATTAAAATATAGGTAACTCCAAAAGTACGTAGACAAGACTCGAGATCGCGGCGCGGCTCTCATAAGCAAAGACGAAGGCGCACACTATGCTGAGCTCCCGTGACTCTGCCTAAGAGAGCCGCGCCGCGGTCCTGACTCTTGACTGCGTACGTTTGGAGTTCTCTATTGGGTTGGGCAACAAGTTCGTGCGGTTTTGAATAGGCATTCAAATAACATTTCTTCACAGTCACCAACAATCACAATGAGTCGTTTATATAGCACCTTTTTTTTCTTTTACAAATTACAAATTACAAATGTACTTTGTAGTAGAAATGATCTCGCAATATATAATGATTACAAGTTCGATCTGTTTCAGCGCACACAGAGCTTCAAAATTGATTTTGTGTAACTGGTGCATCAAAGTCATCCCCAGACAACCCCAGACTGACTTTTCCGGTTCCGCGGAGCTTGCCGATTTTCAGAACTTCCGCGGAGCCTGATTTATTATTATATTATTATTATAGCCCGATTTTCGGAAATTCCGCAGAGCTTGACACTTTTTGGAACTTCCGCGGAGCTTCGAGACAGATAGAATGATCCAAGAAACTAACATATCAAGTGGCATGCTTTTATCCAATTTTTATAGTGGTATGTTCTTGCTTGACTTCAGCTAGTCATATAAGAAGCCGTGATAGAATGCCAAAAATTTTCTGCTATTTCTTCTGTGAAATTTAGTTCGGAATGCCCCAATAATGACATCTGTAATGTCGAATTCCGGGTCATGCTCGTGTCACATAAGTGTACCCCTGGATTATTCCCATAAACACGAAAATTTGACTGCTTTTTTTTACCGGAGAGGAATTTTTCCATGTTACCATTAAAGTTGAAACCTAATGCAGATACATGAAGCGCAGTCAGAGGGCAAACCAGCTTGAGGCTCTTCTTCAGCAAACGAAAACAGTAGTGGTGTAACTAGTGCTAGGAGGTGGAACAAATTCGGTGGGATTGACGATCCTACGGTTTTTGGTATCGGGACGCGTGGAGGTGTTCACTCCACGTTGGACGACTTTACCCTATTATTGAGTTATGGTTGAGTCCATAATGCAGGAATTACGTCACTCTTGTTCGACTTCGGAACTTCCGCGGAGCCATTTCGGAACTTCCGCGGAGCCAGTTCGGAACTTCCATCGGGTCACCCGCGAAAATTCCGAAAAAGCTCCGCGGAAGTTCCGAAAGTTCGTCTAGGTCCCTGGCAGTACCACTAAAACACACCCAATTAATGGAAATTTACACAACGTGTTGAAAACCCTTCTGATAACTCAAATGTAAAAAAAGGCCAAAGAAATATAAATGAGGAAGACCCGCAATGCGCTCTTCCATACCTTGGGCACACAAGCATTCGCGACAAAGAAAATTCCTCATAATTGCAGCCCTCACTGAGCTCATCACTGGAAATCGCTGAGAACTTCTCCTAGACGCCGTCGCGTCGCGAACAAGTATAAACACTCTTAAAATCACGTCGCGTGACGGCGTCGCTCGCGGTGGAATCGTCACTACAGTAGCCAATCGGGGTTTCCGTGGTAATTCTTCATCATATTGGATGATAACTATCAAGAAAACTAATTAACTATTAAGAAATCTTCGTGCTTTGTTGTTCCAGAGCGGTTTTGAAACAGCCTTGAAAAGCCTTTCGCAGCCTTGAAAAGCACGCCACGGCGTGCTTTTCAAGGCTGAGAAAAACCCAACGCCATCGACGCTCGCTGTATACTAGTGGTCGACACGTATTGTATTGAAGTGTTATATGGTCGCTTCAGTTTGACCCCAAACGCCCATTCATAGTTGTGCTATTGGGCTACCCAACAATCTACAGTGCCTCCAATCCGCCTCGTCCTCAAAGGCAGCACTCACAGAAATTTTCACTTCTGAAATGAGTCGCTTACCATGTAGCCAGCCGCTGGACAATCGCAACAGTAAGTTGAACACCTTGAATGGCCGCCTACTATACATTGGTATTCGAACGAATATTTTCGAACGAATATTCGAATAATTCGAAATTTTCGTTATTCGAATATTCGAATAATTCGAAAAGTCAAAATATTCGATTATTCGAATATTCGAATAATTCAAAAAGTTGAAATATTCGATTATTCGAATATTCGAATATTCGAACATCCATGATCCGAATAATCGGTTTAATCATAAAATCGCCATGATTCATGGATCACATATTATGATTTACCCTCAGCAACTGACTGAATGCGAACGACAAGCATGCGTCATTATTCATTTATTATTTTTTCAGTGATTCCTTAAGAGTATCCCCAGACTTCGCCAGCAATCGTGGCGATCGCCACGATAGTCGGCTGTCGTCGCGATCACCACGACCGCCGGCGATCGCCACATGGATAAAGTGAATGAGGAGACCCCAGACGTTGGAAGGATGATAATAAATGAGGCGTGAGAATCGATAGGCATGGATTCCACTATAGCTATCACTCACATCGCCAGTTCGTTTCGGGCACATCTCCGAGAGTACGGGCAATGAGCTCCGCTTGGCAGCGATCCATGGCGATGTAATGTAGCAATCGATACGTATCACTTCCACAGTCCTTATCTCTTATATCGCTGGTTCATTTTTATCCGTTTTGAACTGGCGAAGTCTGGGGATACTCTAATGAAAAAATTAAACAATACTGACAGGACTCGTGGAAAAGACGGGCCTGACTTGTTTCAAATTACATAACAGAGGCTGTTCCCCATGCTACCTCCTCTTTCGGCTTACGGTCCAGCTGAATTCAAAAGATTACAAATCGAGAAGTTCATGCTGATTTACATGGACTCAGAAAGCGAACACAGACCGAACACGGTTTAGCAGCAGTTACACCGGGAGGTGAAAGGTTATTTCGTCGCCCCACGAGCTGCATTGGCCCCGTAAAGGCTGTTTCGGGGGCGATAAACTGGTTTGCATGTCTCAAACCTGGGTTTGCAGCTCAGTCTGGGCACAGTGCTGTGTTCATACTGTTGACTCGGGTAAGTATATGTTTACCCAACCTCATCCAAAAATAGTCCCGAACGCATATGCGCTTGCCGCGGCAGTGCTTGGTGGACGCAGCGGTCCCGCGGCGGATCTCCAGATCCGCGTCGCACACGCACGCATCCGCACACACGGATCTCGCCTGACCGATTATTGCACAGGACCACTTTTTTACCCGGGCCTAAGCCGGTCTGACGAGTCTCGCAGGGCTCGCCTTTTCCCCGCCGTAGCGGAGAGACGCGTCAGCTCTGGTGCTCAACCATCGGCTTATGTACACTTCCCAGGAGGCGGATAGCCACGTGGCAAGGAGCAGATAGAACGCAGGACATGAGAGGCACAACGTACTACAGTCAATCGGGCAGCAAGTAGCCCCCTCAACGCCGCCGAAACACGGGTTTTGCTGCTCTTAGCAGTCGGAATGCAGCAGTTCTTCCTCTTGCAGCGAAGTCTGCCTTCCATTTCTTGGGGGTGTGGCTTGGGAGGTTCGCTGCGTTTGCCTTATACAGTTATCTGAAGAGATACGCAAGTTTGAGAGAAATAGGCGGTCATCGAGCTCCGTAGAACACAAAACCAAACGTTATTGGTTTTGTCTTTCACGGGGGTTAGGGACAGAAATGAAGTTGATTTCTTGCTTAAGACGGTGGGAACATAGGGTGGGGGTGCGATGTGCGCATTTCGACGTGGTTACAGATAATTCCTTCCACAGGAAGCTCGATGAATCACTACTGTAATCAGGGTCAAGCGTGATGATGGTAAAACGTCGATCCCCATACGACCCCCCCCCCCTTTGAGCCACCAAAAATACGACCCCCCCTTTGCACACAAATTTCCTTCTATGTTTACAGAATTTAGATATTGTATCCCATTTCAGGTGTTCGTACTGTGACAGGTGTGGTGGAGCCAGAGCATAGGAAGGAGAAAGAGGCTCTTTTGTATCTAACTAGTTGTTTGGAAGTTTTTTGGAAAACGTTGAAATGTACGCGGTGGACCAAAAACGTGCATTAACTATGCAATTTTGCTAACGTAACTAATGAGGCTCGAACACATCAAGAAAAAACATCTATATACATCATCTACATGGTGAAGGGTTCGATCCCTACCGAGGCTCAAATTTTTGCTGAGGGTTAAGGCGTGTGCGGTGAGCGAATTTCAGTCTGAAAGCGTCAGTACAGAGTTTCTAAACGAAATACCTTCGTATTCGTTACGAAAAACAACCATACACATCAGCGACATGGTCAAGGGTTCGATCCCCTCCGAGCCCAGAATTTTTGCATGGCGTGAAATGACACGCGCTTGTAGTAGATTCGAGATGATCGACCGTAAAGCACGAAATAACTGTTTATAGAGGTGGAGGACTGGGTAGGACTTTCAGTACGGACGTGCGAAAATTTCAGCCTAAAATTTTGACTCGTTCAGAGACATGGTTGTAGTCGGACACGAATATCAGAAGATCTAGCCCGTTGAGGTCCCAATTTTTTTCAGGTTCCTAATAGTCGAAGGTTTTCGCTTTCAGGCTGTACAGCTCGTTTTTCCGCAGCTGCTTCCACCGCGATTCAACTCCGTCGATAAAAACATGGAAAAAAGGCCATTTTTATCGACGAAACCTCATCTCCGTAATTCCCGTGCTGAATCTTTCCTCTTGAAGCTGGAGATCTGAAACTTCGGGGTAAAGCACTATTGGGTAGGGTCCATAAAATGACTTTTTACTGGCCTGCAGGACTGGGTAGGACTTTCAGTACGGACGTGCGAAAATTTTAGCCTATAACCCCCCACTTTTCACTATTCAACTCATACTGTTAAAGTCGTTTAATCACGTCAAAACAAATCCCGTGTATGGAAAATTCAGTGTCCCACTTCTTCCGTTTTTTCTACCTTTTTTCTACCTCCTGTTCCACACTAAGGCACCCCCTCCCGACCACGACCTCCCCCTTACGACCCCCCTCTTTCCCCACCCCCCCCCCCCGTACGACCCCCCTTTGATAATTTATCGACACACGCTTGACCCTGACTGTAATAACGTGAGAGAGTGAAAGAATGTAATTGCTGCTCACGTTCGTACCTACAATCAAATTTATGTGAGCAGCAGTGCCGAACGCTGAAAGTGGGTGGGACGGGAGGGGAAGAAAATTGGGGTCTCCGCCACTTTGGCGACCCCGGTAGAGAATGAAAAATTCGAGAATGTCAGTTATAATATTGAATACTCAATATGAACAATTGAAAAATTAAACAGTCAAAAATAAATAGATGCAAAGTTCTCATCTATTCTGTAGAAAGAAGTAAAGTGATTCCAAAAATTCGGTGACCCATCCTCGGGTAAGGGAGGGGGGCGTCCCTTTGCATCAGCCACTGGTCCATTGCAATACCATTATCATCATTTTGGAGCAGTCCATAGCGACATTCTATGTCACTTTATTCAACGGGTAACCGCCTTACTTCCTCGTCTTTCTTTATGATCCCAGAGAAGAGACCGTAGTGACGCGAGAAGCACGACGAATCTGTATATATAAAAGTGAAAGTTTGTTTGTGTGTGTGTTTGTGTGTGTGTGTGTTTGTGTGTGTGTTTGTGTGTGTTTGTGTGTGTGTTTGTGTGTTCCGAATAGAAATCGCGGAGGATGAACCGATCGGAACCAAATTTTGCAGGTAGACCCTCCATTGGCCGGCGGAGGTTATAGGCTACTTTCCACCTGGGATTATCGATTGGTTTACCGATTTATTGATTTTATTGATTTTTCGCTATTCTTGATCATGGGGTGGCAGAGGCATGTCTACTGGGGTACCTCAATGCGCTGAACACGAATACGACAACCATTTTGCGCGAGATATTGATTTATTGATTTTATTGATTTTTCGCTATTCTTGATCATGGGGTGGTAAAAACATGTTTACTGGGGTTTCTCAACACGCTGAATAAGAATGACAACCATTTTGCACAAGATATTGATTTATTGATTTTATCGATTTTTCCCCATTTTCGCTCGGGGACGGACAGAGACATGTTTTCTGGGGTTTTTCAATACGCTGAATAGGAATATGACAAACATTTTGCATGAATTATCGGTTCTTCGATGTTATTGATTTTTGGCTCTTCCGCCCAATGAAGCGGTGAAGACATCTCTCCTGGGTTACCTCGATATGCTGAGTATGAATATGACAACCACTTTGTACGAATACGTCGATTCAATGTCACCGAAATAGCTTTGTTAACTTTTCGCCCACAAGTCGATGGGAAGCGTCACCTGGGCTTCGCTAACATGCTGACTACCAAAATTATGGAGATTTCAATGAATTTGTCGATGATAGTAATTGGCCTCAGCAGTATGATGTAGCCAAGGTAATAAAACACCCGAGCAAAGCCGGGTACGGCAGCTAGTTAAAAACTAAAGACGGGATGAGAGCACTGCTCACCAGGCTGTTGCAGACAACGTCCCGAAAGACGAGTCAAGAAGCACCTTGAAACATTCCGTGAATAGCTCGTTAAGAAAACCAAGAATCTGTTCAAAATTAGACACGCAAATGAGATGGGACTTCGCTTCTAACGTACACCACCGGAAGTGTTAGTTTGGAAGTGTGCATTTCTGTATGTCCGCACATGACAAGACAGGTTTACCTATTTTCTCTGGATCGCAAAACCACTTCTGAAACAATAGCATTCACTTATTCGAATAATTCGAGATTTTCTTCATTCGAATATTCGAATAATTCGAATGGTCGAAATATTCGATTATTCGAATATTCGAATTTTTTGAAAAGTTAAAATATTCGATTATTCAAATATTCGAATAATTCGAAAAGTTGAAATATTCGATTATTCGAATATTCGAATTATTCGAAAAATTGAAATATTCGATTATTCGAATATTCGAATATTCGAAAGAAAAAATTCGAATACCAATGTATACCGCCTACCCGCGAAGATACTGCCGTGGACACATCTCCAGCTCTGAACATTAGGGTTCCGTCGCGCCAACTAATGCCGTTGACAGGGTGTGCGTATGTGGTTCAGCGGGGACGTGTTTATGAAATTCGTACCATTTGCAGGGTTCCGTGGTGGGATCCATCACGGAACACTCGTCCGCGCTGTTGACACGCACAAAATACCGCCATTATTTTCTGTGTTTTTCGCGTGTTTCCCGCTACTTCATCGTTGTCAATGAGTTCATCGTTCCTAAAAACCCCGATATACCGCGAAATTTTCAACCCAAAAATTTCCGTGAGTGCTGCCTTCAAAGCGCATCGCTTGAGACCACGTGTGGCATCCTGCTGGCGATCGATACTCAGCCGGTTGGCTGCGGGAACGCTGCCAGCAGAACGCCACGTGTGATCTGAGGCGGATCGAAAGCACTGTACTTATTACTGGCAGTTCATGTGTGTGTGTGTGTGTGTGTGTGTGTGTGTGTGTGTGTGTGTGTGTGTGTGTGTGTGTGTGTGTGTGTGTGTGTGTGTGTGTGTGTGTGTGTGTGTGTGTGTGTGTGTGTGTGTGTGTGGTGTGTGTGTGTGTGGTGTGGTGTGTGTGTGTGTGTGTGTGTGTGTGTGTGTGTGTGTGTGTGTGTGTGTGTGTGTGTGTGTGTGTGTGTGTGTGTGTGTGTGTGTGTGTGTGTGTGTGTGTGTGTGTGTGTGTGTGTGTGTACGATACGACAGTTAAAAGTGGCTCGATAAACGAATTTTCCACAATTTGCGCAAAATGAGTGCAGATTTTTGACCGTTTTCACAAATACACGCTGCTGCACGCTGCTGAAGCAGCCAGAGCAGCAGGGATGGGAGCATGCCTGCATCTCACTGTACTGGCCAAACATTGCTCTGTTTGACCATAACCCCTTGCAGGGATTAGCCCACTCCTTGCAGGAGAAAATCTTCAATTTTCAACGTGATGTTGGAAACGTTCTTCGCCACTTGATTGCCACTAGCTTCGCACATTTTTAAGCTATTGGTGTATCCAAGGCACTGTAAAGATGCCAAGGATGTGTCGATAGCATAAGAGCATTTTAGTATAGACATTTCACATAGCACATTAGACATTTCATACTTGACGACCTAATGTTCTGCCCTGTGACCATTTGATAACATATCATATCAGATAATGTGAAGCGGAGTTCATTTTGTAGGTTCAGTTGTATTCCAGAGATGAATGCAGGAAACTGCCTCAGAGAAGAGAGGTAGGCACGTTAAAAATTGTAGCTTCAGAAAGGAACAGATCCAGACCACCATAGGCTTGGGTAAGTGGTGTCGTGTGGATTGTAGCTTCAGAAAGGAGCAAATGCGTGGAGTACACTGCGTCTACTCCTTCCAATCACCTTTATGCGCAGTATTGGTTAAGGAAGGTATTCAGCATTAGACGGTTTCAAAATGAGGGCTCGTCGCGTTTCTTACCCAGACAGCCGGATAATTAGAGGTGCGAGCAAGTGTGAGCGCCACTGGCAGTCACCGGTACCGTATCCAATTGATTGAACTCAAACCAGTACCCCCTCCCTTGCCCGCCCCTTTGCCACGTCACCGAGTGCGATCACCGCAACGCTTGTGGAAGCTCTATGAGCCAAATTTCGTAAAAAATTCAGAATACGGTACCACGGACGCAAAGGGGCGTTGCGCCACCGTTTACTCAAATTCGACTAAATTTGAAAATTTGTTCTTTTTTCTCAAAAATTCAGAACAGCTGGAAAGTCTTAGTTTGAGAAGTATTTTTAATGCCATCATTATGTTCATTAATGTTTAACTGCAGGATGACGATTTTTACAACTTCTCAATTACCTTTTCGAATTTAAATTGTGTCTCTATGCTGAATAGTGCTATGCTTGGTGACCCGCGCTGGCTCATTTGTGCATCTGAGATGCGAAAACCATCTCGGAGGTTTAATGGTATGCCGGGGGCTAGCCGAAGGGAAAATACAGGAAGGAAATGTATTGGTGGAGGCATTATTATGCCAACAACATTCGTTTACACAGGCATTGATGTGAAAGCACGTTTATTTAAGACATGCAGAAAAACAAATGCATATCTACAGCTACAGTGAAGCTTGGAAGTTAAAAGTCTTATAGGAGTTACCAATCGAGCATTCAATTTTTATAGGAGTTCGTTAACATTCGAGCTAAATTATTAAAACGCTCATTAAGTTAATGATCTTCCTTAGGAAGATTTTTTAAATCTTGAAATTATAGGTTCGCTGGTCAATGACTGACATTTACGAGGCCTACCACGTGTCAATTCAACTTTGAGCATCAATGAGCATTTCTGACACCCTCGTCCTAGCTCAATTTTTCTTCATAAATTTTCGAACACTTTATTCAATCCATTACACTGGAATCTAAAAAAAAATTGACTTGTTTTTGCGAAATTGGAGTAATACTTTTTGCTTCTAGGCTGTATTATAGATTTTACTAAACTTTAGAAGGTCCTATCCAGCTGATTTCAAGGATGCTTAAGTTCGCCGTCGTTCGAAGCAGCATTGACTTCGACATCGGAAGAAAACATTAACTAAGACGTCAGAAATGCTTATAGAATTTTATTCTTTGGTTGACCAGAAGTAGGCCTGATGCGTGAGTAGAGTAACACCATAGAAGTTCCTACTAATTTTTTTCTGCAAAAAATTTATTCAGAAGATAAAGGGATTTTTGCCGTCTTACGTTGTTCTTGCACTGGCTTTGTGGACCAACTATAAATTTTCCCCGTTTTCCTGGACCTATTTCATCGCAAAATGGATTTGGGGGGGGGGTGGGTGAGGCACCCCCCCCCCCCAGGCACTGGGTTTTAGTCGATAATATGACCTGTCCTACACGTTCTGACCTGCTAGTTGACGCGTCCAAAACGCTCTGACGTGTTAGCTCCTCTAACGTACAGTACTTACCTAAAGTGCAAACAAGTCAGAACGTGTAGGACAGGTCATACTATCGACCAATACCAAGTGCCTCCCCCCCCCTCCCAAGTCCATTTTACCCCGGTCTTTCTCAGAGATTCCGTGACGACAAACACAGCCGAACACGTCTCAACAGCAGCTACACCGCAAGGTCACAGCTTATTTTGTCGCCCCACGAGCTGTGTTCGCCCCGCTGTGTTTCGGGAGCGATAAAATGATTTGCATCCCTCAAATCCAGGAGCGCAGCTCAATCTGGACACAGGGCTGTGTTCTATGTAAACTTGGGTAATTGCATGCATACCCAAGCTCATCCAAAAATAGTCCCGAACGCGCACGCGCTTGGCGCGCCAGCGCTTAGTGGACGCAGCGGTTCCGCGGCGGGCTTCCAGATCCGCGCCGCATCTGCACGCATCCGCACCGCTCTGGACGCAGCGGTTCCGCGGCGGGCTTCCAGATCCGCGCCGCATCTGCACGCATCCGCACCGCTCCCATCCCGTGTGATCGATTTCTGCACTGGACCACGGTTTTACCCGGGCCTCAGCCGGCCTGACGAGTCTCGCAGGGCTCGCTTTGCCTAGGCCGAAGCGGAGACACGGCTAAGCTCTGATGCTCAATCACCGGCTTATATACACCTCCCAGAGTCGCCACATAGCAAAGAGCAGGTAGAACGCAAGACAGCGGGAGACGGAGGAGACGTTGGGTTTGCTGCTCGCAGCAGTCGGAATGCAGCAGTTCTTCCTCTTGCAGCAATGTCTGCCGTCCATTTCTTGGGGGGAGGGGGGGGGGGGGTAGCTTTGCAAATTGTGCAGCGTTTGCGTTAGTTATCTGAGTTAGTGCATGATTCTGCCTCTCACGGTGATCAACGAGAGTGAGCACTCTTCTCTCAGAAGGAATTCAGCAAAAATTCAAACTCCCTCACCAACTGCCTGAGCGCAGAGCTTGTGCGGGAATCTCATCCAGAGTGGGAATTTGCAGTATAGCATATAGCACTCGCCTCAAGTTCACTTTCAACACAAACTGATTGTGGACGCTCGCACGGCGATACGAGACCGCCCACGATCATGTGTATCAAAAATGAAGGCATCCAGGAGAGGTGTTAGGTGCTAAACTTCTCGAGGAGTATATAGCAGCCCAAAATGAATGCGTTCACTGGTGAGCCTATTGATATTGACACTGATTCTCAAGGTTTAGTAGTGGTCATCCTGATTCAGTGCTGTTCCTTTGCAGCCATATCACAATATCATTCCTCATTACGAGAGCGAACTGGTGCAAAGACAGGAGCGTAGCGGTGTAAGCCTGGAATTGTTTCACTCATCAGTGCATGGAACTACTCAGAAGTTTTGAAACGAGTTGTTTCCAACTTATGGTGCCCAAAACACGTTGTATCCAACTTACTCAGGGTGGAAACAAAACTTATCCTCGGTCAAAACAAGTTGTATCCAACATATATTCGGTGCACTCCTATCAATGACAATTTACTTCCAACGTAGCTCACAAAACACAGGTTGTATCCAACTCATCTCGCCAGATATAAGTTGGTTCCAACTTATCTCGCTGAAAACAAGCTGTATCCAACTCGGAACTGCCACGTCGCAATCAGTTGAAATCATCACGTTTGGGCTCTACTATCGATCAGATTATGACGTGATGCAGCAATCTTTTTCTTAACCACCTAACGTTCGCTGCTCCTGCGATGGGCTCACGGTTGGATAATGTTTGACCGATTTTCCTTGCATTTAAGAATTTCTTCCTTTTTCGTTGCTGCCACTTTTGTTTCATGCTCTCCGCACTCATCCTTTATTAATTGTACCCGAGCCAGAGCGCCGCTTTTGCCACGGACCCGTGAGCCATGTTAGCACCGGGCTAGGTAAACTCTGGGAAAAAAAGAACCCCGAGCCTTTGGAGGTTAACTCTTATTGTGTTCAGTATGGAGAACTTTTACATGGTGCATTGTATGATTAGCAACACAGATCCTCAAGTGGTCAAATCGTTTTCATTTGTGATAGCGCTGAAAGTCAAATTTTTATGGTTCAGACACAATTCGCTATTAATGGTAAGAACTGCGCAGACGTTCCGATACTATTTCATAAGCACAATATTAATTCAATGGAGTAAATTGTTTGTTCCATTGACCGCTGAATCTGGTTACTCCTATTACTTAATGCTTTGGAAGAAATGCAGTAGAAATTTCCGTTCAACTCTTCTGCATTTGGATGATTCACGGCTTGCATAGCGAAATAACACCCGCTTCATCAATTGTTTCCTCATTTTGCCTCCACGGTCCAAAATATTCCGTTTTAATTGAAAAGTAGACGTCCTAATTAGAGATTTCCATGCTGTACAAATACATATAGCATGGGCGTGTCACTTTTCGCAATTGAGCCTATGGCGGCGGGCAAAAGAGGTGGGGCGAGGCGAGCGGATCAATGGCAGCGTGACCTGTCATCCCTCGCGCGGCGATGGGGGGGGGGGAAGTCTGCGCTTTATATATGTACAGTAAGATATTTGCAAAGTGTGTTTTCCGATCAGAAATCACAGATAGACGACCGATCAGGACCAAACTTTGACCGCATCCCCCACAAGGGCCAAAGAAATTTCAGGCTGCTTTTCGCCAAAGATTGACCTACTGATTCCATCGATTTTATTGTTTCTTCGCAATTTCTCAACATTATTCGGTAAGTACTTGTCTATGAGGTTCTTCGATACCTCGAACACGAATGTGGCGACCATTTCTCACGAGAGTAACGAGTTATTGATTTCATCAATTCTGCCGCCTTTACAATGGAATAGGTTAGGACGCGTTTATGTGGGATCTCGAACACGTGAAAAGGAAGTTGGGGGGAGGGAGGTCGTAAGCCTTACCAGGAGAGCCTAAGCCCAAGCTTATGCACAGGCGTACGTCTAATGCTAAGCGTGGGTTTGAAGGCTCACCTCGTTTCGTGGGTTGAAGATATCAGACTCTTCCTCGTCTCATAGATTCCATGATGCGAGGTTAAGGCTTATTTTTTCGCCCCATCAACTGCATCAGCCCCGCAAAGGCTGTGATTTGGGCGCGTTGAACTGGTTTGCATGCCTCAAACCTAGGATGGTATCTCAATCCGGGAGCAGGGCTGTGTTTCTACTGTAAACTTGGGTGAGTGGATGCTTACTTAGGCTCATCCAAAAACATTTTCAACGTGTATATGCTATCCGCAGGAGCGCTTGGTAGACGCAGCGATCCCGCGGCGGACTTCCAGATCCACGCTGCCCTCGCATGCGTCCGCACCGCACGCATCTCGTCTGACCAATTATTGCACTGGGAAATGGTTTTACCCAGGCCTCACGCGGCCTGACGAGTCTCACAGGGCTCGCCTCGTCTCCACCGGAGCAGAGACACGGTTAAGCTCTGACGCTCAACCATCGGCTTATATACACGTCCCAAGGAGCGAGTCACCACATGACAAGGAACAGGTAGAGCGCCAGATCGCAGGTCTAACGGCACCACAGTTAATCGGGCAGCAGTTATCGCCCTGAACGCAGCAGAAACATGGGGTGTGCTGCGCGCAGCATTCGGAATGCAGTTCTTCTTCAAGCACCAATGCCTGCCTCCCATTTTTTGGTGTTGTGGCTCGGCAGGTTCTGCTGCATTACCTCAACCGGTTATCAGATGTCACGCTGATTCCAATGATGTAGTCAAAACGCATAAAAATGACGAAAACCCCGTTTTCGAAGGATCCAAAAGTGTAGTTCATGGACTACTTGGGCGAAACGGTCCATGAACATGCGAGTTTCCTTGTCAATCCCGTCCTGCGCTGGCTTGAACGCGACGTACCTTTCCAAAATGTTAAGCTATGATCGGTGGATAACGCCAACGGCGCAGGTCTGTTGGGTCTCAGGGCAAACTCGTCCACGCTAGATTCTAATATGGCCTTCAAAAACTGGTGTTTTGGCGGCTTTTGCACCGTTCATGCACACTAATGGAGTCAGTCTGTCGAGAGGGACCAGAATCTGCCAAAGCTGCCCTTAAAGGCAGTGTATCACTTTACTTTCGTGGTTGAGAAATCAGCGGATTCTGAATCTCCTTGGTGCGCTGAATCCAGCGATGTACCTCAAATGTTACAAAACGGTCTTTGAATCTATTTTAAACGTTTTCGGAGCGGGATTTGGAACAGTTTGTCACGCTGAATGCACGCGTGAAACCGTTGATCTTATCGATCGGACACGTCTGCACGTGCTGGCCAATGCTGCAGCCGTACCGAGCCATGAATCGTTCCACCCAAGTGGTCCGTAAACCGCACTTTCGGTCCCTCCGAAAACGGGGTTTTCACCACTTTTATATTTATGATGTTTGAGTGCTATAAGGGAGTATTCAGACAGTATACACGTTAGTATGGCTCTAGCCTGGCTAGTGCATGATGTAACGAACGTGCTTCTATGTAGGAAGTGTGGCTTTTATACAGGCTATCTAAATCTACTACACAAAAAATGTAAAGAAATCTTCCTCGATTTCAAAATTCCATCCTTCTCGTGACATTTGTCGCAATGAAGGAGAACTCCTTCTTGAAACACACTTATTTGAGACCTTTTCAGGAAGCGTTGCATCCATTTCATATGAAAATACTGCAAAATAGTTTGAAAATAGGGTCCATTACTCGATACTCGATAATAAAGGCGCGGCTCAAAGATGAGCCACACGGTCCTACGTGACCAAAAAAAGCGCGGCTCACCGGTGAGCCGCGCGGTCGTCAATGGGTTAAGGGCAACTACCGCATAGAAATGTTTTAATTTAACGGGTCTTCGTTACCCCGAACTATCACTCTTTTCCAAAGAGGGGGTTCGGCGCAAGATCGCGATTATTCGGCTCGAAGAATGTTTGGAGAAGCCTGGAAACGCGAGACCATTGGAATCAAACGTGTTCTAAGAGTATAGCTTAAGGACTCTATGATCTTACTCCGAGAAATCGCCCATTGTAGCCGAACTGGTCGAAACTTTCATGATCACCTATAGTGTCATATGAGAAGGAGAACTGCGGGGATTTCATTTGGACGAAACGAGATACAGCGTCACATTACAACCGATATGTAATGCCCACAATGATGATCTCAAGCTCAAATTCAAGTTCAGGTTCAAAACGAATTGAAAAAGTTTGAAGATTGTGTATACGTTTAGAGATAGGTGGGAAGGAACCTCGGGACAAGTTTGGATACAAGCTTACTGTTAAGTTGTAAATAACCTTTGGACAAGCTTGGAAACACCCTTAGGGTAAGCTGGAAACAGCCTTGAGACAAGCTTGAATACAACATTTTGACAAGCAATGTGGTAAGTTGTCCGAAGCCTTCAGACAACTTGCCAGATTGCTTGTTTTCAAGTTGTTTCTGAAGTTCTGAGCTGTTACCGGCCTGCAAATGTTTCATTCAAAGCGTGAATGAAACTGTTCTCAGGCACTTTAACCGGGTTGGCCGCATTCAAATATCGGGAAGACCCGGCACCTTAGTCGAGCCCGGTGTCAAGAATGCGGCCTGACCGGTGTATGTCCGCGGCTTGCCCGGTATGTGAATTCGGCCTGCCCGGTAAACCATTTAAAGAACTGCGGGGAAACGCCCGGAGTTGGGCCCCACAGTGTGATAAGGGTGCATCGGCGTCCAAAAGTGGGGAAACGCCCGGAGTTGGGTACCACGGTGTGGCAAGGGTGTGCCAGCGTCCAAAAGTGGGGAAACGCCCAGAATCGGGTCCAAGGGTGTAATAAAGGTGTGCCGGCGTCCAGAAGGCCCAGAGTTGGGTCCCACGGTGTGGTAAGGGTGTGCCGGCGTCCAAAAGTGGGGAAGATGTCACGCACGGGTCCACACCTGCGAGAGTAGTGTGCCAGCGCTCAGTAGAGGGGAATCCACACGTATGCGAGGCGAGCGAAGCGAGCCCAAAAGAAGCCTGAGAGTCCAGCGCTAGCCGGACAAACAGGTAATAATAAGAATACCAACTTCAATACTCAACAATCAATATAATTATTAGGTTGATGGAAAAGAAATGGCGTCACCTTTTTCAAAAACATATGATTTCGTTTCGACAAAGTATAGCACCGAAATATGGTATCTTTCTTGTAGAGCAAAAAAAGCTCTTCAATTTTGCTGATATAAAAGATCTCTCTTGCAGTTAAAACTCGTGAGATAATCGAATCGTCCAGAAATCTCAATCCCAATTTTTCAAATTTTCTTGATTTTTCCATAATACTACATGCGGTGCAGTCCAAAATACCTTCGTTGCATTTGGCAAGGACATCACAATTTATTCCACATGTGAGCGTGTAACGGCTTCGTTTCCAGGGTCCAATATTTTAGAAATGCTAACAGTATTTATTTGTAATCAGTCTGGCCGTCCAGCTAACGCCGGCCTTCCAGACTTCTATTGATGTTCGCTTCGCTCGCATACTGCACGTTGAAGGCAAACACAAGAGTGTAGACGAATTGATAATATCTGTATACAATATCTGTATCCTTTCACGCAGTTCTATCGCTCTCCTGAGAAGCCCTCGACCCCGTAGGTGGTAGCTTTCCCCCATATGAGCGAAGTTATGGCCGTGAAGAATTGGGTGCAACCAATTCACTGCAAATGTTATTTTGAAATGATTTACGCTCAACTGGTTGTCGTGGTAATTCAAGTGATAAGGGTCCACCGGTGTATATAAACGGAAAGGAAAAAGTGGTTCATTCAGACACAAACGGAATGGAAGAGAACACGGATACGAAAGGAAACAATGTACGTCTAGGTGATTTAGCTAGGAGGATCCGCCGGAACAGGGGAAGCGTACCTCTCATGTAGAAATGGACCCGCGTAGCGAATTCCTATTACTTGTGGAAGCCGGCGCACCCTTATCACACCGTTGGACCCGACTCCAGGCGTTTCCCCACTTTTGGACGCCGGCGCACCCTTATCACACCGTTGGACCCGACTCCAGGCGTTTTTCCACTTCCGGACGTCGGCGCACCCTTACCTCACAGTTGGACCCGTCCGGCGTTTCCGCACTTTTGAACGCCGGCACACCATTTTCAAACCGTTGAGACCATTCTCCATCAGACCCATTCTCCATCCGTGGACCCGTATCCTGACGTTTTTTTCTGAACTATGGAGCCCCGACAAAACAGTCCGTCATCAGTGCACTTGCACTCCTTGTAGATTTCGAGGATAAAGGAAGAAAGTTAGGAAATATTCAGAAAGTGTGGTCAAAAATGGTTTCAGGAAGTGCCACAACAGCTAAAGATGACGCGTTCTTCGTTCAGTATCACGAAACACCATATAAATACCCACTATAGTCCCAAAACGAATTTATTGTATTCCTTCTGGTAACAGGCTCGGTGGGTGCGGACAGTTGTCATTTAGTTGTCGTTGTGTGTTGTATGTAACTTGCTTCTTGTTAAGATCTGAAGAAGGCGCTACGCGCCGAAAGCTTATCAAGCAAAAGAAAATAAAGAAGCTCTCATCCAGTGCTGAACAAAATTTTGTGAAATGAGACTTCGGGACAGCGCTATAATATAATACGTTCTTCTTCGTTCATCCTGTGTATCTGATTGTAGTGTCCTTCTCAGAAACAACGAGTCCTAAAACTCGCTAACCTCTGTGGAACCTCAATGGGATGACAGCCAAGCGCACATCCCCAGTGAAGAAACCGAAAGTATCCCAACGCTGCGGGACCTCCCAAGGCATTCACCGATTTCTTCGACGTGATCATAAACAATTCAATCGTTGACCAAACGCCAATACGGGCTGTACTCTGCTCCGTACACTGCTGCTATGCAATGTCAAATTGTTGTAAACTCCTTCTCGCCCGGAGGGCTCGAGACCGTCAGGGCGCGGCCCCGCAGCGAAACCTTGAACGCGTTGCCTAAACCTCTCTCTTTATCGTTGCAGACTGTATCCAGTAAGCGTGGCCGCGGTGGAGAGCGGCTGTCTGGCCCATCACATGTTCAATACACAGTAGTAATAATATAGTTTTATGTTTTAATGCAGCAAGAGTAACACCGTATTATGAGGTCCAGCAGATGATTACTTGACGATGTCGGGGGGATTGATGGCCGATTCTGGTAGGGGTCTTGCAGGCGCACCGCCTGGTCGTCGTTGGCGATGGGGATCTCGGGGGCTCACGACCGGTCTCGAGCCCGGTCGACAGGCTTTTCCTCGCATGCTCGCCGAAGTTGCCACGCCCTTAGATAGGGTGAATCATTCTATCGAACGATCAGATTCCTACAGTTTAAAGTGCCTAGATCTTTCCTATGAGAAACCGAAGCATGGGAAATCTCCCTTGCTCACAATCCACTTCTCCGTCACTGCCGCCGTTACGGTGCTTTGTTAAGTGGATCGAATGCTCGTCCAATCTAATGATAGATCCTAAAGGGCCAATCATGAAAACACTTTCAATCGTTCGGCGTAGACTTCAATAGAGGACGTTAAAGGCAGCAGGAGCCGAAATCTTCGACTCCGAGCTGAGGTGCGCGTGATGAAGTACAGACTCAGCACATCATAGATGTGAAACGAACACAAACCATGGTGGCTTACCTGCAGAGAAAATGGAAACGTCGTTGCGAACACGCCTGGCCGAGTTCGCGCCGATACGAGTTTTCCCCGGCGTCAAAACCATTGCGAGGCGTGGTTTGGCACAAAGGTAGTACGAAATGCGTTCAATTCGCACGGTTTCGTGGTGGGATGGCACACATGACATGGGAGCACTCTTCCGTGCGCGAACATGGCCAGGCGTGTTCGCGACGACAGTTCGAGTTTCTCTCTCATTGTCTGTGTTCGTTTCACATTTATGATGTGCTAAGTCTGTACTTCACTATGCGTACCTCAGCTCGGAGGCGAAGATTTCAGCTCTTGCTGCCTTTAAGTCGTGACATACACGGAATGGAAAGAAAATTGTCAGCTTGTTTTTTACGCTATCATATGAATCTTTCTGTCTGGGTCTCCACCTTGTATTTAACGAATCCTCGAGAACAGGAGGAAAGAAGAGGGAAGGAATGGGGTCCTACAGCACACAATCCCAGCGATACCACTTACATCAGAGACATCATGACGTATGTTACAATTATGCGAATCTCGCAACTTCAGCAATGTTGAAAATGGATACAACGGAGAACTTTATGTCGATGAAGAGAAATGGTAAGAGAGTCACCAGTTGACTTTTTTAGATAAGGATCAGTTAAGAGGAGTTGTAAAGAACTTACTATTGAAATAGGAAGTTCAGAGATAAGGCAGTAAAAGTTTCAGCGAAAGGATGCGAGCTGGTGGGTATGCAGATGGATGTTGCGGCTTGGCGGCTGACGTGAGCAAGTCATATTTGGAGTGATTACAGTTATCCAGATTCCAGAGATTTTCTCTATCGGTATTCAGATCTATTGCATTGTTGCGTCGGCGATTATGCTTGGTCTTGGAATCATAGAAATTATTCTGCACCCCGGGTCGTGGATGCTTCTTTTGGCTGGGGTGAGTTTGGGTGCCATTTGTTTCATACTTATTTATAGTAGAGGAAAACCTTTCGAAAAGACTACCAGGTTCGTAAAAGATAAGGGTGTACTTCTGCGCCAATCAGGTTGGTAGGTGGATCTTCATTCTATGACGTTCCGACGGTAATGGGCGGTAGTCGTCCGCAATCCACAACGTTCGGCTACTCTCTGTGGATGGCTGAGCATCAATAACCATTTCCCTATGATGGAATTTAGAGCACGAATAACTCTGAAGTCCGCTGCCTGAACATTTTACGGGTCTCGTTGCCTGGCCAGCAGACGTGCTTGCCTGCTGGCCAGGCACGCAAGAGCCGGAAACTGGCCAGGCAACACCCGGGAACTGGTCAGGAAATTCAGTCCCGGAATCTGATCAGGCAACCACGAACACCCGGAAACTGGCCAGGCAAGACCCGGAAACTGGCCAGGCAAAACCCGGAAACTGGCTAGGCAACACCCGGAAAGTGGCCAGGCAACAATGGGAGGCTGGCGCAGCCGCGCATGCGCCCGGACGTCCCTACAAAAATCAGATGACATGGCCGCTCGGAGTGGGAGGTCTCACGAAGCCTCATGCAACTCTACCACCAAAAATGTCGAGGATGAACCACTCCACCCCGGTTTGTGTACACCAGCCACTTCATGACAGCCATTTTTGCCTCGAAGATTGAAACACATTTGCAACTTTGAGTCCCCCTTCATTGTGCTGCGTACATGTTGCTGGTTGCAACTCATATGTTAATGTAGAGAAAATCCATTTTGACCGAAAAATTGCTCAATTTTTCACTTTATGGGAGGACGTTAAGGACACATCCATCTTGCATAAGCTTCACCTCTAAATGTCTTCGCACTGTAGAAAAATATGGGTGGGAATACAAAAATTCCCTACTAGCACCTGGCAACGGGCGATAGCCGTAATCTGGTCGGGCAACACCCTTTCCTGGTTAGGAAACAGCAAGTCCGGGAATCTGACCAGGCAACACCCGTAAATTGAGCCGGATCGGATGTTGACCCGTAAAATGTTCAGGCAACATCTGAAAACGTCGGTTCAGCCGTAAACTGGCCAGACAAACTTCAGATCTCCCGTTTTCTGGTCAGGCACACCCGTTCTCCCGTCTGCTGGTCCGGCGGCGAACTTCAGAGAGAGAGAGAGAGAGAGATCTACAGCTCGCAGAACGGCGTAAAGAACGGGAACTCATTTGAAGTCGACAGACACCCTTCCCGGCTGCTCATTGCTGGATTTTAAATAAAAATCCAAAATGCCTCTACGGAGTTTCGAACTTGTAGGGCTAGAACAGTCTGCATTGCGTTTAAGTCTTGACCGTTTTGCTGGTCTTATGTTAGCTAAGAGCCGAGACCAAACTGTCACGTCGTTCGCTAACTAAGCTATCCGTAACTCAAAACTCTTCAATTTCACCAATGTTCAGGAAATTGCAATCTAAGAACTTCATTCGATATATCACACCTTCCAGGAAACAAACTCCCCTTACCTATTGGCGAACTATGCACTGTTTAGTTATATTAGGATGTTAATAGAAAGGGGTGAGAAGGTACATCACAAGGGAAGAGAGTAATTGCTCAGGCACATTCACCGGGTTGAGCGCCATCAAACACCGGGAAAACCGAAGCCCCCTATGTGGCCTGTCTAGTGTATTCCCGTGGCTTGCACGGCAATCAGTAGCCGGCTTGCCTGAGAAACCGTTCATTGCACTGCGGGAAACCTCCTTCATGTAATATTTCGCTTAAAGTGTCAATAAATATGGCTAATACTAATGCTTCTATTGTTCCACCCAGACTTACAGCTGGTATACGTTCAACGCCACTCGTTGTTGGCATCTTAGTTCAGGTTCTTGTGAAAACACTCTTCTATTCCGAAATTCTTGGAAGACTATCACCATCTAGGAGTCACACTGCCGCTATAGTCCTCGAGGACTATAGCACCTTGCGTCGCCGTCGCCGGCGACTGTGAGGCCGATACGCATCGATTGTGGGCGGAGCGGCGGCAGCGGCTGCCGTCGCCGGCGATTGGCGATCGCCAACATCGGCGGCCGCCAATGTTGGCGACTGCTGCGCCGGTGCATATCGATTGTGAAGGGTCGCCAACATTGGCGGCCGCCGTCGCCGGCGACGGCGACGCAAAGTGCTATACTCCTCGAGGAGTATAGCGGCTACCTCAGTGGCTTATTGTGTGTCTTCTGTCGCCACTAACCACCCTCAAGGGAGGGAAAATAGATAGCCACTTCAACTCCTTAAAGAGTTTTAACACTAGCGTTCAAAAACTAATTGCAGCTTGGTGTGTGTGTGTGTGTGTGTGTGTGTGTGTGTGTGTGTGTGTGTGTGTGTGTGAGTGTGTGTGTGTGTGTGTGTGTGTGTGTGTGTGTGTGTGTGTGTGTGTGTGTGTGTGTGTGTGTGTGTGTGTGTGTGTGTGTGTGTGTGTGTGTGTGTGTGTGTGTGTGTGTGTGTGTGTGTGTGTGTGTCAGAGCGATACGAAATTCTACGATTGGTCAGTGATGGTGATTAAGAGATCATTATAAAAGAGGAAGGGACGGGTATGGTGAGGTTGAAAGAGTGGAGAGAAGCTCGAATAGATAGGGAAAAGCAAAATGGTTTCATCGTTGTGTAGAGGGTGCCCCGGTGTCCAAAAGTGGGAGGACGGGTCCACGGCGGTGACAAAGTTGTGTCGGAGCCCGAAAAAAAGGAGGGGGGGTCTAATTTCGTGATAAGCGTGCGACGGCGTTCAAAAGTGGGGGGACGTGTCCATGGTGGTGATAAGGGTGCGCCGGCGTCTAAAAGTAGAGAAACACCTGGAAAAAGGGCAATTACAATGCAATGTGCTGTTATTTGGCATCAATAGATTGGTTTAGCTCATTGGTTTAGCTCATTTAAAACAGTCGGCAATGTAAATGAAAAGTATAGACTTTTCCTAGCCGTGATGTATCATGCTATTGAAATGTTTGTCCAAATAGTCTTAAACCTGAAAAAAAAACCATATTCTGATGTTTATTGGCGATACATTCGGCGAGGTTTGTTTGGCAACCTCGCAGACGAGCTTGCTAACTACGTAGGCAAACGAAGCCCGTCAAATGTATTGTCAAACAAGAAGTCCCGTAGAATGTATTGCCAAACAAAACTCATGACAAAACTCATGATACCACCGCCGCGCCCATGTGATCTTGGGGTATTCCGTTCCAGGCTTTCTTCATAGCCTACTTCAGAGACTAGACGCTGGTGGGTTTTTTTCTGAGAGGCCTCCTGCTCCAGCATCACCCAGATCGAGAAGTCCAAGACGTTCACGGAATCAGCCAGCCATTTGGATGCGCGGATAAAGTCCGGCAGGTTGGCGAGGCATCAGTCTCGAATGGACTTAGCCCTATGATCAGGTGCTCCGTCCTGTTGCACGATCCGGTGGCCGTTTTCGTAGTGCTCGGTGACCCGTGGGCGCACATGATTCTTCAATATTTTCAAATACACGTTTTTGTCGATCTTGACGTTTTGTTTTTTCCACAAAATGAGAGGGGTTCGTCCGGTCGCTGACACTTCGGCAAAAACCATCACAGACGCTGGATGCAAGTTGCGCGATACAATCCGGCCCGCTGCTTCGGCTCCGCTACTACGTCCTGCGTACGCCTTATCGTTTTTGGGATTGTACACCTACTCAACTGTGAATGGTTTTTCATCCGTGACAACTGTTCTCACATGGACGTCACCGACGTCCCTCTTAGGAAGCGCGCGGCATTTGTTCACTCTAGCAGTTCGTTGATTCTCGTTGAGGCCGTGCAACTTCCGAAGCTTGTAAGCTCGCATCCAAGCTTCTCCTCAACAACTCTATGGAGGCTTCGCCGTGAGATACCTAGCTCAACAGCCATCTTTGTCATTCCGCGGCATGGATTTCCGTCCAAACGTCTCTTCACAATTTTTCATGCGGGCAGTTGTCAACGTGACAGGACGGCGGGTTCTTGGGAAGTCATCAGTCGTATCTCGTATCAGAGTTTGGTACAGCAACTTCCTGTTCACGTTGAGCCGACGACAGATTTCCGAAGGTGTCACTCCTCTTCCATGCATCTCCAGAATTGCGAGACGGTGTGTGGTTGGTTTTGCCATTCCTTGTTAAATGATACAAACCAAGTTCGTATGAGGCAGATATATGCAGGATGATATGCTAAACATACCAACAACAAAATCAGGTTTGAGTCCACCAGTGCATCAAATTTCGCACTCGCGCATCGATGGGACAGTAATTATGCGTCACCCTGTACTTCCTGTGGTCATTACATATTGAATCGGTGACATACAGCTACGTTTGGCTAGTCCTATCAAGAAGAAGAAAATTTTTGTAAGAAATGAGGTCATTCTTCTTTAAACGCAGCGAGAGCCGAAATCTAAGCTGAGGTGCGCGTGGTGAAGTAAAGACTCAGCACATCACAAATCTGAAACGAACACAAACAATGATGTCTTACCTGCTGAGAAAATGGAAACGTCGTCGCGAACACGCCTGGACGAGTTCGCACTAGTTTTCCTCAGCGCTGAAGCCATTGCGTCGCGTAGTTTGGCGCAAAAGTAGTACGAAATGCGTTCAATTCACAGGGTTTTGTGGCGGGACGCACATCGGAGCACTCGTCCGCCCGCGAACACGGCCAGGCGCGTTCGCGATGATAGTTCCAATTTCTCTGCAGGTAAGCCATCATTGTCTGTGTTCGTTTCACATTTATGATGTACTGAGTCCGTACTTCACCACGCGCACCTCAGCTTGGAGTCGAGGATTTCGTCTCTTATTGCCTTTGAATGGTGAACTGCCAAATTAGGAAACGCTATAAAACGAAGAAGAGCGTTATAGGAAAATCTAGCTTGGCTATAAAATGCGAGCGAAATAGAAGCATTAGGAAAAGTCTGGAAGTTCGGCGTCAGCGGGACGGCCTGACTGGTATTTAAGCGATGTTCTCCATGTCCTCTGATTTTTGAACCTGGGCATTTCGATGATCGTGAAATGATGCTTCTGCTTCTTCCAGGTTGTTAGGTGGATCTTTTATTATTGGCCTAACGTTTCGACGAGAACGTCTTTGTCAAAGGCCTGAAAGTGGTGTGGAGTTCAAATTCACGTTCTTAGCCACCAAATGTTTCCTCCCTCCTGGCTAGTCCGGCATTGTTCTGGACTCACCAAAGAGAACCACTCTTAGGGGCAAGGCGAACCAACCTCTAGAATCCACCGCTTTTCGTATGTTCGCACTGATGCAGACACTCTTCGCGAACGACTGGGTGTCACTGTGCACCATAGATGGTATATAAGTGCGATTATCGCGCCAATCTACAGCTTGCATAGTGATAGGAAGGGAAGAAAGTCATTAGTGATTGACAGACATTCGTTGCGGTTGTTCATGCTCGGATTCCTTGCGGATATCCAGAGCGCTTCTAATGCCTTCCTCGCCGTGATATCCGTCTCGCAGCTCAATATCGTACACATAACATCAAATTCAGAACCGTTGTGTTTTTCGTGCTTGTGTTTTCCGAGCGGAGATATTAGGCTTCCGCGACGCTTACCAGCCAAATGTTCTTTAACGCGGATGCTGAGCATTCGGCCAGTTTCTCCGATATATAACGCGCCACAGTTCAAACATGTAAGTTGATAAATTACCCCTGCCTTCGAACAATCTCCGGTTTTACCATGTGGACAGACTATGCAATCAGTTGATATGCACTGCTTATCGTAAAGTCTATTCCGAACCAACTGTTTCTTGATGTTATCATTAGGAATGCTCACTAAGGTAACATCGTTGTGCAGCTGAGCTCGTACCAGACATCGTCGTATATCTGCCGCCATTTCGTCGGAGATGAAAGGAAGACAGAGGGTAAGTTTATCTTCGTGTGCGCTGTGCCGGGTCTCGAAGCGTCTTGATCGGAATCGACGAGCTAGTGTGTACCCGTTGGTGCGCGCTATATTGGAAGCTAACAAGAGCGATTCCTGGCGCTCGTTCTCTCCACTGCTAACCTGCCGAGCGGTCCTGAACATGTTACCTATAACCGCGCGTTTGATGGACGTTGGATGTGCAGACGTTGCATGTACCAGTATGTTCTTAGAATCGGCCTTGCGATACCACTTTACTTTCATCATGCCATTGGACAACTTAATCTGGGTGTTAAGGTAGGGCAGCCAGCCGTCTTTGGGGGTTTCACGTGTTAACTTGATGTGTTCCGACTGTCGATTGAGGATCTTAAAGCATTCATCCATTTCGGACTGAGTCGAAGTTACAATGCAACAGTCGTCGACATATCTACAGTATAACATTGGTAAGCGCTCTAGTACCGGTTGTTCTATCTTGCTCATGAAACAAATTGCCAAAACAGGCGCAAGTCTTTGGCCCATGGCAAGACCTCGTATTTGAGAAAAGTACTTTCCTGACCACTTAAATATTGTGCAATTCAAACATTCCCTTATTAACCGTAATCGTGCGGTTTATGCTCAGCCCATACATTTGAATGCTAGCAACGTGAGTTGTTAACATTTCCGATACAGCCTGTAGAGCTTGGCTGTTTTGAACGTTGGTGTATAAGGAGATCACATCAAATGACTCCATAACACAATCGGGATCAAAACTGGAAGCACGTATTTGTTCAAGGAAATGGTTTGTATTCGTTAGGTGGGAAGGTACCTTCGGTAAGAGTTGGCTCACAATTTTTGTCAGAAACCACGAAATACGGTCGGCTGGACCACCTACACAACTAATGATGGGTCTTATTTTGAAAGTATCCGCGGACATGGATCGCATGTCACTTGAGGACAATTCATGGGTTTTGACAAGGCTATAAAGTACTGGACATGTAGGATGATCTATTTTGAGTCGGCTAACGAACCGTTCATCGATTCCAGCTGACTTTGCAACCTGAACCCAAACATCATTTAAACGTCTGCACTGAGCTACGAATTCTTTCTCACTGGCGGTGCGGTAAACAGTTGTGTCTCCTAAATGATGTTCTGCTATAGCACGATCAAGAGTCTGCGGAACAATTACGAATTCGCCTCCTTTGTCGCTCACAGATATGCGTATAGAGCCATTCGCGGTCATTTCGCGCAATTCTCTGAATCCTTCCCACTGTCCCCATGTCATGTTGTTGTATCGTAATCGTTTGTATTTGTTAAGGACGTCCAGCACACCAGATGATAGAATCCGAAACTTGATGTCGGCTTCCTGCATGGGTTCTGGTTCCTTATAAAATGACCGCGGGAAGGGAACAGTAGGCAAAAGTCTCCTACTTGATAAACCAGAGCTTTGTGGTTGGCTGTCACGCTTAACTCTGTTACGTAATTGATCCCTCAGTCTATGTAGACCACCAACTACTTTACGGAAAGTGATCGCATCAACATTACGCGTGGGTGAGAAGGACGGACCGAGGCTTAGAAAGTTCAAAGCATTCGCAGAAACGTTAATGTTGCCAATCACCGTAACTCTCGCCCCTCCGACTGTAGATTCATTTTCAGACATAGAATGGTCAGTTCGGTGGTTCATTGTTGGATTGCTCTTGCCTTTGAAGCGGTTTTCATGAAGTGTGTCCAGAAGTCTGTCGAATCTATGGTGCACAGTGACACCCAGTCGTTCGCGAAGAGTGTCTGCATCAGTGCGAACATACGAAAAGCGGTGGATTCTAGAGGTTGGTTCACCTTGCCCCTAAGAGTGGTTCTCTTTGGTGAGTCCAGAACAATGCCGGACTAGCCAGGAGGGAGGAAACATTTGGTGGCTAAGAACGTGAATTTGAACTCCACACCACTTTCAGGCCTTTGACAAAGACGTTCTCGTCGAAACGTTAGGCCAATAATAAATAATCCACCTAACAACCTGGAAGAAGCAGAAGCATCATTTCACGATCATCAAAATGCCCAGGTTCAAAAATCAGAGGACATGGAGATTATTGTACGAAGTGCCGCAAAATATGTTCTCTATTGTACGTGAAGCGCTGTCGCTTCGACAAACAGTGGTGGCGACTCGACAAGCCCTCATCTTTCTTCAACGGTGCAAGACGATTGGTGTAGTCCCTGCGTTCATTTCAAACAAGAAGATTGGAGCAACATGCGGTCTACCTGAGACACATCCTAAGATATTGAATATTTATCGTTCTATTCTTAGTGTTGTTATTAAGGAAAAGCAACATCTGTTGTACTCTTCTTTGCTGAAGTGTCGTTCGAAAGAACAAGCTTGCCAACGTCTCCTGCCTGAACGAATTTGGAGAAGGATTGAGAGTGGGTCGAGATCGATTTACGATTCTTTGCGATCTAACGTTAAATCCACTCTGTGCGCGAAATTCGACAGACTTCTGGACACACTTCATGAAAACCGCTCCAAAGGCAAGAGCAATCCAATAATGAACCACCGAACTGACCATTCTATGTCTGAAAATGAATCTACAGTCGGAGGGGCGAGAGTTACGGTGATTGGCAACATTAACGTTTCTGCGAATGCTTTGAACTTTCTAAGCCTCGGTCCGTCCTTCTCACCCACGCGTAGTGTTGATGCGATCACTTTCCGTAAAGTAGTTGGTGGTCTACATAGACTGAGGGATCAATTACGTAACAGAGTTAAGCGTGACAGCCAACCATAAAGCTCTGGTTTATCAAGTAGGAGACTTTTGCCTACTGTTCCCTTCCCGCGGTCATTTTATAAGGAACCAGAACCCATGCAGGAAGCCGACATCAAGTTTCGGATTCTATCATCTGGTGTGCTGGACGTCCTTAACAAATACAAACGATTACGATACAACAACATGACACGGGGACAGTGGGAAGGATTCAGAGAATTGCGCGAAATGACCGCGAATGGCTCTATACGCATATCTGTGAGCGACAAAGGAGGCGAATTCGTAATTGTTCCGCAGACTCTTGATCGTGCTATAGCAGAACATCATTTAAGAGACACAACTGTTTACCGCACCGCCAGTGAGAAAGAATTCGTAGCTCAGTGCAGACGTTTAAATGATGTTTGGGTTCAGGTTGCAAAGTCAGCTGGAATCGATGAACGGTTCGTTAGCCGACTCAAAATAGATCATCCTACATGTCCAGTATTTTATAGCCTTGTCAAAACCCATAAATTGTCCTCAAGTGACATGCGATCCATGTCCGCGGATACTTTCAAAATAAGACCCATCATTAGTTGTGTAGGTGGTCCAGCCGACCGTATTTCGTGGTTTCTGACAAAAATTGTGAGCCAGCTCTTACCGAAGGTACCTTCCCACCTAACGAATACAAACCATTTCCTTGAACAAATACGTGCTTCCAGTTTTGATCCCGATTGTGTTATGGAGTCATTTGATGTGATCTCCTTATACACCAACGTTCAAAACAGCCAAGCTCTACAGGCTGTATCGGAAATGTTAACAACTCACGTTGCTAGCATTCAAATGTATGGGCTGAGCATAAACCGCACGATTAGGTTAATAAGGGAATGTTTGAATTGCACAATATTTAAGTGGTCAGGAAAGTACTTTTCTCAAATACGAGGTCTTGCCATGGGCCAAAGACTTGCGCCTGTTTTGGCAATTTGTTTCATGAGCAAGATAGAACAACCGGTACTAGAGCGCTTACCAATGTTATACTGTAGATATGTCGACGACTGTTGCATTGTAACTTCGACTCAGTCCGAAATGGATGAATGCTTTAAGATCCTCAATCGACAGTCGGAACACATCAAGTTAACACGCCTGTTTTGGCAATTTGTTTCATGAGCAAGATAGAACAACCGGTACTAGAGCGCTTACCAATGTTATACTGTAGATATGTCGACGACTGTTGCATTGTAACTTCGACTCAGTCCGAAATGGATGAATGCTTTAAGATCCTCAATCGACAGTCGGAACACATCAAGTTAACACGTGAAACCCCCAAAGACGGCTGGCTGCCCTACCTTAACACCCAGATTAAGTTGTCCAATGGCATGATGAAAGTAAAGTGGTATCGCAAGGCCGATTCTAAGAACATACTGGTACCTGCAACGTCTGCACATCCAACGTCCATCAAACGCGCGGTTATAGGTAACATGTTCAGGACCGCTCGGCAGGTTAGCAGTGGAGAGAACGAGCGCCAGGAATCGCTCTTGTTAGCTTCCAATATAGCGCGCACCAACGGGTACACACTAGCTCGTCGATTCCGATCAAGACGCTTCGAGACCCGGCACAGCGCACACGAAGATAAACTTACCCTCTGTCTTCCTTTCATCTCCGACGAAATGGCGGCAGATATACGACGATGTCTGGTACGAGCTCAGCTGCACAACGATGTTACCTTAGTGAGCATTCCTAATGATAACATCAAGAAACAGTTGGTTCGGAATAGACTTTACGATAAGCAGTGCATATCAACTGATTGCATAGTCTGTCCACATGGTAAAACCGGAGATTGTTCGAAGGCAGGGGTAATTTATCAACTTACATGTTTGAACTGTGGCGCGTTATATATCGGAGAAACTGGCCGAATGCTCAGCATCCGCGTTAAAGAACATTTGGCTGGTAAGCGTCGCGGAAGCCTAATATCTCCGCTCGGAAAACACAAGCACGAAAAACACAACGGTTCTGAATTTGATGTTATGTGTACGATATTGAGCTGCGAGACGGATATCACGGCGAGGAAGGCATTAGAAGCGCTCTGGATATCCGCAAGGAATCCGAGCATGAACAACCGCAACGAATGTATGTCAATCACTAATGACTTTCTTCCCTTCCTATCACTATGCAAGCTGTAGATTGGCGCGATAATCGCACTTATATACCATCTATGGTGCACAGTGACACCCAGTCGTTCGCGAAGAGTGTCTGTCTTTTTCGTAGTGTCCGGAAAAAAATGAACATAGCGTTCGCTCACACTATAGCACTTAACCTGAAAACAAATATAATGGAATCTCTAGGAGCAAAATTTCCGTGGGTGCTGCTTCTAAACGAATCAGTTCATTGTCAATTGTGAAGTCTATTACGTACTGACAGCTTTTTGATGTTATCATTAAACATGTTTACCAGGATCACATCATGTGCTCGTCCTCAGAGATTCTGGGACGGCGAACACAGGCCAAACACGTTTCAACAGCAGTTACACCGGAGGTGAAAGCTTATTTTGTCGCCCCACGAGCTGTGTAAAGGCTGTTTTGGGGGCGATGAACTGGTTTGCATGTCTTAAACCTAAGTTCGCAGCTTAATCTAGGTGCAGAGCTGTGTTCCTTCTGCAGGCTTGGGTAAGCGGATTTTTACCCGAGCTCATACAAAAAATAGTCCTGAACGCGTACGTGCTTGCCGTGGCAGCGCTTGGTGGACGCAGCGGTCCCACGGTGGACCTCCAAATCCGCGCCCGCACCCGCATGCATCCGCACCACATGGATGTCTTTTGACCGATTATTGAGCACTGGGCCACCGTTTCGCGCAGGCCTTAGCCGGCCTGACGAGTCTCGCTGGGCCCGCCTTGCCTTCGCCGAAGCGGAGACACGACTGAGCTCTGATGCTTAACCACCGCGTACATACACCTCCCGGGGGCGGGTCGCCACGTGGCAAGGAGCAGGTGGAACGCAGGAAATGTGGGGCAGAACGCAGGTTGAACGACACTATAGTCAATCGGGCAGCAACTAGCCCCCTCAACGCAGCCGAAAGACGGGGTTTGTTGCTCTTGGCAGTCCGAATGCAACAGCTCTTCCTCTTGCAGCAGTGTCTGGCTTGCATTTCTTGGGGGTGTGGCAGATTCTTGGCAGATTCTGCTGGGTTTACCTTATTCAGTTACTGATTCGCTGCTTGCAATGCCTGGTGCTAACCAAAGCGACTCTTGGTGTCCATCGCAAATAAAATTGGCTTGGAGTTTTGAACGTGCTACGCAAAACGTTCGACAGTTGGGTGCGGAAAAGTCGTATGTATAAGGATTTTCTTGGAACTAGTCTTGCGATACTATTTTATCTTAATTGAGCCACTCGATAAGTTTACTTCAGTGCTTAAGTAGGCTAGCGAACCGTCTAATAGGATTCCTGGTGTAAATATTATATGTATTATTTGACTGTTAGTTCAGGATATTGAAACACTTGTCTCATTCGGACTGTGTTGCGGTAACGCTGCAGCACTCACAAACATAGCGGTACTACATCAAGACTGAAGAACACATCGGCTTTTCTATTCTGCTCATGAAGCACATAGAGCAAAGAGCTAGCGCCAGCCTTTGGGCCATTATAAGCCCACCCACCTGACTAAAGTACTGTCCGAACCATTCGGAAACATTACAGAGTGCCACAAAATTATATGTACTGCCCGCGTGCTGTGAATTTGTATAAGCATTGGCAAGCTTCTATCGCCTTATGAGATTTCTTGAATTTTTATTATAGTCCAACTCAGAACCTCAGTGAGTCTTTTCTACCATCGTAGGTGAAAAAAGTCAATAATGGTGGTTCTGTGAAAAATGCTTATCTCATTCGAGTCTTGCAATTGATTTCTTATCTTGAACATTGAACTTTCCGTAGTTTCATATTTTCGAAAAGAGGCAGTTTTCCATGCTGCTATTTTCTTACAAATGCAAAAGTAGCTCTTGACTTTGAAGATTGCGGCGACTGTGGTGGCAGTGTTGGGGTACATTCAAAAGCAAGCCATATACTACACGATTCTGATGATAGTAGCGGTGAGCACACAGTTTTTCCTTGTCTCTGCGACTGAATTCGCGTCTGTCGAAGGCGTATGATGAAGTATTCAATGGACTGGCAACTTACCTGATCGTCAAGCCTGTACTGCATAAATGTTGGCAAACAAGGTGTTACCAAGTTGAAACGGTCGTTTGTACTAGTATACAGAATATTTGTACTAGTATACAGAATAGTTTACATCCCTCGTTTTCGACACGGGTTTATTCGTGGATCTCAGACACAAGGTGTGTGTGTGTGTGTGTGTGTGTGTGTGTGTGTGTGTGTGTGTGTGTGTGTGTGTGTGTGTGTGTGTGTGTGTGTGTGTGTGTGTGTGTGTGTGTGTGTGTGTGTGTGTGTGTGTGTGTGTGTGTGTGTGTGTGTGTGTGTGTGTGTGTGTGTGTGTGTGTGTGTGTGTGTGTGTGTGTGTGTGTGTGTGTGTGTGTGTGTGTGTGTGTGTGTGTGTGTGTGTGTGTGTGTGTGTGTGTGTGTGTGTGTGTGTGTGTGTGTGTGTGTGTGTGTGTGTGTGTGTGTGTGTGTGTGTGTGTGTGTGTGTGTGTGTGTGTGTGTGTGTGTGTGTGTGTGTGTGTGTGTGTGTGTGTGTGTGTGTGTGTGTGTGTGTGTGTGTGTGTGTGTGTGTGTGTGTGTGTGTGTGTGTGTGTGTGTGTGTGTGTGTGTGTGTGTGTGTGTGTGTGTGTGTGTGTGTGTGTGTGTGTGTGTGTGTGTGTGTGTGTGTGTGTGTGTGTGTGTGTGTGTGTGTGTGTGTGTGTGTGTGTGTGTGTGTGTGTGTGTGTGTGTGTGTGTGTGTGTGTGTGTGTGTGTGTGTGTGTGTGTGTGTGTGTGTGTGTGTGTGTGTGTGTGTGTGTGTGTGTGTGTGTGTGTGTGTGTTATCCCTGATTTGTCATTACAACGCAAGCAGAGCGGCGTCGTCGCGTCTTTCCTGTCTGCGGAAACGCACCACCGTCGACGCTTGCTGTATGTGTGACTTGGCTAAAAAACTCCGAATTTAGATCGTTTTGGCGGTTGCTGCCATTTTAGTTGCAGTAATACATATTGTCGGTGGCGAATTCACTATTGGTGAGAGTTTTCTTTCGCTATAAATCGTGCTCATGGAATCTCCGAGACCTCTGTTTTAGGTTTCTTCGTCTCACTAGTTGTGCTTGTTGTGGTTATTGTCTGTGAGTACTATTTTTTTTAAAATTCAGAACATTCGCGAACACGGGATGTACACACAAGGTTTTCTTACTTACCGTTAGGTAGCAGCTATAGAAAAATGCCGTTTGACCATCTTTCCTTTCTGCCCTATCATAGGTTTACATGTTTTGTCAAGATTTATACGAGCTGAAAATGATAATGGCTTGCATGGGTATGTAAACGAAACAGAAGGGTAGCTCCCATCCAGGTGCAAGAAAGAGTAACCGGACACGGTGGGGATCTAGCATCAACAAATCTCACTCACACCTTATTTGAGCTGCAAATGGGTTCCAGCGCCTCGAAGATGGATTTCTATAGCTTAGTCGGGCTTGGATTCGTAAACACACAACCAAGCGAAAGTAGGCTAGCAAACCTACTTTTGCGTTCCACATCTAACATTACCTGGTCTTATAAGCAATCGCTCTAACCATCTTTGGCTTTGTGGTTAACGTTTCACGAATCCCGGCCTAGGACGATTTCCTTTTCCCACTACTGAGCGTCGATTCACTATTCCTGCGGCGACGCCAAGTAGTGAGCAGGGAGGAAAATCTCGGAGTGCAGAAATCCATTCCGCTCTTGCAGAGAAATGCATGATCGCTTCATAGTGTCCTCATTTCGGAGGACTCAGCCAGCCGCTCAAATCCAGCAGTCAACGGTAGGATGAAGAATTACTATGGATTCAGCATAACAAATGTGAATGATAAGATAGGGCAGCCAGGAAAACTTGCCCAAACGGCTCATACCGTCGCTATACTCCTCGAGCAGTATAGCACCCTGCCGGCGGTCGCCGATCGCCAATGATGGCGCCGGTGGATCGCCAACATTGGAGACCGCTCACAATCAAGGGTGTGCGGAATTTTCCCTTTTCCGTTCTACGCTTTCCGTTTTCCGCCCATTTTTGCCCTTCCGTTTTACGTTTAACGGGTTTTTGGTCCGGAAAACGGAAAATCCTGGAAAATCATGGAGAGAGGGATCGTTGTTTTCGGCGTACTTCTCCTATCCTGAAGAGGGTTTTCGTGCTTCGATGCGCAGGTACATGAATTCACAACAATGGCGCAAAAATTGACATCTAAACGCCACGAAGTTCGAACTATTTGGTTCCTTTTTTGTCTCAGCTGCAGGGTAAATGTCCCGTAGCGGTTTTCCGGTCTTCATCGTAGTTCCAAATATGCCATGCAAGTGCCCTGCTCTCATCGAAATTCTCAAAAAGAAAAAAAAGCGGTTCCACAGAAGTGAGGGGTGGACTCATACAAAATTTCCATGGAACTGTGACCTGCCATGGTAAGAGCATCAAGCATTCTTGCGAATCAACGCATGATGTAGGCTTTCTTTCAGTTTGACAAAAGCATAAGGCTACACCAGAATTGTCACTGCTTTAATCTGACGATGATCTCGAGCTCTACACTGGCGCCGCTGGCGCCTTATGTCTTGCGCAATGTTGGGACTGCTTGTGTTTCACGTTCCCACACGCTGTTCTTCTCCTCCTTCCTCCATCGCTGACTCGCCTCAACAGGTTGTGGATAAAGTGATCCTTCTCGGATCCCAAGCGTATTTATTACCACAGTTACCTTTTCTTCTGAATTTTTGCGGAATAGGTCTGCTCCAAAGTAAAGCAAAGAAGTCACCCTTTTGACACTTTACAGCTTCTTGTGCACTTAAACATTCAGCGATAAAGATGCTTATCGATTATATAACTCTGATATTGTCTCGTAAATAGGTGAAGGATAAATACTCCTCAATCTAGCTATATTCTAGGCGTTTGAAGTACCATAAGTGGGCTGCGGTTGCTTAATTACTTAAAAGAGTCACCACTTATGCTCATCAAGAAGATGCCTAGAAAATCCAATGTTGAAGATGACTTTTGGTCGCAAACCTATGCTTGGGCGAAATTTTCCGTTTCCCGTTTTCCGCCCATTTTTGGCATCCCGTTTTCCACTTTGCGTTTTACGGGATTTGAAATTTTACTTCCGCACATCGCTGCTCAATATCGATACGCATCGGCCTCACAGTCAGCAGCTATGGCAACGCAGTGTGCTACAGTCCTCGAGGACTATAGCGGAAGTGTTAGAAGAAGTGATAACATCTGCAGATCAACAATTCCGTGCAAAATGCCTATCATATTCGGGCATGACGTATAAGAAAGCTTCTTGAGACATGTTCTTTCGACTTGCGAGGAAAACCGAAAAAGTGATGAAATAAATACATCGGATCTTCTATGCAAAACGGTTATCATAATTGTCTTAACATGTAGGAGAGCCTGAGCACTCGGTCGTTGGCGAGTCAGCAAAAATAATAAAAAAAAACGAACACGATATGATAGATGAATGAATCGATGTCTGACGTAAATGTACTGAATCCCACGATGGCCCATGAGTGGTCTGTGTGCTAAATTTGTGCGGAATATAGCAGCTTCTATGGTGTGAGCGCGGGTGTCGTGTACATGAACTCCATTCTTGTAAATGGGTCAATAAATTTCGATAAATTGCTTTACTGAATGGACTTGTATCAGCTACATAACTTTCGTTTCATTTTTAAATAACCATAAATAACCATTTTTAATCCGGCTAACGGCGGGCTTCCAGACCTTCTTGTTGTGCTCACACTGTCTTCCGCGCTTCTTGTGTTGTTAACGCAAAAGGGATCATGTTGGCACGTGCATTTTCTCGCAAAGGTATGAAGTGAGCAGGAACTTTAGCTGCCATTTAACTCAGCATGAATGGAGCCTCTGAGTTGTTTGCATTTGATTGGTCCGAGCGGATAGAGGCATAAATGAATCATCAGAAGTTAACTGTTACAATATGTACTTCAGCGAGTGCATTTTTTAGAGCTCACATCTTTATAGTGGAGATCATTTCTGACAAGACAGCTTCTTCGCCATTGTCCCAATATTGCCCATATGGTGTCAGTAGAATGCACCGACATGTCTCGAAACTATTACTTGCCTTTAAAGGCAGTGTCTCACTTCATGTTGGGTATCGAAATATCCACAGATTCAGGTGCAGCTCGAGGCGCTGATTCCAATGATGTGCTTGATGTCTGAAAACACCCTAAAAAACCCTTACTTTTAAGGTAAGGTTAGATATAGGAGTGGACGAGTTTCCTTGCTTGGAAGCTAGCAAAAGCAGAGCTGAGAAGCTGAGATTGCACATTACAGGGTGGCCGAAAATTACCCGTGCACCTATTTATTGACGCTAAAGCTTTAGAGTGAATCATCTTGTGTTCAGATTTTAAGGGAAGTTTGCAGAACCTTTGCTGATTAATAATTATTGAACAGTTTTCGGATTTTTCTCTATCAGCGGGGATACATGCGCTCGGAAGCTAAAATACGCCATAGCCCGATTCTCGCTTACAAAACTAGCTCTCTATTTTGTGCTACTGCTATGGAATAACAGAATCTTTCGATCCCAAATTAACTGGAGTGAACAGGAGAGGAGGTGCTTTATAAAGATAAGCAAGTTGAAGTTCGAAGTGTACGAAAACGATGGGGGCTAGGGCGATTCCCAATGCTGGATGAGAAAGTTCGGCAAGATTGTGTTTGGAAGTCCTCTGCTCTGGCGAGCCAGTACATGGAAATGTAAGTCACAGCTAGTACAGCTCAGTACAGCTCACAAGGGCTACCTAATATCTGAATTGTGTTCGCCAGTACTCAGTCCTTGTCTAAAATTTTATTCAATTTTAGGGAGGGGCACGGGTAATTTTCGGCCACCCTGTAAAATAAACTTCTAAGCAGGAAGCTATTATCAAACAAACATTTCCGTTCCGAACAACCATGCCGCATCCTCAGCAAGCTCTTGCTGCGGGATGAACCCTCTCGTCCACTTGCCGAGAATTTCGAAATTCTCGTCCAAAGAAACCCGTAACTTATGGGGTTTTCGACGTTTCCACGGAACTTAAAGTACATCTTTGTGCTCAGTGGCTCACGTATGTTCGACTGAGATGGGAATTTCGAATGCGGCCCATGAGCTGAGACACGGCCTTTAACTGTCAAGTCCTGTGTAGAGAACCTTCCCTTCCCAAAAAAAAAGCACAAAAGCACAGTTGGGCCACACAGGTCAGCTTCCAGAAGAGGGAATCCAAATGATATTTAGTGTCCACGTATTGGACGATTGTCACTAATAAAAACACATTTAAACGGGAATTATCCCTCAAGGAATGTGCTATTTAATTTTTTTTATCGAAGGTGGGCCTACAATTATGATACTGTCCGGATGAGGGCCCACTGCTGTTTGTAGAGTTCGTGAGTGAAATTTTGTGATCTAGGTTTCCATACATGCTGAGTTGAATGTCATCTGAAACTCTTGCTAAAAGTCAGCTTGAAAGTGGGGTGTGATACGCACTGTAGCTTCACAATTGGCATCATAGAATTCCACACACGTCATGTCATCAGAAGCGTCATGGTTACCTCTATATCAATTGATTGGAGAGGTGATCGCTTCAGGCACAAATGAGAACAACAGAAATGAAAGGATGGAAGATAGTAAGTACTGAAGACACGCACATGGAAGGCACAACAAATAAGCGTCTATCCTACTCTTTCGAAACAATGGATTGGTTTCTATTGCTGGGCTTCGGCGCACCCTTCACACTTCCATTGCATACCTCATTGGGCTCGTCACATGAAGATTGTTCCACTACTGGGTTTCGTGAGAAAACAAAAAAGAAAATGTTGCTTGTCCGCCGTTCACTCATCCTTCTTCCTGTGTCGTGATGCAAGAATGTTCCCCAAAACGTTTCACGCTTCCGGCTCGTCCACAGTGCACAAACTGTTTAAACGAATTATGACCTATCCCTCCAAGTTAGGATGATCCGCTCAGATGAAGAAAACTCATTTAAAGCTTGAACCAGACGTTGACCTCAGGAGTGTGGACATATCCAGGGTAAAAGCGAGGCCTATAACATCATTTAGCGGCGAAGCGTCAGAACGAGTAAGTTAGCTACTTGCGGAGATGCTTGCTCCACTTCTGCCATTTGTCGGAGCTCACATTGTGAACTCGAATGAATTTATCAATGAGATCCAACGCTGTCAAGTTTGAGTACAAGACTTGCTATGTCAGTTACGAAACAACTCTTCTGACCGCAACCGGGGTGTGTATCATCGTGAAGGAAAACGGGGCGTGGTACAGTTCTGCGATTGGTTCGTTCAAATCCTCCTCCCGCCCCAAACGGTTGACTCGTTCCCTTCGCGCGCGATTCCACTTACATGACCATGCAAAATTTGAATGCGATAGAGGACGAGTTGATCGTGGAGGGGGAAGGCTCCGCCTCGTTTTCCCTCACGATGATACACATCCATCGCGCAACCCTTGAAAGTTTTCTGCTTTAATAACGAGTCGTACAGCCAGAAATGACAACTGGCTATGGGGATCCGCATTGCCCCACTGCTAGCCATTGTGTACCTCGATCATATCGACAGAGCGTCGCTAACTGCTGGAATACTCTTCTATAAACGTTACATAGACGACGTTATCGTGGTTGGAACAACACCTTCTGAATTAGCTGTCACACTTGCGAATTTGAACTCGAAAGACGTTAATATAGAGTTCACGGTTGAAGAACCAGACAGTGACGGTTTCTTATCCTTTCTGAACACGAGAGTTCGGATCCACGAACGAAAGAAAGAAATACGCTGGTTCAAGAAGGAATCTTCTAAAAACATATCACTACACTCGGGGAGTGTTCATCCACTCCACATGAAAGTGAACGTAGTGCACTCCGTGAATAAAACAAGCGGTGGAATTCGCACACGCGACTCGGGAAGTGATAGACGAATACAAGACATGCTCTCTGAGAATGGGTATACCCAGGGACTGCTACTTCATCGAGACATTACTCTGATGTTCATTGACGATACATTTGGCAAGAGAATGTGTTTGACGATATGATTTACGGGATAAAATTTTGTTTGGCAATATGATTTACGGGAGAATGAGTGAAGAGCCTGTTTGACGATACATTTGGCAAGAGAATCTGTTGACGATACATTTTACTGGTGTTTGGCGATACATTTGGCAAGAGAATCTGCTGACGATACATTTGACGAGGTTTGTTTGACGATACAAATGGCAGGGTTTGCGTGACGACACATTTTACGGGTGTTCTGATAAGGCGTTCATTTCATTCTTAGCTGGAGACTCAACCATCGGCGGTGTCGATCCGGATGGCTCAGCTGGTAAGGCAGTGGACTCCTAAGATTGATATCATGGTACAATTCCTGATGATATCGAATTTTTGCACGGTTGATAACCCTTTTGTTTGACGGTACATTTGGCGAGGTTTGCGTGGCGATACATTTGACGGGGTTTGCATGGCGATATATTTTACGGGACTTCTTGTTTGGCAATACATTTGGCGGGCTTTGCCTAGCTAGATGGCAAGCTCGTTTTCGAGGTTGCCAAACAAACCTCGCCTAATGTATCGTCAATGAACATCAGAGTACTCGGTTCTTATCGGCATTGCACTGGCCGTTCCCTCTCTGAATGAGAGTTCGTCTAAGAAGATCAGTACAATCGTTCGGAAATGTGGACACTGAGTGCGTCTTTTGTTTCACCCACCGCCTACACTCATAGAGATGTTAACAGAGTCACGCATTCACGAAGCAGGATGCGACCAAAGTCTTGTCAGTACTGCTGTGTACAGAAGATCTGTCACCTATGGAGGACCGTCTATATGATCACGTGCGCCGAATGCGGTCAGCGGTTCGTGCAACTCTGAACTTTCTGCCCGCGGTGGATCCACGGTACGCCCGAGGTGGATCCGCGGTTCGCCACCGCGGGCATGTGCGGGTCCACCGCGGATTTACTGCGGGTCCACCGCGGCTATGAGCGGATCCACCGTGCGCATGTGCGGATCTACCGCGGATGTACCGCGGCGCCACCGCGAGCATGTGCGGATCCACCGCGGGAAGCGTGCAAATGAAATACATGCCTTTGCCACCTTATGTAACGCACGATATCAGTTGTAAAATGGTACTAACAGAACCATAGCATATAAATGAACTATAGCTTCACTTTATTTACTTCACTTTATTACATAACTATTTCGTAGACTCTTCAAAGCTCTTCAATACTAAGGAACCGATTTGTAGGAACACCGTAATTCATAAAGCAAGCTCTTCAATAAGAACGAATCGAATGAGGTTCAAATCAGCAAATCCGGAGGCGATTGCCATGTTATACATCTCTTGCCGTCTCCATTCCACCTCGAGGTGGGATGGAGACGGCAAGAAATATATAACATGGCAAAGATGATGGAATAACACATCAAAGAAATAAAACAGCACATAAATAGCGAGGTTGGATGGAAATGGCAAAAAATGCATAAAATAATTGGGGGCGTGGAGACAAGCAACAAAAAATCGTTTTATTTTCGTTTGATTCTTGTTTCCACCAAGTAGATATCAAGTGCATCAAGAAATAAAGATAAAAATGACAGGAAGAGAAAAGTGAAGCATTGGAGCCTTCCAAATGATAGTAGCCTTCCTCCACTCCAATAATTCAAAGAAGCCACTGTCTTCCTGACTGACATTATTAAAATCAACCGTATGCGCGTGCGCTGTGAGAATCCAACGGCCCCGGAACCCTCCTTTCATGGGGATAATGGTTTCTTTTCACTAGTATTCCATTATTCCAGGTAAGCATCTATTCGATCCGTTTTTGGCAACGTTCCGAAACAACTGATGACTTTGCGAAGGTTCTTTTCACCCAGAGGTGAAACCAATACCTCTTCTAAAAACAAGCTATATGCATACTGAAAAAGACACTTTCAAAAACAACAAACAATGCAGCACCATTAGTTTTTCCCCGATCCTCAAATTGAGTTACATTGCTAAGCACAGTCTTCAGCAATTTCGGTTTCGACGACTGCGAAGGGGTAGGAAGCGGCAGAGGTCGCGGCGTGGGTCGCAGCTGATCAGAGGTTGGATCGCGGAAGGATGAAAGCTGAATAGTAAGACTTCAAAGAGAAAGAAAACAATCCGAAAAAAAAACAAAAGGCAACCGATACCATTACCGAAGGTTGCGATGGCTCCTGTAGCCATGACTAATGATGCGAGGACCGCACGGGAGGCGGTGGGAATACTTCAGAAGAAGCCCTCTGCGCGCCAGTTCCACTGAACGATCGACGATTGTTGGTATATTGAAATCGCACCTGACACCGGAACGACATCACAGCGACGCGATCGACGCTGACAGAGGAGACGGGATTTCTCCAGTTGACGGTCGACAAACGGAGAGGTTTTTGGGGATAAGGAAACAATGAAGTGATCTTTCACTTACCTCCTCGTCAGTAGTAAAATGAGGGGACAGAGATACTGGATATCGCGAAACCGAGGGTGATTACTGGGAGACCAAATCTCGCTAAAACAGAACAAGGCATGAACGAAAGAAGAAAACGAAAGCAGAAGCTGCAAAAATTGAACAACGGGGTTGCAATATTTGCAAAGAGCACATCAAGGGCTACAAAATGAGCTACAAACAAACAGTTAAAAACAGTCGAGTTCTAGAGGTGGTTATCGACGGAAATTTATAAAATTAATCAGTCCAGAGGTAAGGTGAGACACGTGAAATAGATTGGTGAGACAATGATTACTGTGAAGGAAACAAGTGGAAGAAGTTGAATGGTGTCCGGATGTGCAAATTCAAATGGCAAAGTCATCCGCGGATCCATCGCGGGCATGTGCGGGTCAACCGTGCGGCATGTGCGGGTCCACCTCGGACAGCAATGTTACTGCGGGTCCACCGCGGGCATGTGCGGATACACCGCGGGCACGTGCGGGTATAGCGCGGGTGTGACGTCACTCCCGGTTGTCCACCGTGGGCATGTGCGGATTTATCGCGGGCAGCCGCGGATCGACCTCGTACCGCGGGTCCACCGCGGGTAGAAAGTTCAGAGAAGGGAAAGCGCAACAGCATAAAAAAGATTGGACGAGCATCGACAAGCAATTTCTTCGTAAGCAAATTTCCATTCGGATATTGAATGCGCAATCTCAGACACTTCATGCGGCCGGCCCTTTCTACCATTACCGGCCGGGGAATCACCGGGTCGGAGCCCGGCCGGTATTGATAGAGGAAGCTGGCCGGCGATGGCCTTCCACTCGGCCGGAACTGCTCCAAATCGAGCGGGTTCGAGCGGGTACAGCCGCTACTGTTCAAAATCGCGTGTTCAGGGCAAAGTTATCCACGATTACCCCTCAAATGGCAGGAAGTAGTGTCGCAACCTCTGGCAGCTTGGCGTCCGGTTGCGCAGTGCCTCGCATAGAAGAGCTCCGGGCTCTACGCAGCTGTGGATTCCTGGTGATAAGAGGGCAGCACAAATCAGCCAATTCTCATCAGGAATTGGAAAAGGTGCCTCTTTGCAAACCCCTCACCTGTTTTCGCAGTGTTAGCTTTCTGACCTTTGTTTCTGGCTGTTTGAGAGTGCGATGCTTCATCCACTCAGCCATCCGTGCTTCTGATCTGTCTCTTACGGCTGATACCTTCATCCCTTATCACTACCCTACTATTACTAACCGACTATTCCTACCGGGTTGGCCGGAATGCTACCATAGTCGATCGGCTGGCCGAAAGGTTATCATGGTCGATCGGGCCGGCCGGAAGGTTGTAGTGGGGGACCGGCTGGTCGGCCGTCAAACAATTCCCGGCCGGTCGTAGGTGTGGTGGAGCGGCCGGCCGGTGATGGGCTGCTGCCCTGCCGGTATGCGGTGATGGGCTGGATGCCGGCTGGTGATCAGCAGCCGCTCCGCTGGTCGGCACCTACTGGTCGGGGGGCCGACCCACCAAATGTCTGAGATGTTGGATGCACCCCACCCTCCCGACTCCATTTTTGCTTGGAGTCTTCTCTCCATACCAGTAGTATCTTCACCGCTCAGCTCAGCGGCAAAGTAAGGAAATCTCTGTATATGTTTTTTCTCCCCAAAATGTGATCACACTCGTGAAAATTTGGTTACGGAAGCAACGTATGATATGATGCGTGACAATTTGGTTCAAATTTCATTATTTGGGTTTATTACTACAAAGAAGCTTTGCTAGTGAAACCCAATTTTCTATCAATGACTCTCGTTTCAGTTACAATCCATCTTGCTATCGTGGCGAATGGAGTCCGTACAGATAGTTCACGCACATCTGATTCGTGAAGAAGGAAGCAAAGGCACTAAGTGTTGTGTTGGAATGAATGAATTAGTACTTAACCTTTTTGTCATAAACGAGTTTACTTTATTGCTTGTTCAAACACTATCCAACAGTGTTCATATTCATAAAACACTCTTCAAGTTTTCCACTGCTGGCTGTTCTTTAAATCGGGAAGTTTTTTCCCCGGCACTACAACGATCCCATAAACGTGATCGCACTGAAATATTATTTTGTGCCGCACAAGTTAATATAAGGACACGGTTTATTTATGGCCCAATAATTCGACTCATCGTCGTCTTCAGAAGCCTGAAAGTGGTTCAAGTTTATCAATTCACGCTCTGCACCAACAAAGTCCCCCTCATAATTGTTGATTCAACTCAACCACGGCAGACGATATTAAGTATCCAGTGAAGTCAGCGGACCAACTCACCGCGAGTCCCACCGAGCAGGATAGATGCTCTACGACAGACATGCTGCCCACATTAAAAGGACAGGCGGATTCCGTTGGTGGGTGCATAGCGGCGGAACTCACTCGGTCTCTTTTCTCGACTCATGCTTTTTCTGCGCCACATCGAGTTGTTGCTGCAGAATCCCCGCGGGACCTCAGTGAGGCGCAGAAAAGCCTTTCTCAGTTTGTGAAGGGCGGTACACTATGCAGGATGAACACTTCATCAATTATGCAATTGACCGAACTTTTTGAATAGTTCCCAACCTTCTCCCATTACTCTTGAAATTTACAAGGGGTGCGGGTGCACCGATGGCGGACAGTTGTGTTGAATTAGTTAATTTCGAAAGTTTGAAACAAAACCAGGATAGATATCGCAATCGCTACCTAACCGTTTCACATATCTCGCTGCCGAATCTCATTCTGTTGATGTCGCCTGCACTCGTCCGCCATCGCTCTCCAACGCCCATAATCGCCCACCAATCCACCACCACTCCATGTTCGTGTGCATTCAAATAAACACTCCACAACTGCACTCACATTAAACAACATCATTTCAAGTCGTCGCGACAATGGAAGATCTTGATCACCTTGATCACCTTGACTCCCGTTGATCTTCGGATGTACCGAGCGGGCGCCAGCAATCCTTCCATTTGTCCCTCTCGCGAGCCAGAGTTGTCCAGTGGATTCTGTCCGTTCGAGGGACACGAAGAGCATTATATCTTTCCTTGAAGGACTTCGTGAAGAAGTCTGACCATCGGGTCGGTGGTCTTCCTGTCGTGCGCTTAACGTCCCGTGGAGTCCAGTCGCTGACGGCTCTTGTCCAACGGTGGTCGTTAAGACGCATCACGTGTCCGGCCCACCTGATCTTACTCAACTTGGCGTAAGCGGCAGCGTCCCTGATCTTCGACTGTTCACGAAGGGTGGAACTCCGTATTCCAGCCCTCACTTGTGTGAGGCGGGTTATTCCTAGCATCACCCTCTCGATGGAGCGTTCGATGACGTTGACCGCATTCTCATCCTGCTTGCGTAACGCCCAGGTTTCCGAGGCGTACGTCAAAGCAGGGAGAACCGTTGTATTGAAGAGGTGGGCACGGAGCCTGGTGTTCTTCGTCTTCTTCACTACGTCCTCGATGCTCTTGTAGGCTCCCCAAGCCGCTCGCTTCCTCCTGCCCAGCTCTGGAGCGAGATCGTTCATCATGTTGACTTCCCGACCTAGATATACGTAGCTGGAGCATTCGGATATGGTCGTTCCGTTGAGCGAGAATGGGGCATCCGGGACCCATCCGTTCCTCATGAACATCGTCTTCGTCAGGTTCAGTTGGAGACCGATCTTTCCACACGCGTCGTCAAAGTCGGCCAGCATCCGTTCCGCTTCGCCGATAGTTGGTGTTATAAGGACGATGTCGTCAGCGAAGCGAAGGTGGTTAAGTCGCCGGCCATCAACTTGCACTCCCATGCAATCCCATTCCAGTCTTCGCATGACGTCTTCGAGAGTGGCGCTGAATAGTTTTGGCGACACGGTGTCGCCTTGTCGAACCCCTCTCTTGACGTCGATAGTGATGTCGTCGTAGAATGGAGAAATCCTGGTCGTGAAGTTGCTGTAGAGCTCACGAAATATCTCGATGTACTGAGTAGGTATGCCCTGGTTGCCCAGGGCTTTGAGGACCGCCTCTGTCTCCACAGAGTCGAAGGCTTTCTTCAAATCGATGAACGTGAGACAGAGTGGCATCTTATACTCTCGCGATACTTCAATGAGTCTAGTGACCGTGTGTATGTGATCGATCGTACTGAATCCTTTTCGAAACCCTGCTTGCTCGCACGGCTGTCCTTCATCTAATGTCCTTTCGATCCTATTTAGAATCACTCGAGTGAAAAGCTTGTAGATGACGGACAACAGACAGATGGGGCGATAATTGCCGATGTCCTGTGGGTCTCCCTTCTTGTACAGCAGCACGGTCCTGCTGGTCTTCCATTGGTTCGGTACCTTGCATTCCGACAGGTACCGCGTGAAGAGCCTAGCCAAGGTGGTGATAAGAACTGGCGGTAGGTTCTTCAGATGTTCCGGTCGAATCCTGTCGGGGCCCGGTGCTGTACGATTCTTCACCGACTTGATGGCATGTCGGACTTCGGAAGGGAGAACTGATGGGACAACGTATCCATCCTCCCTTGGGTGATATTGGGGGAGATGGACGTGGCTATCGAAGAGATCCGAGTAGAAGTCGTGGATGACCTTCTCCATTACCCGTCTTGATGAAGAAATTGTTCCTTCTGGGCGCCGGAGGGCGGTCATCTTGGTCTTACGATTGGCGAAGTCACGGCGGGCGTTGCGAATGCTTCTTCCTGCCTCTGCGGCTTCGGCCAATACTGCTGCTCGTCTCTCTTTAAGGTCTTCTTTTATCGCTTCTCTGCACCGTTTTGCGAGCTCGGACGTCAGTTGGTAGTTGCCTGCGGCTCTCGCGACTCCGCGCTGGCGTATCAGCTCGAGGGTCTCGTAAGACAGTCGTCTTTTGGTGGATCTTGAGCCCTCGGCTCTCCTTGCGCTGTCGCAGAGATGTTGAACAAGCCGATCGTATTCTTCGTCGATGTTGTCGACAACGGCATCTTCCCAAAAGCCGGCTAACGAAGTGAAGAGATCCCAATTGATGACGGATTTGGGAGCCCTCTTCTTGAACTTCGCGGCTTTCTCTCCTTTGCGCGAGAAGAAGAATCTTGCACGAAGGAGGCGATGGTCTGATCCGGTGTAGAACTTCGGTACAACACCGACGTCGGTCAGGCAGAACCTTCGATTGACGATGATGTGGTCAATTTCATTATGGTACTCTCCACCGGGTGACTCCCACGTCCACCGTAGGGAGGTTGGCTTCTGAAACTGTGAGTTACCATGGATGGTCTTCGTCGTCATGATGAACTCAGACAGCCTCTCTCCCTGTTCGTTCCACTGTAGGCCGTGGGTACCGATGTGAAGTTCCTCAGGCGTTCTCCTAGGGCCAATCTTGGCGTTGAAGTCGCCAACAATGACCTTGTAGAAAGTGTGGTCTTCCCTGTAGAACTTCTCCAAGTCCATGTAGAAGGCCTCGATTTCTTCATCGTCGTAGCTGGATGTTGGAGCATAGGCGACGAAGATTGTCAAGGCCGGTATTGATCCACATCTTCTCAGTCGCAAACGTCCGATTCGGGTTGTTAGCTGTTCGAACGAATCGATGTTCATGGCCAAGTTCGTGTTGACGAGGACACCGACTCCACCAACTCCTCTACTGTCGCAGGTTCCAAGGAACAGTTCTTCTCCAGTGTCGAAGGTGGCGTTCAGTGGCCGGTGTCTCCTCGTCTCGGTCAGTCCGATGACGTCGTACCTGATCTTCCTGGCCTGCATCATCAAATCCTCGATAGAAGCCTCCGATGCAAGCGTGCGTGCGTTGAAGGTACAGATCGTCATCATAGTCCTTCTGGTTTTAGGCAGCCTAGATAACCCCTCGGACCTCGTCCTCACTGGCGCCGCCGTACCAGTGACTCTTCCGAGATCAGGGGAACACTCTTTATTATTGCTGTGTCGAGCTTTAAGAAAAAGAAAACCCTTAGGAGATAGCTTGCTGGGCTCTATTCCCCCGCGGGTAGCTAGGGTAGGATTTCACCGGGAAGTTAGCCGGGCTTCCCGGGAGTGGACGATGGAGCTTATTTGTTGGAGGCGACTCCGAACCGCCTCCCTTGTACCTCCCAGTCACTTGAATGCAGGGCTTTTGGTCGGATAGATGTGCAGGATACAATCTGCAGACACGCAAGTACACTCACGCACGCATGCATGAACACACCCACGCGCTGGCAGAAGGTATGGATCGTTCCGACACTGCAGAAACAGGGAGTCCATCCCCTGAATCCACCCGCGTCTCAGGGCAGGCACAAGGTCGCGTGTGGTCCGCGATTAGCCCCCTATCCGCCACCTGGGGACGCGCCACGTAGCCTCGCGACTAACCGGCTGGGATCCCTCTTATGAGGGAGATCCGTGGAAGATCTAATTTTATGTAATACTCGTGTAATCGCGACCTTGCCGTGCCATATATGGTTTTTTTGTTGCGCACTTTGTCCATGTTTGATCCGAGGCGTGGCCGGAGATAAGCAGTTCCATCACAAGTTGCAATCCTGTGATGTCGTCAACTCTAGGGCAATTTTTATGAGGTAATCGTCTCTGGTATTCCGAGAATTGACAACATTCAATTACCTTCTCCACAGTCCATCCACTGTTGGCGCTTAGAAAATTCCTAGTGCCACATTTCTTGGTGCATCGTCCATCAACCGAAAAAGTATCCCGTGTCAGCAGTTGACTTCACTAGGCCCAGAAAAGCCTGTAAGTAGTCCACAAAAGGTCCTCATCACGCCAAGCTGCGATGGAATCTATGTTGTACAAGCAACCGATCGTTATAAGCGCCAGAACGCTCAAATCCTTGATGCAGAACTTCAAGATGTATTCCAAATAGCAAAAATACTCAGAGGACGAGACTGTGAAGTTTGACGAAGCAGAAACCGCTATAGATTTGATAACAGGTGAAATCTCACAGCTAAGATCTGCAATTTACGAGCTCAAAACGCTCGTGAAGCATTTGAAAGACGACTTCATGGCCATGACTTCCAAGGAACAGAACAAATCTCTGGTCCAACTGATCGAGAGCCTTGAAGAAGAAACAAATTTCAACGAGGCTATAGGTAATGCCAATGAACCTATATGCTCGCAGCGCAGTAATAGAAGCGAAAATTACTCGACACAGGGTTTCGTGAAAACATGGTTTCACCGTCAAACTAGGCATTTTCGAGCAGAATGATATCGGAATACATGAAAAATCAAGAGAAAAACAATCCGTTGAAGAAAGCGACGAGCGTGAGCCTGAAACCACAGAAAAGTGCGAGTGGCTCCCACAAGACCACCAAACTAACGGAACTGAAGAACTGAGCATCGCATCTGAGGCTAGTTACTGCAGTAAAACCGCCTACACCCACTCCTCCAAAATTCTACGGCACAGAAGAAGAATTTCCAGAATTTCGGGCTATTTCTGAGACATTAGTGCACAAGAACGTCTCTCTCACAGTAGTCGAAAAGATGCCACTATTAAAAGATAGTTTGGAGGGGAGATCCGACAATGCATCAAAGGCATGCAACTGGTGCCACAGAACTAGGTTAATGCACTCAAAAAGAAATGTGGAGAAAATCTCACAAATCGTGCTAGAATCGTTCAAAGACTTTCACTTTTAAGACCTGCATACAACACTGCTGAGAGCTTCTCATAAGTACATGATACAATGCTCTTCAACCAACTGGTATCAGATGGTCAAGATATTCGTCGGACCAAGGATGTCATGTGGACGGAAACCATACTGCAAAAGTTTCCACACGACGCGTTTAAGAGTGTACTCATCGCAACAAAAGAAAAGGAAGAGTTTTTCGTCGAAGACATAATGGTTTGTTTTATAAATTTATTATTTCATTTTTAATTCTAAAGCAGCATTAAGCTTTTTGTTCGACCTGCACAGCATCGAGATCGACATTGTAGCAGTATGCGAGACAAGGCGGGGAAAAGGAAATGATTGTGAAATGGAGTGACAGGAGTGAAGTGATGCTTGGTGCTGCAAAGAATGGTGTTGGCGGTGTTGGCTGCATCGTGTTACCGTCTCTAACCAGTCGAATAGTCTCGATGGAAATTGTATCGTACAGACTTGCGATATTGAAGCTCAAGGTCAGCAGATCGTCTACTGTGAATGTCGTTGCAGTATATGCGCCCACGTCAGCCGCCAGTGATTATGAAATCGAAGACTTCAATATGAAGAACCTTATCGTCATCTGACACAGAAATCCACTCATACAGTTGTGCTGGGGGACTTCAATGCTGAAGTGGGTAGTGGATGCAGCGAAGGGAACTTTGTAGGCAAATTCGGACATGGAGCTAGAAATGAAAGAAGCCAAAGGCTCGCGGATTTCGCGAAATGTACCAAGCTTCATGTCATGAACACGTTTTTTTCCAGAAGAGACCTTTGAGGCGTTGGACATGGCATGCGCCGAATGACAGAACCAGGGGTGAGATCGACTTCGTGCCCTGCAACAAGAAGAGAATCGTGAAAGACGTGTCTGCCATGGCGGAATCCAAAGTTTGTGTACATTCGGATCACAGACTTCCCAGAGAAAAAGTTGTAGTTGATCTCTCTGTAAACCATTTAGCAGATTTTAAGTATAGACTCCAACATCACGTTAGACATGTTCTCTGACCCTACAGGTCTCGTCTCGAATTAGCAGCTTTAGTTCGTGCACTTTCCTCGTTATAGAAGAACGTAGAAGATTGGCTTTCTTCGGCTTTCTTCTTTTTTTCCATTCTTTGGCAAGTCAACGTCGCAAACCTCAACGATTCAGTGAGGCACGTTTCACTCGAGCAGTGGAAAATACGGATTGGAGCACGCATGTTGAAGTCAAAAAATGCTGCGTAGGGAGTTACCAAGAGGTGCAGAGAAGCGATAAAAGAAGACCTCAAGGAGAGACGAGCACTAGTGCTGGCTGAAGCCGCAGAGGCAGGCAAAAGCATTCGCAGTGCCCGCAGAGGCTTCGCCAATCACAAGACCAAGATGTCCGCCTCCCAGCGCCCGGATGGAACAATTTCTTCAAAATATAATGGAGAAGGTCATCTACAACTTCTATTCGGATCTCTTCGATAGCCACGTCCACCTCCCTAAATGTCATCTTAGAGAGGATGGGTATGTTGTCCCATCGGTTCTCCCTTCCGAGATCCGACATGCCATCAAGTCGGTGAAGAATCGTACAGCACCGGACCCCAACAGGATTCGACCGGAACATCTGAAGAACCTACCGCCAGTTCTCATCACAACCTTGACTAGGCTTTCCACGCGGTGCTTGTTGGAATGATTGGTACCTAACCAATAAAAGACCAACAGAAACGTGTTGCTGTACAAGAACGGAGACCCGCAGCACATTGGTAATTATCGCCCCATCTGCCTACTGTCTGTCGTCTACAAGCTTTTCACGCGAGTGATCCTCAACAGGATCGAAAGGACTCGAAAGGACACTAGATGATTGACAGCCGTGCGAGCAAACAAGGTTTCGAAAAGGATTCAGTACGATCGACCACCTACTCACCGTCACTAGACTCATCGAAGTATCGCGAGAGTATAAGTTGCTCCTCTGTCTCAAGTTCATCGATTTGAAGAAAGCCATCGCCGAAATACCTACTCAATACATTGAGGTATCTCTTGAGCTTTACAGCAACTTCACGACCAGGATTTCCCCATTCTACGACGACATCACTATCGATGTCAAGAGAGGGGTTCGGCAAGGCGTGTCGCCAAAACTATTCAGCGCCACTCTGGGAGACTTCATGCGGAAACTGGAATGGAGATTGCATGGGAGTGCAAGTTGATGGCCGGCGACTTCACCATCTTCGCTTGTTGACGACATCGTTCTTACAACACCAACCATCAGCAAAGCGGAACAGATGCTGGCCGACTTCGAGGACGCGTACGGAAAGATTGGTTTCCAACTGAATCTGAGAGAGACGATGTTCATGAAGAACGGATGGATCCCGGAAGTCCAATTCTCCCTCAACGGAACGACCATATCCGAATGCTCCAGCTACGTTTACCTAGGTCGGGAAGTCAACATGATGAACGACCTCGCTCCAGAGCTGGACAGGAGGAAACGAGCAGCTTGAGGAGCTTACAAGAACACCGAGGACGTAGTGAAGAAGACGAAAAACACCAGGCTCCGTGCCCACCTCCTCAACACAACCGTTCTCCCTGCTTTGACCTACGCCTCAGGAACCTCGGCGTTCCGCAAGCAGGATGAGAATGCGGTCAGCGTCGTCGAATGCTCCATTGAGAGGGTGATGCTAGGAATAACCCGCCTCACGCAAGTGAGGGCTGGAATAGTACTACCATTCGTCAGCAGTCGAAGATCAGGGACGCCGCTTACGCCAAGTTGAGGAAGATTAGGTGGGCCGGACACGTGATGCGTTTTAACGACAACCGTTGGACAAGAGCCGTCAGCGACTGGATTCCATGGGACGTCGAGCGCACGACAGGAAGACCACCGACCCGATGTTCAGACTTCTTCACGAAGTCCTTCCAAGTATAGCTATCGGGAGTCAAGGTGATCAAGGTGATCAAGGAGTTCCGATGAAAAATGATGGAGTACTATGTAACTTCCGGAGGGAACGGCTCCGAAAGGCAGCGGAGGACAGAGCGAGTCTGAAAAAGGCATGGAGAAAGGAACAAGTGTGCCCGATGATGCCCACAGCGCTAATCAATGAGCACGGCAGAAGTACATCTGTAAGGACAGAAGTGGAAGAGATCTGTGAAACTACTTCAATGAATTGTTCATCGCAACAAAGAGCATTGTCCCTCCTGCCATCAAGCAATGTGAGCCTCTACCAGAGGTCCTTAGCTCGGAAATCAAGAAAGCTATGCGGAACATAAAACCTGGCAGAGCAGTGGGTCCTGATCAGGGATGAACAGATACGAGATTTTTCACGACCCGGATAACGGTGCGGATAACAGATCGGTCAGAAATGACCGGATAAAGGATATCGGATAACAGATAACGGACGAGTGTTCGATAAAATATCGAACAGTTACACGTTAGATAACGTTAGCTTTCAGTAGAATGTCATGTTAGATAACAGATGATTCCATGTGCTGCAAGACACCATCTTCTTCAATACTAAAAATGATGAAGGAGGAGTAGGACATGTTGTGGAGGAAGATGTACGAATGTTGTGGAGGAAAATTAGCACAATTTCATCTCTAACTCACCATTCTGGTAATGACGTTATAAAGAGTGTAAGTATAGTACATAGAGTTTCCAGTGATATTTGGATTTTGTCCGCGACTTTTTCATGTCAAAGGTTTCCATAACAAACGCTAGTCCTTTCAAGATTTTGTTCCTAAAGCCACTGACAACAACATGATTTTTTGGGTGACTTCACAGCTTTGCTTTACGTATGTTTTGCGGAATTCTGTTGAATTTTCTATTTCTGACAAGTAAAAGCAGCACAATTATGATCTTATTGAATCTTCAACGCTATTTGCTTGATAGAATCAAAAATTCGTGAAAACAGTGGGATTCAATGTCTGGTCAAGTCTGGACTAAACGAACCGTGCGATAAAGAGGCATTGCTCATGATGAGCTGCAAGGTCATCAATTTCAATGCCGTCAGTGGTCACAACTTTAACAGGTGAAAAGGTTGATAATCTAACAGGTGAATAAGTTTCGAGATTATTGCCCCATACTGTCGGGAGAAAACTGAGCAAGAGTTTTTTCTTTTTGGCAGGTACACGTCTGTATTATCTCTTCCTGCCTCACTTCAAAATTCTATACCACTGATGAAATACGACAGAAAACGCGCTGATAAGATGAGGTTTCTTGAAGAGGGAGTTCTCCCCTATTGAGAAAGTGTGATGTGAAACCACTATCTCCGCCCTTACCGCCCCGTTATCCGGTACCAAAAGCACGGATGACGGTGCGGATAACGGACAGAGCAAAACGTACGGATAACGGTAGAAATGAAAGAGAAGAAATCAGCGCAGGCGAAGAAATCCTAGCGAAAGCTTTCAGCATCAGGTTCACGACATACGTCAACATAGGAAGAATACCAATGGACGCACGCCAGAACTGTGCTAATACCAAAGAAAGGTGACAGAGAAGACATTCGGAATTACAGACCGATAACATTACTGTCTCACCTGTACAAACTCGTCATGAGAGTCATCTCTGCAGGAATGAAGCGCACCCTGGATGATAACATGCCAAGAGAGCGAGCAGGTTTCATAAACGTTGTTCCACTATCGACCATATCTTTACTCTCGCGTAACTATCAAGTTGGCGCTATGTCGCTTGTTCACAGACTTCTAGAAGGCATTTGACTCGGTGGAACACAATGCTGTCCTCAGAGCAATGATTGATCATAGAGTAGAAGCAGCATACGTGAGGACTAGGAAGAAACTATGAGGAAATCCTACAATGAAATCACTCCCTTTGAAAGGCCTCTAAAGATCTACGCGAAGATTGGGGTTAAACAAGGCGACATCTGCTCTCTTAAAGCATTTACGTGTGCTCTCGAATCAGTTATGAGACAAGATTGCTGAGAAAGACGGTTTCGAAATAGATGGAGAAACACTACAAATGCTACTCTTTTTGGTGCCTGTAGCGAGCAGGCCGAAGACTCTACAAAATATTCTCAGTGAAATATGTCACTAGTGAGAGTATCCGGTTGAAGATCCATCCTGGAAAGACCAAGTGAATGAAGAACGCTCACTGTGATGATTTAGAAATCAAACTGAATGATCATCTTGTAGAGCGAGTTGAACACTGTTTATCTTCGCCAAGCAGTTAGGATGGACAACGATCTGTGGCTTTAACTCTTGCGACAAGGAAGGTATGTTGGAGTGCATTTTCGAAAATTGATGTTCTCCTCAAAAGTAAAGACATACCAGCACAGACTAAGAGTCACTTATTCCACACCAACGTGCTACCTGCATTATTCCAGGCTTGCAAAAAGCTTGCAAGTAACGTAGAGGGTAATGGAAAGGTAAATGCTAGGAATAAGTGAGCGAATTTTACATTGGTACGCACGAACAACAGGGCTGCCAACTGGGAGATCAACCCTGCGACGGAGAGACCCGTTATGGAGGCAACTTGGAAGAACGTGGACGCGACTCGCGCAAGACAGAGAGAAATGGCATGGTTGCGAACTGCAATGGACGACAATCACTTCGCTTTAGCAATGTAAGCAACAGGCGACCAAAAAAGAAGCAATGATGGCGGAGGAACTCGCCACGAAACTGGGTTTGCCAAAACTGAAAACAGACTTGTGTTAGTCAGGTACAGAGCTCATACGGAAATGTTCAGAAGCAACATGGTTCCGCTAAAAATAGCAACTGCATATGGCAAGGATTTGGAAATCCTCGTACAGACTCTGCCTATCATTACAAATGGCTTTCCGTCGGTTAAATAGACAGCCGCGCATAGGCAATTCTTGCAAAATGATGGAGTTTGCATATCAAACTCTAACCTTCGCGGTGAACATCAAAGGCTAGTGGGACTCGATTATTACCACAATTTCTGTTTCGAGTGACCAGATTCACCAAGGACCCCACCTGGTTTGCGCATTGCAGGAATGGTCTTCGGATCAACATTATACGGTCGAGGTGTGCTCGAAACGGAGAACGCAGCTCTCGCATTAACATATGGAATGACGGCCGCCGTCGAAAATTCCGAATCGGACATGCTTCGGAAAATCTATTTTGAAAATCTATTCATCAAATAAGAGTTTGGTGGTTCATAAACAAACACTTCCCTTTATACAAGTTTATCCATCAACTGCACAACAGACATATTTACGAAGAACATCAACCTTGCAAAGAATAATGCAAAAAATTAGGCGAAGGTTTACTTTGATTATTGACCTTGACCTTTTCCTTTTGGAGTCTGTTAGAGTATTGATCATTTTGAATTTCCTCTCTTTCTTAGTGGTTCAAAGGCGGGCCCGCCGACACCTTCCTAGTTGTCCCCCGATGGCTCAGCCAGAGCGGCTTATATAGCACCGCGAGAGCAAGAATGGCCGGAGTCAACCGAGACATCGTGGACCTGGGGTTCGCGATAATCGCCAGGCACAGTGGTCCACGCAAAAATAGGCAGATGTTACGAAATGTTGTTTTGCATCCTCACCGCAACAAAAAAGATGAAAGATTTGAAGTTTTTGTCCTTTTGTAGTGTTTGTCTTAGAGTGGTAGGCGACGAACGCATCTCCTCCCTAGCTCATGATTGATGAGAGAGAAAAAAAACATAGAACAAGAAGCAATACGTGATTACAAAGATACAGTGACGATATCGAAACGTTAGGACTACAGTGAAGGGAAGAAAGATTTATGTACTTAATTTGTCTGCGTATTCTCAATAAACTCTGGCGATGGTCCCAAGTTCGGTGGGTGGAGGTGAACCTGGTGAGACCTGGTGGGGATTGTGAGCAATTCTGTTTTTTGGAAATGGTCAAGTTGATATATAAGTGAAAAAGCTTATTGTCCCAAATCTGCCTTGATAATGAATTACCATCAAATGACGATGTGATATAATTGGTAAAACAAAATTGAACTGATTGAGTTGCCTTGCTTTACATCGGAAATTTAGATGGACAGAATGCGCTATGATGCTTACTCATCTCTGCTCTTTTTCTTCAGTCTCATAACAGAAACATTGGTTTGAAAATGTGCCTGAAGCTGCAAGATGAATACATCTCTCGCACCTGTCGCGCTAGAAGAGATGTTGTCTTTATTTGCGAAGGTCACTTTGGTATAATTGTATGTATAATCGTCACCTTAACAAAATCGTTTTGGTTTGGACGTATCTTGGACTCGGCTTGGGCCAGGCGACGGCGATCTTGAAGCTTTGCATTTAGAATTGCAGTTGTTCTTGTCCTTCAGTTCCCTGATCTTGTAGCTCTTGCGGTTTCTTACCCCTGGAAGTGGTGCTTGTATTGTGATTGGACTGTTGAGATGGAATTCTATGAACTCTGAAGTTCATTGGCGACCCATTTCGCGAGGTTTGTTTGGCAACCTAGGAAACGGGTTGCAAACGAGCCAGGCAAACGAACTCCGCCAAATATCTTGCTAAACATGATGTCCCGCTGAATGGGTCGCCACGCAAACCTTGCCAAATAGGTCACCAAACAAACCTTGCCAAACAGGTCGCCATACAAATCTTGCCAAATAGGTCGCCATGCAAAAATTGCGTATTAACATTGTACGTGAAATTCTGCCACGTACTCCTACTCAGACAATGTAGCGGGCTGACCGCGGTACCAATATTTGGCGGACCGTAGCCAACTCCGCGGTCAGCCAAATAATTAAGCGCGGTCGGCCAGATTTCGGTGCGCGGTCAGCCCACGAAAGGACCGCGGTCAGCCCGTGGGAATGACGTCGTGGCTGTGCTGATAACGGCAGTAACAGTTGTTGATGATGTGTGGATGACATTTTAGCGATCTAATTCAACATCAGACAAGAAACTTCCCCTTTTATCTTTGGAAATGACGCAGCACAAACCGTTTGGAAAAACTGAAAGGCCAGAATCGCCAGGATTCATTCGTATTTTTCAGATTATGTGCTTGAAAGTTCTCTCTTTTATGGCCATTCACCAGGTGCACAAAATCAATGGCCAAGCTCTCCTAATGAGAGCTTCTTAATGATTCCAAAAATATCCAGGGAGTAGCATCCACTCTCCGCAAATTGGGGTGGATACCACTACTCCAGCAAAAAATGGACGCGAGATACTTCTTTATCTCTAAAGATATCATTAGAGAGGCTGTCGTTTCATGTAGATCGCACTTATCACTGTCACTATGTTCACAAACGTTGCATCGTACATTGTGCGGGTCCAACTGGCCAAATTTGGCAACCCGCGGACAGCACCGCGGTCCAACAGACTTTTGGCTACGGACCGCGGTCAGCCAGCTTTCTGTGCGCGGTCGGCCCGTTCCGCATCTCATGGTACCGAGGTCAGCCCGCGGAGCACACTTTGATGCCGCGCTCAGCCCGCTCCATTGTCTGAGTATCTCCTCCCATTGCAAGGAGAGGCCTCCAAAATTAGCACAGTGTCCAAGCTTTACATTTAATGGTCAGATCTAGGAAATAGTTTGGGTGAATTGCCTCCTCAAGCAGTTGAACCGATGACATCCACCGATTGCGTGCCTAGAGGCACTAAATACGTGGACGTCGCCGTGGAGTTCTGCCGGTTGCGCACTGTCATGCGCGTTGCGGCAAGGACCATGGGGATATCCTCATGCAAAGATCAGGCTGTGATTTTGCCTAGCAGACACTTCGAACTGACACCGGCGCTCTCCTAATATACGACTCCTTTTGAAATATGTACCTCAAACTTGGGAAAATGACTGCAGAGTCGTTGATGCGTCGTATGTGCCTGTCCAGGAAAATGGGTCGTCAACATATTCTCTTGCCTTTTGTCTTGCCAAACAACCGGAAAATGGGTCCTCAACATATTCTCTCGCACTTTCTCTTGCCAAACAGACTCTAGACCCATTCCCCGGAAAAATGTCTTGCCAAGCAAGATTTTAACCCGTACGCCATCGAACTTCGGAGTACTTTACAGTTGAGGTAGCTCGTCAATTTTTCGGATTTTCATGTTTGTTTAAGCTGCTTCCGTAGGGTTTTCCCCTTTTATTCACGTTTCGTTTGCAGGAGGGCTGTCTTTGTCTTGAAAGACCACGTTTTGAGAAGCAAACGAAAAAATGCGCAGATTATGTCGTTCGAGGAGGGTTTGACTGGTAGCTAAGTTAATGCTCATAAATTGAAAGTTGGAATTGAACTGAGGGTACTCGCATGCGTTCTCCTCAGCAACGGCTGCATTTCGTCGGTTTTTCCTGAGAGTCGGGTGATATTGCGGTGCAATGGGGCGATTACGTTCGGTGGATGGTTGGGTTGCGCGAGAGGAGGTTGCACTTGTCGCGGTTATTCGTCTTGATCGTTGGCCTGTTACTCTTCAGGTCTCATAAGCACTTCATCATTTGGTTCGCCATCAGCCATCTCGAAGTAGGAAGCGGTGAATTTCATTGGTTGGGTCAGAATACTGCGGTTAAAGAACAATTGAAGGGGATGAAGCACGTTAATGAAGAATTGACAAGTCGGTTCTAAGGCTCTGGCAGAGTGGATTAGGAGGTATTAGGAGGTAATGATTTGATGTTTAGAATATATATATATATATATATATATATATATATATATATATATATATATATATATATATTAGCGCCCTTCGTGACGCTAGAAAGTGAGGGTGGAAGGCAGCCACCTGAGGCAGGTAGAAAAGCCTCACACATGTGAAAAGCTTAGAAAATTAACAAAGAAGCAAAGCTAATAATTAAATGAGCTCAAATACGGAATTCTCTTGTAAATTGCGTATATTCTACCAGTCTGGCCGCCTCGCCGACATCCGGCCTCCACATTTCTCGTGATCCTTACCTTCTTAGTCCCACATCTACATGTAAAATATTTTCCGATACAATGATACTATCTACTGCTTTTTTGACACTGCATTCATTCAACGCCTACGGACCCGGCATGACCAGCCACTCCCAACTTTGCACAGAAGCATCTTCCAGATTGCTTTAGAACCTGTGTACAACTCAATGTAACAAATGTTGTGCGATTAATCACCTTTTTCCACACTAATGGGACACGGCAGGCCTATTCTCCATCCATGGAGCCGTACACTGGCGTTTTGCCGACTATTGGCCACGGCGACCCGTTCTCCAAAACACCAGTATAGAGTCCACGGATGGAGAATGGGTACGCCGTGATTCAGTATTGCGTAAGGCCCATGGCATACTTCACAGCGACACCGTCCCAGTGAAGAAAATGAATGGGAATGATTAGAACAAAATGTTACGAGTTCTCATGTCTTATCACACAGTTTGCATGGAATACCGTGCTGGCATAGGAGCCACTGTGAGTAAGCTTGTGGTGGTGAACGGTCGCTGCGACAACGTCGCTGTGTAGCATGCCCTAGGCCTAAAACGCCAGCATACGGGTCCCATGGATGGAGAACCCGCATACTGGTGTTTTGGAGAACGGGCCGCAAGAGGAACGAATGTGGGGGATCATCGCGCCCTGCTGGCCGCAAGCTTTGCCGACTGCAGGGGCTGCCGCTGGCTGCCTGGCCAGCAGGCAGCCTATGCAACATAAGAAAGCACACATACAATATCAAATCGAATAGTCTATTAGTAAAAAGCTTCATGCAATGTAAATTCATCACCAAGTAGTGACTAAATGAAACCATGGAAGAATACAAAAAAATCCATAAAAATATAATATGGGCAGAACATTTTTTAGAATAGGACTACATGCATATAATGAGAATGAGAGTAGCAAAAGTTGTAATTGCACACAATTCAGCTTCAATAAGGGAAATATTCAAGAGACCAAGTCAGCAAAAATCCGCGTCGACCGTGGAAAAAGTAATTATAAGGGAAAAAATTTCTAGATACCCATACAAAGCAAATCATGCGTCGCCCATAAAAACTTCCAAACTCGAAATGAAACCCTGCGACTGCAACAGTGATATTGTTTGGAACACGCTGAGATCGTTCTCAAAATTTGTCAATTTTTCGAGTCTATGTGTTATGGAGGCAGTGGCATGAAATCTTTGGATGGGAAAAAGTACACTAAACCAAAAGAGTTTTGCTTCGATTAACAAAGTTACTTTCGAGTTAAGTCATTACATTCTGAACTACTTTCTCGCTTTCCGGAACCTTTTGGACCCTAGCAACTAGGGCGGTGTCTGCCGCTGGCTGACACGGCTCCGCGATTGTTCGAGTTTCCAGCCGTATGCTGCAGAGCGATTGTTGCGTTGCGGTCGACGCGGCAAGGTGCGGAAACGTAGCGAAGGTCTGTACGACTTGTGCGCCACTCACTTGGATGATGCGCGAACAGTAAGCAGCTGCTGCCAGCCTGTCATGAAGCCCGGAAGCGAGCGTGGCCGACACTGGCTTGGATCGGAACTGCAAACTCGCGCAAAACATTTCCGAACATCTTGGACGTTAGAAATTTACGCCTGGAAGTCATCTGATGTTTTGAACACAACATTCGCATTTAATTTAAACACCGACGTCATCTTCAGTGGACACAGCAGCTGGACTGTAGTAACAGCAATCTTATGAAACTGCAAAAGTTGGTCATTCATTATGATGATATGGGCTTTGTTTTTTTTTCTAAGAATTTTCACGCGGATACTGAGACTTCAAACTTTTCTTTAATTTTTTTAATTATATGCACTGGCATTGGTACATTATATTGATGTTGTTCTAAATCTTGCCTCTCCCACCAACATCTGCATAAATTTTTGAAGGCCATTCTATATAATTTTTAGAGCTATGTCGTACGTTTTTCGGAAAACTGTGTTTCCCGTAATTTGAACTCCGATGCATGGGATGTTCACGAAATATTTTTGAAAATTTGCTTCCTTAAATCATGCCGATGCAAACGGCATTTTACTCGAAATACCCCATGTACGTATATTTTCAGATAGCCTCGGTTATTCCGATTCGGATATTTGGCTTGTTTTTCATTTGTATTATGTTCTACAATTTTCTTGAAGTGATTGAATACGCTGTTGTCGCCATTCTCACTATGTCACTACTCTAATGGTAACATCCAAGAACATGCAGTCGTCCTTAAGAGATGCCATCTTGTTTCGCAAAGTTCCCTAGGGGAAATCTACCAGCCTTTGGGTAATTCAAGTCGCATACACGCAGCGACACTCTGAAAACAGTAGTGATTGAATTTATAAATGTTTCTAACATCAAATCCAAGAGTATTCGCGTCCTTGTCAGAAAAGCCGATAATTCTTTAAAAGGAGTACAAATTTACACTTGCCTTAGAATGTCAGAATCGGTAATTAACAACGTGGAGTGTTTTATATTGCTCTGATGTGATCCAAATTTCAAACCCAAATTAGAGTCAGATTCGTGCTCAGCATGCCTGAAAAATGTCCACCATTCTTCTTTAGGTTGGGAAAACGCAGCATGTAATTCTGTGGTTGGAATGTATCCAGCAATCTTTGATAAAGTATAGTTTTTACAGCGGCAACCTCAAGATGTCGCGCTCTTTCAACATCAGTTCTAAACAGTTGCATAACCATGGGCGACTACCATATTCTCGAAATGGTGAGAAGCACCTCATTCATGTAAGAGCATGGAGTGTTGCATATCAAGGTAATTCCAAATTTCAAACTAAAATGGGAGTCAAAATCGTGCTGGACATCCTTCAAGTGTGCTCTCCATTGTTTTTTTTTTTTCAGATCGGAAAAATAGAGAACTTAATTTTGCGGCTGGAATGTATCCGGCAATCTCTGAGAAAGTGTTGTTTTTACAGTGACAACCTCAAGATATGGCGTCATCAGTTCTAGGCAGTTGCATAATCATAGAAGAAGTCGTGATCATCTTAGAGCAGAATGAATGCGGAATTCGTGCTCAGCACGCCAAAAAAGTCAAAAATAAGAGGTGAATTTTTAGCGTTCCATATGCGTGCGTGCCTATGTCTAAAAGTCAGGAGAGTTCGGCCACATCTCTTCACTCCCGCCATCATCAGAATCAACACATGCATCGCAACCGTCCGGCGTCCCCGCTAAGGTAATTTCTGCTCACAGACGCTTGCCACGCCACGCGGGTTTCACTGTTGGTCATTGTACATTGTACAAAAGAAGAAACTATGTCCGATCAGGAACAGTTTTATTTATTGGCTGAATGAAGCCATTGTCGAGCAACAGCGCTACATCCAGGCTCGACAACCAGTGGACGGGAGGCTTCATTGTGCAGCAGAAGCTTTTTGAGCGTGCAGCATTATTTTCCAACACATCAATACTTCTCAGACAATTCCGGGGCAAATTCCGTTCCAAACGAGCGGGGGGGGGGGGGCGAGTGTCGGAATGAGCGTTTGTGTGTTTTTGCCCGAGAAGTTGCCGCATTCAGGCCGCTATGAGCCCGCAAACCATCAGGCGCTACTGCTCCTAATCCAGCGCACAAGGCAGCATTCTCCACAATTACCTGTCGATTGGATGCCGGCACCGTGACAACCTTGGGGCATCGGTCACACTTCGCGCACAGTCTCTGACGGATGAGTGCCGGGTTCGATGCCACTGTGGATCCATAGTGATCCTCTGGAGCATGAAAACAACGTGAATACGCAGTCTCACATCAGAAATAAAAAAGATGGCTGTTCGCAAGATCCATCCTGTTTTCATGGTGCTAGCTTTCATCTACTACTGTGCGGATTCGAACCAACCTGACCGTTGTTTATGAGTGATTGAGAGTCCGCTTCTTTATCCACTAGGCCATCTATGTTGCTGATCTCTTCCATTCCGGCGTTGCCTTCATCCTTTATCACGTCCCTACTATCACCAACCAACCATTCCGACCGAGCTAGTTCCTCAAGGAGCCGAAATACGTAGTCGTTCAGGCCACTTTCTGGAGATATTTGTCGGCGGACAGTGGCCGCGAAAAGCGGGCCGATGCCCAACACTCTCCACATAGCAGGCCGAACCCCGACGGTCGTGCATCAGCCCGAATGATTCTGAGTTCAGCCTGCGATTCAGTTGACAGCGCGTTCGACCCGCAATATGCGTGGTTTCGCGCGCTGTTTGTCTGTTATTGGTCCTCGTTCAAACGCTTCGTTGGGGATTTGCCGGCGATTGGAAGGGGATTTGCCTCCGAAATTGTCTGAGATGCCGCCTTTATCCTTTATCACGCCCCTACTATCACCAAACAACTATTCGGACAGGGTCAGTTCCTTACTGAGCCGAAACATGTAGTCGTTGCTTTTTGAGGATACCAGCCTGATCGTCCGGCTAACGCCAGACTCTAAGCCTTCTTTTCGTGCTCGCTTCGCTCGCATGTTTTCATTGTCCTCAGATAAGATTGATGCAGGTGGATGAACAGAAGCTATCCACAGAGAAGTATTCTTTATCGCAGTTCATGGAACCACTGACCCACTATGGACAGCTGCTTTCCAACAATTTCTGGCAACGGCGTTTACCCGCTTTTGGACGCCGGCGCACCCTAATCACACCACTGGACCCGACTCCAGGCGGTTCCCCGCTTTTGGACGCCGGCGCACCCTTATCACGCCGTTGGACCCGACTCCGGGCGTTTTCCCACTTTTGGACGCCGTCACACCCTTATCACGCCGTTGGACCCGACTCCTAGCGTTTCCCCGCTTTTGGACGCCGGAGCATCCTTATCACACCGCCAGCCTACCTCTAACACTATCCTAAGGCGTAACCCTCACCCATGTCATCCCACGTTCACCTGGTTCCTCCTCTTCGTTATAGAGGTGTCCTACCCTTCTCTTTCCTTTTATACGTTCTTGCAATCAAAAGCCTATCTCATTCACTCCGACCGTGATCGAAACAGCTGTCGGCCATTAACATGTCTGAACATGACAAAAGTGGTCCGAAACTCCTGTGAATCAAAGTAAAAATCGAAATTTACCACATTTTCATACATAACTCGACGCGCTGAACACGATGGTACAGGTGTTTTCCATTTTTGATGGCTGGTTCTCGTGCACACACACACATGGACTGCCAATTAATAAGAAGTAAGATTAGTCAGCGGTCAGTGGCCGCGAAAAGCGGGCCGAACCCGGACGGTCATGCATCAGCTCGAATGATTCGGCGTTTAGCCCGCTATTCGCTCTACAGCGCGATTGGCCCGCTCCTTGTTCCATCCGCTTCTTGCCTCGTTCAAAAGGGCGGAAAAAGATGGAACGGGATTTGGTCCCAAAATACTCTGAGTTGTTCAGTCGATAATAGCTACTGCTGAGAAGTTAACCTTAATGTGCAAGTTTAACTTTTCATCCGCTTACCCTAGATTCCCAGCAAGGTAAATGGTCCTCTCCAATATCAAAGTTGGCATCGAAATGGGGTTTTCCGACCGTTTTTTTTTTCTTAAGATTTCAAGCACATCATTGGAATCAGCGCGTCGAATAGGACCGCATTCTGTTGCTATCTTGATACCTATGGTGAGGTGATACGCACATTGTCTTTAAATTAGAATGAACACACGTATAGGTTTAGTTTCATTCCAACCATGCGTGAAGGAAACTCCCGTAAAGATTTGAGGTCCGCTAATTAAACTGGTAACCATTTTACAAGACTAGCGCAAGATGCGGTAAGTGTGGTGTAGCGATCTGCGAAGGCTCCAAATGGCGCTAGGAAGCGAGCCATCTCAGACAATTTCGGGTGCAAATAATGTTCCCAACGACCGGGGGCGAGTGTCGGAACGAGCGTTTGGGTGTTTTCGCCCGAGAAGTAGCATCGTTTGGGCCGCTGCAGGGCCGCTAGAAACGGGGTTGCTTTTCCATCCGCCCAACTACTGTCCGTGTTCAGGCCGCCATGAGCCTGCAAATCATCAGGCGCTACTGCTCCTAATCCAGCACACAAGGCATCCATGTTTTCGTAAAGCTAGCTTTCTTTTATTAGGCCAATGGCATAATACTCAGAGACGCTGTCGCTACGATCTTTCATCTCCGAAAGTTTTCGCGCAACTGCTCCTATGCCAGCAGGCTATTCCACGCCAGCGGTGTGATAAGATGTGAGAACTTGTAACGTTTTGTTCTCATCAGTTCCATTCATTTTTTTTTCATCGCGACGGTGTCGCTGTGAAGTATGCCATGGGCCATACTGAGCGGATTCGAATCAACCTGACCATTGTTTATGAATGATCGTGAGTCCACTCCTTCATCCACTAGGATTTTGCTGATCTATTTCATCCCGGTGTTGCCTTCATCCTTTATCACATCCCTAGTATAACCAACCAATCATTCCAACCGGGCCAGTTCTTTATTGAGCCGAAATGTGTATACTCGCGGTCATCCTGATTCAATGCTGTTTTCTTTCTGGCCATATCATTGTGTCTTCACGCATCTCTAGCGCGAGCTAATGCAAGAGCGGTTGTGTAAGCACTGCTGCTGATAACAGCTTCATTCATGCTCTGAATGAAACATTTGGAGGCCGGTAACAGTTTCATACAATGATGAATGAAACCATCCCAGACCTATGCCGCTACGCTCCCGTCTTTGCACCAGCTCGCGCTACTGATGCGTGATGATAAAGTTATATGGCCACAAACGAACAACACTGAATCAGGATGACCAGTACTATATAGTCATGGTCATCCTGATTCAGTGTTGTTCCTTTGCGGCCATATCACTATATCATCACGCATCAGTAGCGCGAGTTCATGCAAGGGCGAGAGCGTGGCGGTGTAAGCCTAGAATGGTTTCATTCACCACTGTATGGAGCTGTTACCGGCCTGCAAAGGTTTCATTCCGAGAATGAATGAGGCTGTTATTTGGCAGCAGCGCTACGCATCCGCTCTTGCACCAGCTCGCGCTAGTAATACTTAAAGATATAGTGATACGGCCGAATACAAAACAGCATTGAATCAGAATGACCGCTAGTATAGTCGTTCAAGCTTTTTTTTTTGAGGATATTAGTCGGCGGTCAGTGGACGCGAAAAGCGGTCCGATGCCCGACATTCTTCACATAGCGGGCCGAAACCCGACGGTCGTGCATTATCCCGAATGATTCTCCATTCAGCCCGGGATTTCTCCGACGGCGCGTTTGACCGCAACATGCATGGTTCCGCTCGCAGTTTGCCTGCTATTGGTCCTCGTTCAAACGTTTCGTCGGGATTTGCCCCCGTTAATTGTCTAAGATCCTAGCCAAGTACATCTTCCTAGCAACATTAGGCTGCCAGCAGAGTTCCAGACGCGCGGGCGGCGTGGGCGGTGCAGAGGTAGCGTCTGAGAGCGTCCTCGAGCGTCTGAGAGCTGCCTTCATGGAACAAGCCTATCATAAGGGTGCGCCGGCGTCTACAAGTGAGGGAGACGGGTCCACTGCTGTGACAAGGGTGCGCCGGCACCCTGAAGTGAGGAGACGGGTCACCCTTATCACACGGCGGGACCCGTCTCCAGTCGTTTCCCCAATTTTGGAAGCCGGCGCACCCTCATCACACGGTAGGACCCGTCTTCAGTCGTTTCCCCACTTTTCGGCGCCGGCGCACCCTTATCACATCGTTGGACCCGTCTCCAGTCGTTTCCCCAATTTTCGGCGCCGGTGCCAATCAAAAGAAATAACCCCTATGTTCGTGAAAACCCCGTTTCGCACTGATTTTGGCGTCCGCATCTTGCAGACGCGCCCTTTAGCGTCTGAGCGCCACTCGGGCGGCGCTCCCCCGCTAGAAATAGCGTCTGAACGCCGCTCAAGGTAGCGGCTCTCAGCCGCCTTGACGGCTGATCGATATTTATCAAATCTACCTTCCACCCGCCCGCGCCGCCCACGCGTCTGGAATTCTGCTGGCAGTCTTTGTGGCTTCACTTGCACCTCCGCGAATAGTTGCGTGCATCCGACGCGCGACCGACGCATCCACCTAGTATAAATTGCCCTTATAAGGGATTGGAAATGAATGAAAAGCTCTTGAGTAAACCCACCAAAAACTATATGCTCACAATCGGAAAGAAACGTCAGAACACAAGAAGGACGACATTTATGGGAGGTTTTTTCCTCATTTTTTAGAAGAGTTAACTGGGCAGACGAATATTACCGGCTCCGATCCATGCGAAGCACGTGGTCGGAGGTTCGATGTAGTCCATAAAATGCATTATCGAGATTTGCGGTGTATGGTGTCTAGGGCTGCAATTTATTCGCGAGCAATGATGCAAATCTCTCATGGATGCGGAGAATCAGGTTATTCGAAAAGCTCCCCAACCTCCTTCTCCCCTCACGCCCCAAGCTTAACTCCACCGAATAGGCTTGCGTTGACTCCATCCCTCTCTCTACGCGTCTAAAAAGGAAATACGCTCATCATACCTGTGATTTGTTCAGCAAAGTCATTTGGAACAGCTAGTATCGATCGCATTTTTATTGACTGATGTTCCATGTGTACGTCTGCGCAGGTTGCTGAAGACTGACTGCACCATTACCGGGGAATCACCGGGTCGGAGCACGGTTGGCAATGATAGAGCGGGCCAGCCGATGGTGACCCTCTGCTGAGCCGGAACTGCTCGAAACTGAGTGGGTACAAGAAGTACTGCTCCAAATCGAGTGCTCAGGGGTTCACGATTACCCGTCAATTGAACGCAGCCACTGTGACGACTTCTCGGAGCTTGGCAATTGGTTGTGCAGTGCATCGCACTGAGGAGTCCCGAGTTCGACGCCACCCTTATGACCGAGCCGACCGGAAGAGTGGACTAGTCGACTGGCCAACCGGTGATGGGCTGTAGCCCTAGTCCAGGTGGTGATGAGCCGGGTGCCGGCCGGTAATCAGAGTGGGAAGGCGCGATGAGCTGCTGCCCGGCCGGTCGGCATCTACTCAGACAATTTCAGAGGCAAATTCCGTTCCAAGCGCCGGCAAATCCCCGACGAAACGTTTGAACGAGACCAATAGCAGGCAAACTACGGGAGAAATCACGCATGTTGCGGGCCAAACGCGCTGTCGGGCAAACCGCGGCTGGACGCAGAATCATTCGGGCTGATGCACGACCGTCGGGGTTCGTCCCGCTATGTGGAGAGTGTCGGGCATCGGCCCGCTTTTCGCGTTCTGACCGCAGGCAAATATCTCCAAAAAGCGGCCTGAACGTCTACATATTTCGGCTCAGTAAGGAACTGGGCCGGTCAAAATGACTGGTTGGTGGTAGTAGGGACGCTAAAGGATGAAAGTAATACCGGTCTAGGGGAGATCAGCAGGATGGATGTGTAAATCACTGTGGGCTAGTGGATAAAGCAGCGGACTCTCATTCATAAACCATGGGCAGGGTGGTTCGAATTCCATTGATGATAGAAAAAGGCTACATGGGTGGACCTTGCAACCAGTCATCTTTTCGTATTTCTGATGAGAATTTTCGTATTTATGTTGTTTTTATGCGCCGGTGAATCACTGTGGATCAAATCACTGGCGTCAAACCCGGCGCTCATCTGTGCGAGACTGCGCGTAATCAGTGACCAAGCTGCCAGAGGTTGTCATGGTGCAGGCGTCCAAGCGACAGGTAATTGTGGAGAATGCTGCCTTGTGCGCTGTATTAGGAGCAGTAGCGCCTGATGGTTTGTGGGCTCATGGCTGCCTGAACGCGGCTACTTCTCGGGCAAAAACATACAAGCGCTCGTTCCGACCCTCGCCCTCCCCCCCCCCCCGCTCATTCGGAACGGGATTTGCCCCGAAATTGTCTGAGTACTGGCCAGCCGGTCCAAGTGTCTGAGAAGATGATAGAGAAGGGTATGGTGAGGTTCAAAGAATGAAGGGAAGCTCCAGAGGATAGGGAATTGCAGAGCGGCGGGTCTACCGCGGTTTTTAGAGTGCGCCACCCTTACAAAGGGGTGAAACGCTTGGAGAGGGGTCCAACGGTGTGATAAAAGTGCGCCGCCGTCCAAAAGTAGGGAAACGCCGAGGGCCGGTGTGACAAGGGTGCATCCGTGTCCAAAAGCACTGCTGCCCTGTAACGTATCTGCTGGATTATGGTGATGTAGCAAAAGGATGGTGGAAGACATTTCTTCATGTTGCTCAAAAGTTCAACTATTGAGAAATTCCGGTGAGGATGTACCCTATTTTAGCATGGATAAGGCGTAAGTTAATGCGAGCGAATCGAGCTTATAACGTGTCACTATATCTTCACTTATGGCTTGTTGGCCCTGTAAGGCATGCGTAGCGCCGCTGTCTAATAACAGCTCCAACCACGTCCTGAATGAAACCAATGCTGGCCGAAAACGGTCCCATTGGCCTATGGCACACTACACATCGACGCTGTCGCTGCGACAGTTGACACTTTTCGCGCAACTGTTCTTATGCCAGCACACTGTTCCACGCAAGTTACGTGATAAGGTATGAGAACTTTTAACGTTTTATTCTCATTGTTTCCATTCATTTTCTTTGCCGCGAGGAAGCAAAAATGTGTCTCAAATCTCGTGACGCGCATGGGCTTCGTGCACCGACTCAGCCCGCTACTGGCGGATGCGGACGCCCTTCTGCAACCGCGCCGCCTCTTCGCGCGATCTGCATCCTACACATCCCGCCTAGTCTAAGCTTTCGTTACGGAGTTGGTGCGTGTTTTAATACAAATTGTGCATTTTCAGCCACGTCGAGAATGGAGACCACAAAGTAACTCAGTCCAGTGAGGAGAATTGGTAACAGAATGAATATTCTTCATTATCCAGAATTTTCATTGTCTTCTTCTTTGGATTCCTTTTCGGGATGTTCAATAAGCCAAAAGTTGAAATCACTGAAACACTGAAATAATTTACGAGTTCATGCTGGAGTTCAACCATCTTCGCAATGTATGTTGAATAGAACGTAATCAATTGATGGAGTTTTAGCGAAAGGCTGGCCGCTGGCGGATATGCTTCTGGGTGTTGTGGTTTGGATCCTGACGTAATAAAGCCGTATTTTGAGTCTATAGAAGGTTGCTTCATCCAAATCTAGTGTTGTGAGGCTAGTTCCTTCAATGTAAGATACCGGATTCAGGACAAGTGTATGGGATAGTTCGACAAGTGCGGTAGCTTAATCAGCCTTAAATGCGAAATCGCTAATAGTATAATCGATGTATATTAGGTTGAGCAAAACGTTCGTGCTTTTTATTCATCTTGTTTTTTTTTTCACGGTGGTCTGAAACTTTGCCTATCAAGAACTATTTTGTAGCTCTTGTTTTACTCTTTACCAATATCACAACTGCGTTTCTCAATTCTCGCTGCACTCTGCTTCCTATCACGGAATATACCCTCCAATTCGACAGCAAAGATCTTCTCCGACACCTAGAGGCCAAAATTAGCCTGAAGTGGTCCACTCCTTATGACCGCGTAATTTCCAGAACAATGAGGAGGATATCCGCTAAGGTTTTCTCTAGATGTAGAGGAGAATCACTATCGATGCTACCCCTAAGCAGCACCTAAGTTCTACTGATTCAATTAGTGAGAAATCTTTCAAGGATCCTGTGACCATTCACGGTGAGAATGCGCGACTCCGCTGAACAAGTTCACGCAAAACAAATCGAAACGTTCCGTTCAGATAGAAGACGGATAGAAGATAATTCCTCTCAAGCCAACTCTACAGGTCTGAGGCAATGACAGACCAGTTGTTTTGTTTTCTTTTCAAACATTCTACGGAGTTCATCCAAAAGTTGTAGTCCATAGCCCTTCGATTGCATTGGTAGAGGAGGAAAAGGGCTATATAAATCACTTGGTGTCATCGATGTTGTTTGTGGGGAACAGCGGTTTCGTTGCCCATGGAAAGCAGCACAAACTTATTGCCTAACCCAATATAGAGGCACTTCATACTGGATGCGTGCGACTGACGCGCATGCGTCTATATGATGAAGAATAGGGCCCAGTCGCATCGCAGTCGCAGTTCAGACGCACGCGTTCACGGCCTCTCGCGGCTGCGCGATCTTTTCATTGAGAATGTACATGTCGCGTTGATCGGTCTTCATGAAAAATGCTTCGCAAATGGATGCGTGCGAATGAAGCGCGACTGACGTACGCAGCTGGTTTGAATTACGCTATAAGAGTATCTCTAGATTTCGCCGGCGGTCGTGGCCATTGCCACATAGAAAAAGTGAATGAGGAGACCCCAGACGTCGGAAGGATGATAATAAAAGAGGCGTGACGATCGATAGGAATCGATTCCACTATAGCTATCAATCACATCGCCAGTTCATTTTGGGCACATCTTCGAGAGTACGGTTGGCAGCTCTCCATGGCGATGTAGCGTGCAATCGATACGTATCATTTCCACGATCCTTATCTCTTATATCGCCAGTTCATTTTTATTCATTTTGAACTGGCAAAGTCTTGGGATACTCTAATCAAAGGACCTAGCAGATTAAAGGATGTGTGTAATGTTCATATATGTACCAATTGTGTATTTTCTCAATGCAATGCATCAATATGCAAGGGAACTATAATACGGATTTTTTGACAAATTCCCATATGCTGCATTTATAGCGCATCGAAGTCCGATCCGGTCGGATAACAAAAGAAACGCATTGATCTTCGTTATCCGACGATCAATACGTATCAATTGTTATCGTATCGGATCGGACTCCGATGAACCATAAATGTAGCTGGCTTTCGGCCGACTACTGCGGCCGGCTTTGTCCAGGAACTGGCCGAGCTTATGAAGCAAATACTGACCATAAACATATCCAAAGGGCATTGTCTAAATATATAGGCTACACCTTCGTCACTTTATTAAAAACAGAACTAGAATTAGGAACAACACAGGTATGACAACAATAGGGAGCGCGGTTACCATGAAGCACAAAAATGTCCAAAATGGATTCGATACTCTGTGCAAATAAAAACACTGGGCTAGGATGAAGCAACCCAATCTGAACATTACGACATCAAAGGTTTTTTCCAATGATTTTCAGGTCTACTGCATTGTCGCATCCTCGATAATACTCGCTATTGGGATTCTGCAGGTTATAAACAATCACAGTACTTGGTATCTTCTTGTGGCTGGGGTAAGTATAAAGTAGTGTTTTTCCCTTGAAAAAAGCTAGAGGTACCAAAGCTGTTGAAAATTAGTGTACGGTCGCTCTCAATCACCATTCCATCACACAGCGCCGATCGTCTGCTCAGCTGCACTGCACCACCTGTCATGACGCATAGGTGATGTGGCGCGACTCAGCAGACCGGCGGTGATCTGTGATGCAAGGATAGTTGGGAGCGACTGTTAATCAGTTTGGAAGTCCGATTTTATTTCTCTAGCAGAGCAAATTTATGAAACTTCCGTTTCGAGCTTCCCAAGAAAAGATGAAACAGGAAATGGTAGTGCCTCGGACGTCTCCTCGTCACATGAAGCTTTTCGAGGCAGTATTTCACCTCAGGAATCGCTTTCGAAATTTCTCCACAAACAGAACCTGTGTGAGCTACAGAAAAGAGTGGTGCATGTGAAATGTCGCTAAGCCGTTTTGAGTGATTTTTTGCCGGCGTTTTGAATGATTTTTTGCAGAGACTTTTGGTAACTGTGGGAGATGACTGGTGCCGCATCACAACTGAGTTGTGATTACTACTTGGTTTTTGCCATGATATATGCGTTTGCTACATGCACTATTACATTCGCGGCAAAGTGCTGATCCGGTTGACACACATGCTGCAACGGGTGGAACCGCGTGCTCTAGTGGGTGAGCACGATCGCTTAGAGGCAGTGTCCAGGCAAAAATTCCGATATTCTAAATCTGCCACACTCTTACTCTACACGACGAGCGTATTGCAATTGTATAGGTTTTACTCACAGAAACCTTGGAATTTGTGATTCTTAGAAGGGTGAAAGTTACGGTGTGGACGAGTTGTCCGGTGAAAAATGAAGAATAGGTACTGAGGCTCATCGAACTCTCATATTTTGGACAAACCAGCTCATTATTGCTACAGAACATCCAGAGGGCTCATCGAACTCTCATATTTTGGACAAACCAGCTCATTATTGCTATCTCTGATAACTGGGCAAGACGAACGCAGCACGAACGCGTTTCTACAGCAGTAATGGTTCGGTTTCAAACCCCATTTTGGGCGTGGCTTTCCCCCCGATTGCTGCCATTCTCCCCTTGATTGCTGCCATCCTCCCCCTGATTGCTGCTAAAATCGCGGAGGACGTTAATGGCAGCACATCTAATCTAGAATGGCAGCAATATCTGGGTTGAAAGGCAGCAATGTCCTCCTATAGTCCTGCCGTTGCAGCGGCAAGAACCGAGATATAGCTGCGTTCCTTCTCCTGGCTCGGCTGGATATGTGCTCCGCTTACCCCATGCCCAATCCCAATGAACACAAACAGTATAATCACAAAGATCAAAACGACTTTATTTTCTATAACTTCACTTCTATATATAGAAAACTATAGTCATAGTACTAATGGTAGTAACAACAGTAATAAACGTAAGTAACAATTGAACAATAATAACATACAGGGAAGTCCAAACGGACGCAGACAAGGGTCGGGACCATGGCGCGGCTCACTTGGGCAGAGACGCAGGTGATCAGCATGCAGAGCGCCAGTGTCTCTGCCCAAGAGAGCCGCACCGCGTTCCCGACCCTTGCCTGCGACCGTTTGGACTTCCCTGTGAGCGACTTCGAGGTTTGAGATAATGTGTCGTAAAAATGTGGGCACAGCTTCGTATTTTCTCACAAGAATCTCAAAATTGAAATTTGCTGTGAAACTTCGGCTAGTGCGATCAATTGGGCAGTGCCGATATTTCTCCGAAATAGAAAAAAAAAGCCAGAATAAAAACGCGAAAATCTTCAGTCATGTAGGTAGGTAAGGACCTGAAAGATAAAAAAAACCAGTCTCTTGCGGCTTCAGAGGAGGTCATGGGGAGATGGAAATTTGGATCGTGGGATTGAATCACGGATCACTTGACGCACACAACGAAGAGGGTTCTTGCTTATCGTGTTCCTTCGGGAAATCTGCCACACGGCGTTTCTAGAAGGGCAATCAGTAATCACTATGAAAAAGGAATGGAGAATAAAGCGCAGAGCAGAACAATAACACGGGCGCACTCACCGGCTTGGGCATAAGGCGACGATCTCTCACAACATATTGCCTGATATCTCCCCTAAACAAAAAATTCTGCTTGCTGTAGCAAGGGAAAGAATAAAGCAACTCACAAAGCTCGGCCGATAGCTTTCCTGCAAAGTGGGCCCCACTGACTACGACACACTTTCCTGGCCGTCAGTGCATCCGTTCGCGCCGTATCTGTGGCACCTAGCTTGAGATAGAACCTGGAAGAGGAAGAAGATTATCAAATGCCCATGTTGTACTTCACATGATAAAGTAAAAATAGCAAGCACAAGTCATAGACATCACGAAGCAGAACTTTTAAAGTTTACCCACGAATTCTGCCTCACGTCCAGAAAGACCAAATTTGGGAATTTGCTGGCAAGATCAGCCCAAGGTCGACAAAGGTGGTTCTCCCGCAGACAAATATACTTGACCGTTGGTGCCGCAAACCGTATTCGTTTCACGTCATCGTCATTTAGAAGACAGTTTTCGAGACGTAACGTCTTGGATGAAATCGATTTCATAAACAAATAACAGCCGCCAGCCCTCAACCGATCAGAGCCACACTCTTACTCTACACGACGAGCGTATTGCAATTGTATAGGTTTTACTCACAGAAACCTTGGAATTTGTGATTCTTAGAAGGGTGAAAGTTACGGTGTGGACGAGTTGTCCGGTGAAAAATGAAGAATAGGTACTGAGGCTCATCGAACTCTCATATTTTGGACAAACCAGCTCATTATTGCTACAGAACATCCAGAGGGCTCATCGAACTCTCATATTTTGGACAAACCAGCTCATTATTGCTATCTCTGATAACTGGGCAAGACGAACGCAGCACGAACACGTTTCTACAGCAGTAATGGTTCGGTTTCAAACCCCATTTTGGGCGTGGCTTTCCCCCCGATTGCTGCCATTCTCCCCTTGATTGCTGCCATCCTCCCCCTGATTGCTGCTAAAATCGCGGAGGACGTTAATGGCAGCACATCTAATCTAGAATGGCAGCAATATCTGGGTTGAAAGGCAGCAATGTCCTCCTATAGTCCTGCCGTTGCAGCGGCAAGAACCGAGATATAGCTGCGTTCCTTCTCCTGGCTCGGCTGGATATGTGCTCCGCTTACCCCATGCCCAATCCCAATGAACACAAACAGTATAATCACAAAGATCAAAACGACTTTATTTTCTATAACTTCACTTCTATATATAGAAAACTATAGTCATAGTACTAATGGTAGTAACAACAGTAATAAACGTAAGTAACAATTGAACAATAATAACATACAGGGAAGTCCAAACGGACGCAGACAAGGGTCGGGACCATGGCGCGGCTCACTTGGGCAGAGACGCAGGTGATCAGCATGCAGAGCGCCAGTGTCTCTGCCCAAGAGAGCCGCACCGCGTTCCCGACCCTTGCCTGCGACCGTTTGGACTTCCCTGTGAGCGACTTCGAGGTTTGAGATAATGTGTCGTAAAAATGTGGGCACAGCTTCGTATTTTCTCACAAGAATCTCAAAATTGAAATTTGCTGTGAAACTTCGGCTAGTGCGATCAATTGGGCAGTGCCGATATTTCTCCGAAATAGAAAAAAAAGCCAGAATAAAAACGCGAAAATCTTCAGTCATGTAGGTAGGTAAGGACCTGAAAGATAAAAAAAAACCAGTCTCTTGCGGCTTCAGAGGAGGTCATGGGGAGATGGAAATTTGGATCGTGGGATTGAATCACGGATCACTTGACGCACACAACGAAGAGGGTTCTTGCTTATCGTGTTCCTTCGGGAAATCTGCCACACGGCGTTTCTAGAAGGGCAATCAGTAATCACTATGAAAAAGGAATGGAGAATAAAGCGCAGAGCAGAACAATAACACGGGCGCACTCACCGGCTTGGGCATAAGGCGACGATCTCTCACAACATATTGCCTGATATCTCCCCTAAACAAAAAATTCTGCTTGCTGTAGCAAGGGAAAGAATAAAGCAACTCACAAAGCTCGGCCGATAGCTTTCCTGCAAAGTGGGCCCCACTGACTACGACACACTTTCCTGGCCGTCAGTGCATCCGTTCGCGCCGTATCTGTGGCACCTAGCTTGAGATAGAACCTGGAAGAGGAAGAAGATTATCAAATGCCCATGTTGTACTTCACATGATAAAGTAAAAATAGCAAGCACAAGTCATAGACATCACGAAGCAGAACTTTTAAAGTTTACCCACGAATTCTGCCTCACGTCCAGAAAGACCAAATTTGGGAATTTGCTGGCAAGATCAGCCCAAGGTCGACAAAGGTGGTTCTCCCGCAGACAAATATACTTGACCGTTGGTGCCGCAAACCGTATTCGTTTCACGTCATCGTCATTTAGAAGACAGTTTTCGAGACGTAACGTCTTGGATGAAATCGATTTCATAAACAAATAACAGCCGCCAGCCCTCAACCGATCACATAAATATGTTACAGATACACTCACTTCTAGGTACCGATAACTCCAAAGATTGTTCAAAACTTGTATAGCGGCGGGCCTGTTTCCGATGATCTCCAAGTCCATCTCTACGTATTCCGTACCCATTGCACACGCACAATTCTGTAGATCATATACAATTGGTCTAATTACCTCATGTGCACTGCACGCGATTGCAGCTCGGCGTTGTTTGTTGCAAGAAAACAAACGGCAAAGAGAAATCCCGAAGGTCTGCGAATGTCCGACGTTCTGCCACCGCGAGAGCCGCATGAACAAACTATTAGAGAAATAAGAAAGAATGAAAACGCGAGAAATTGTGTCCCATTCAAAGAGGAAGCCGAGAAATGCAGATTATAGGCACAAATACCCAACTACCGACGTTTTCTAAACAGACTATGGGGCAATTTATACTAGATGCGTGTGTCTGACGCTCGCATTCATTTGCGAAGGATTTTCCATGTAGACCGGTCAAAGCGGGATGCACATGCTCAATGAAGTTAAGGTTCGCAGCTTATACACCCGCATTTACGCCGCGAGGCCGTAAATGCGTGCGTATGAGCAGCAATGCGACTCGCCCTATCCTTCACTGTTCAGACATGCGCGCGTCAAACGCACGCATCTAGTATAAATTGCTCTTATCTTACTTCTTATTAATTGGCAGTTCATGTGTGTGTGTGCGTGGGTGCACGAGAACCAGCCATCAAAAATGGAAAATACCTGTACCAACGTGTTCAGCGCGTCGAGTTATGTATGAAAATGTGGTAAATTTTGATTTATACCTTGATTTACAGGAGTTTCGGGCCACTTTCGTCATGTTCAGACATGTTAATGGCCGACAGTTGTTTTGATCACGGTCGGAATGAATGAGATAGGCTTTTGATTACAGGACCGTATAAAAGGAAAGAGAAGGGTAGGACACCTCTATAACGAAGAGGAGGAATGAGGCGAACGAGGGATGACACGGATGAGGGTTACGCCTTAGGATGGTGTTAGAGGTGGGCTGGCGATGTGATAAGGATGCTCCGGCATCCAAAGGCGGGGAAACGCTAGGAGTCGGGTCCAACGGCGTGACAAGGATGCTTCGGCGCCCAAAAGCGGGGAAACGCTAGGAGTCGGGTCCAACGGCGTGATAAGGGTGCGCCGGCGTCCAAAAGCGGGGAAACGCCGTTGCCAGAAATTGTTGGAAGGAGCTGTCTATAGTGGGTCAGTGGTTCCATGAACTGCGATAAAGAATACTTCTCTGTGGATAGTGTCTGTTCATCCACCTGCACCAATCTTATCTGAGGACAGTGAAAATATGCGAGCGAAGCGAGCACGAAAAGAAGCCTGAGAGTCCGGCGTTAGCCGGACGATCAGGCTGGTACCATACTTATATCAACATATTAACATAAGAGCAATTTCGAAAGTAGTTTGAATGAGACAGATGCGATTGCGACGATAGCTTCGCTGCGGGACCTAGCATCCTGCGATTGGGGGGCGATGAGTGCAGCAATTGCTGCACTCGTCGCCTCCCAATCGCAGGATTTCCTGCTCGCAGCAGGACGAACACAGGCATTGCTGCCGTGGCAGCAATGCCTGCGTTCGTCTTCCTGTGGGCGTGGCCTGGCAGGTCATGATGCGTTTCTCTTGCTCAGTTATCGGAGATAGAACATCCAGAGGAACATTTACAACTCCCTTTTTTTTCTTTGTTCATTTTTAGTTTTTTTTTTCTAACAACCTGCTATTTCCAAAATCCGGGTCGGATTTCTGGCGCAGTATCCATTGAAATGCTTGTCAGACTTAGGGATACATGTTCAACAAGTTAGTACATGTTGGTATGAGAGCCGTTCGCAGCATTAGAGAATGCACAGGAACCAGAACTATTAGGCAGCATAACATGTCTTGACAATCTTATAGACGACTTAAAGGCAGTGTGTCACCTCGTTTCGTGGGCTGAAAATACCAGAAGACTCTAGACCTCCTCGTCACGTAATTCCAAAGATGTACGTCAAAGCTCATAAAAATGACGACAACCCCGTTTTCGGAGGGTCCGAAAGTGTAGTTCACGGACCACCTGGAGCGGTCCGCAAATGTGATGGCTGCCAGCCACGTCTGCAGCGTTGGCCAACACGTCTAGACGCGTCCAATCGATGGGATCAACGGCTTCACGCATCCACTCTGCTCGACAAACTGTTACAAATCCCGTCCCGACTAACGTTTAAAAATAGGGTTTAAAGACCTTTTTGTAACATTTTAGGTATATCGTTGGATTGAGCGTGTCGAGTAGGTTCAGAATCTGGTAAAAGCTTGGACGCGAAAACGAGCCGACACATTGCCTTTAAAGGCAGTGTGTCACCTTGTTTTCGTGTCCGAGGTTTTAGCGGATTCTGAATCTTCTCGAATGGCTGAATCTAATCATCATGACTTATAATAAAGCGCTTAGTCTGTCACGTGTGTGTGTGTGTGTGGGTGTGTGTGAAACGAAATTCCCTGACTGGTCAGTGATGGTGATTGCGGGGTCAACAAGATGATAGGGATGGGTATGGTGAGGTTCAAAGAATGAAGAGAAGCTCTAAAGGATGGGGAAGTGGAGAGCGGTGAGTGCACCGTGGTGTGGAGAGTGCATCAGCGCCGGAAAGTGGGGAGACGCCTGGGGTCGGGTCCAACGGTGTGATAAGGATGCGCCGGCGTCCAAAAGTGGGGAAACGCCTGGAGTCGGGTCCAACGGTGTGATAAGGATGCGCCGGCGTCCAAAAGTGGGGAAACGCCTGGAGTTGGGTCCAACGGTGTGATAAGGATGCGCCGGCGTCCAAAAGTGGGGAAACGTCTGGAGTCGGGTGCAACGGTGTGATAAGGATGCGCCGGCGTCGAAAAGTGGGGAAACGCCTGGAGTCGGGTCCAGATAAGGATGCGCCAGCGTCCAAAAGTGAGGAAACGCCTGGAGTCGGGTCCAACATCGTGATAAGGATGCGCCGGCGTCCAAAAGTGGGGAAACGCCTGGAGTCGGGTCCAACGGTGTGACAAGAGTGCGCCGGCGTCTACATGTAATATGACTTTGCTAGGCGGGCCTATTTCTGCATGAGCGGTACGCTTACCCTGTTTCGGCGGACCCTCCTACCTAAATCACCTAGATGTACATTGTTTCCTTTCGTATCCGTGTTCTCTTCCCATTCCGTTTGTGTCTGAATAAACCACTCCTTCCTTTCTGTCTATATACACCGGTGGACCCTTATCACTTGAATTACCACAACAACCAGTTGAGCCTAAATCATTTCAAGATAACATTTACACTGAAGTGGTTACACTCAATTATTCACAGTTACTAACTTCGCTTACATGGGAGACCATAATTTCGTTCTACGAGAGAAGCTATCACCTACGGGATCAAGGGTTTCTCAGGAAAGCGATAGAACTGCGTGGAAGGAAAGAGTATTTATCAATTCATTGACACTTTTGTGTCTGCTTTCAACGTGCAGTATGCAAGCGAAGCGAGCATCAATAGAAGTCTGGAAGTCCGGCGTTAGCCGGACGGCCAGACTAGTGGTATACATAATTTGTTACAAAACGGGCTCTAAACCAGTTTTTTAAACATTTTTCGTGATGGGGTTTGGAACAGTAGTTTTCTCGTGAAACGATTTAATGTCCATTCCGGAGCATTTCGTGCACATTGCGCGAATCAGCCTATCAAGCTAGTTGAGATTTAGTTAATACCAGCCTGATCGTCCGGCTAACGCCGGACTCTCAGGCTTCTTTTCGTGCTCGCTTCGCTCGCATATTTTCATTGTCCTCAGATAAGATTAGTGCAGATGGATGAACAGACACTATCCACGGAGAAGCATTCTTTACCGCGGTTCATGGAACCATTGACCACTATGGACAGCTCCTTTCCAACAATTTGTGGTGCCGCATTTCGGTGGAAGTAAATAGTAAAAATTGACCGAGTAAGTGCAAACTGGGATTGGACCTGAACACCGGTGCACCCTTATCTCACCGTTGGAACCTGCCTCCAAAGGCTCCTCCCGTTTTGGACGCCGGCGCACACTTGTCACGCCGTTGGACCCGACTCCAGGCGTCTTCCCACTTTTAGACGCCGGCGCACCCTTATCACGCCGTTGGACCCGACTCCACGCGTTTTCCCACTTTTAGACGCCGGCGCACCCTTATCACGCCGTTGGACCCGACTCCACGCGTTTTCCCACTTTTAGACGCCGGTGCACTCTTATCACGCCGTTGGACCCAACTCCACGCGTTTTCCCACTTTCAGACGCCGGCGCACCCTTATCACGCCGTTGGACCCAGCTCCACGCGTTTCCCCACTTTTAGACGCCGGCGCACCCTTATCACGCCGTTGGACCCAACTCCACGCGTTTTCCCACTTTCAGACGCCGGCGCACCCTTATCACGCCGTTGGACCCGACTCCAGGCATTTTCCCACTTTCGGACGCCACTGCACCCTTACCACACCTTTGGACCCTACTCCAGGCGTTTCCCCACTTTCGGACGCCGGCGCACCCTTACCACACCTTTGGACCCTACTCTAGGCGTTTCCCCACTTTCGGACGCCGGCGCACCCTTATCACGCCTTTGGACCCGTCTCCAGGCGTTCCCCCTATTTTGGACGCCGATCAATCCGCTAGCCCACCTCTAACATACTCTATGCTGCAATCCCCATCCTTGTCACTCCTCACCCGTCTGGTTCATCGTCCTCGTTATAAAGGAATACTACCCTTCTCCTTCCTTTTATACGGTCCTGTGATCATAAGCTTATCTCATTCATTCCGACCATGGTGAAAACAACTGCAGGCCACTAACATGTCTGAACATGACAAAAGTGGCCCGAAACACCCTTAAATCAAGGTAAAAATCAAAATTTACCACGTTTTCGTACATAACTCGATGCGCTGAACACAATGGTATAGGTATTTTCCGTTTTCGATGGCTGGTTCTCGTGCACACACACACACACATGAACTGCCAATTAAGAAGAAGTATGATTGCATCGTTGATGAGGTGAGGCGCTGCCTTTGAAATATGTACTAATCGTTGGCACTGCATTGCATTTCCTTGTCTTCCTTCTTATCCGGTGCGCACCCGATTCAACCGTAGACCCTCTCCTCGGCATCATACCCTCCATTTGTTACCCTTACCTACTCTGATGTTTTGGATGATATATTTTGCCAGCTTCGTTGCCTGTCTAGTGAACGAGTTCGGCAGTTAGTCATGCGGAAAAAGTCCGTCAAATTTATTGCAGCATCAGCCTGATCCGCTCGTGCAGGTGGATGAACAGACACTATCCACAGAAAAGTATTCTTTACCGCGGTTCATGAAACCACTGACCCACTATGGACAGCTCCTTTCCAAGAATTTGTGGTAACGCACTTCGGTTCGCCGTGGTAAATAGTAAAAATTGACCAAGTAAGTGCAAACTGGGACTGCTGGTGAAGATGTATGCTAGCGCACGCCAAGCGAGCGTCTTTAGCCGTCTGCGTCCTTCGAAAATTGTCCCTCGTCTGCTCCACGCCCAGCGAAATTGTGCTCCGGCAGAAGCGATCGACTTTACTGACTGCGCCTTCAAAACTGTACTAGCTCCTTCTGCTCCGGGCGAAGCGAAGCAGGGCTCGCTTCTTGCGGAAACCTCAAAAAGGCGCGCACGACAAGCGAGGGTTTGTCTAACTAAATGAGTTGCTAACCTATACGACTGTCAACGACGCTGAAATTCTGGTATCACCAGAAATCGTGCTTGCTCATTTTCGGAGTCGCTGCCCTATCAACCCTGCCACAAAATCCGCCGACAACGTCAAAGGCTCAATCTTCAGCTAAGAATAAAAATAACATTCCGCATAATGTCCAGCCAAACCCCCTTCTGCGTTGCCACACATCCAAATTATGTCTCGTCAACTCCACTCTTCTAACTTTTGCACATCCAGACAACTGTATCACTGATTCCTCGAAAAACTGTACGGTATAGCAAATTTTATCCCGAAATTGTATGAGCAACGACTGTTTTCCACCAAATGTATCTCCAATGAATATCAGGATTTCGCGCAGATGTGGGTGAAGAATACGCTAAACAAATATGTTGTTGTATGTACATGTACCAAAATGTTCTCTTATATCATTAGCGGAAAGTGAAAATAAGAGTGCCAGTGACAGTAAATTAGAGTTGAGAAACTAGCTCTCAAAATAATGAAGCTATTTTAGTTATACATTGTTTAAGATTGCTGCAGTTGTGGTATCGGTGTTGGGATTTATCCAGAAGACCTCGAACTTTTACTGCATTTTGATGATAATAGCGGTGAGGATTTTTCTCTGACTTTCGTCTAATCATGAGTACTTCAAACCTGAATGGCAATTTGAGCTAGACCATATGTTGTTTTTTTATATATTCATATTTCGTTTCATATATGGTGGCGTATAAGTCCAAGCGCATTCAAGACACTGCTCAGTCGCAGTCACCGCCTGCTTTTTCATCCGTGGTATACATGCCAAATTTGACGGGTTTTCTTGAGAACCTTAACACGTTCGCGACCGTCGTGCACTACCAATTTAGTGTCATATCTTTGCGAAACGTCTGCAGTTAGCTAACTCTTTCGTAGTAGCGTAGTAAGAGAGATAGTAGACTATCACACATGCAGTGGGCAAAGCAGACCTTCTCTCAAACTTTTTCATCGGATTTTTCGTACTATAACAGAAAGAAGAACAATGAACTTCCAAAATAATTCTAACAACGACTAATCACAAGACAACAGAAATGAATGGAATCTTCGAGAACTACAAATGAATGGATAACTCTAACGAAAAAATCATGGCTTTTATATGGGAAGGAAAAAAATACGACCGCATAGGACCACGTGCTCGACCGGTCGAGCACGGGTCCGAAGTACGCAAAAGCGCGTGTGTCGCGAACGTGTTAACGAACTGCGTGTAAATCTATTAAACAAAGCGCCGTAAGGGGGCTAGAGCGGCTAGAGATACGCGGCGGCACTCATAGACACCGCAATATTGAGGCGCAGACTGGGGCGAAATGGCCGATTTTTAGGGACTCAGACACATTCGTTTCGGGACTCGCAATTACGTCACTGCTGGCTCTCCCGCATGCACGAGGTAGTGATTTCATCACCTTCGCTGGCGGTGTCGCAGCATAGGAGTGAGGGAATGTGCACAAGCTTTCAGGCTGCACAATGTACGCAGCAGGAAAAGCACCCTTCCACTGTTGCGCCGTTGTATGCACTTCCTAAGAAAAAATAGGCGGGTTTTATGAGAGCTACAGCGTCTAGGAAGCTAATGAGAGGCTGGACCTAAGCGGTTGCCTCAGCTGGTGGGTGCCATTGCCACATCCCCTGCTGAATCGACCGTAGGTCGGTGCGCGTTTGCGACGGCCGAAAGTAGGGTGTTACCCAGAGGTTTTTTTTCAAATTGCTCCGTGGTGAGCTGTTTTTTTTTTGACGGACGGCTTCTTTGGGCTCCGAGAAGATGTTTTTTATGCGAAAGAAGCCGAATGGTACACATCTGTCACTGGCGTTTACTTACCTAAATCCGTGTTTAGGTAAGTGAATTTCGGTCGATCGTCATAGTCGTGCACGTTTGCGCGCGATGCTGTCTTACCGAAATCCGTGTTTAGGAAAGAGGCCGCCGTGGGCCAGTGGCGGGGGGACGCTAGGATACAGGTCAATCGATGGAGAAAGGGCCCGCCGTGACCAAATGGAGTGGGGGACACCAGAATACGGGTCCACCGATGGAGAAAGGGCCCACGGTGACACAGTGTTGTGGGGGACGTTAGAATACGGGTCCGTCGACGGAGAATGGGTCCGCGTGGCCCAGTGGTGTAGGGGGACGTTAGGATACGGGTTCACCGATGAAGAAAGGGCCCGCCGTGGCTCAGTGGTGTGGGGAACGCCAGGATACGGGGTCCACGAGGAAGGATCCGCCGTTGCTCAATAGTGTGGAGAACACCACGATACGGCTCCGCAAATGGAGAAAGGGTCCGCCACGGCCCTACAGTCAGAAAATCGCAAGAACGCTGGTCCACCAATGGAGGAAGGATCCGTCGTAGCCCAATGGTGTGAAGAACGTCGGGATACGGGTTCACTTTGGTCCGATAGGGTTGAGAATGCCGGGATGCGAGCACGCCCCCGGAGAACGAATCCGGCTTGCCCTAACTGTGAGGAAGGCGCCAGAATACGGGTGCTCAGATGAAGGAGGGGCCCGCCGTGACAGGGCCCGAGTCAAGAGGTGCGCTCGCTCGTTAGCTGTGTCATGTCGCACCTCGACCGCACCTTCCCTAAACAGAGTCAGTCATGGCTACAGTATCCATCTGTCATGAACCCTTCGTGGCTAAGGAAGACAGTCAGTGAGACAATGAGACAACTCGTACATATCGTCGCGTGCGAGGGACCGTCGTTGCAGTGGTAGTACTTGATAATATAGAAAGGAATTAATCCGTGCATAACGTTTTTCTAATATTTTAACACAAGTGGATGAGTATGAAATTCAGAATTAAACTCTCAGTTACTGACTTGATCTTTTGAGTCACAGGGGTATCGAAAAGATTCCGGCTTAGATCACTTACAGAGTACATAGGCATTGCATTGAAATTTTAATGTAAATAAACACAAACCCTTAAAGTTCAAAGCACTTTTCATCTTGTCAATTTATCTTATTCAATAAGGAGGATTTTTATCACGAGAACAGAAATACTTGATCATTATTCTTGGAGATCTGCCTGACTTCACCCACTACTCCATGCTTAGGACTTCAAGAACTGTAAATTTAACCTAGAACATTGCTTAGAAGATAAAAAAGGGCGTTTCGGATAGATGACTGCAGAAGCACTGCTGTCAAAACCAATCTTTCTCATTCGTGTTCTATTTCTTTGGAATTTATCTCCGATCGTGCTTGAGTTCATCAGTCATTCATCAGTGAATGGTGCTTGCGAAATTGACCTAGCACTACAGGAAAAATCAACTTTGCAACAAATTTTAACTGTTTTCTTGATTGTTTGTATATTTAGGCATTAGTAGTACGTATTTACTGTTAATAGTAGATTTTATGGTTGCATGGGTGAAAAACGTTTCGGCATCCCAGCATCAGAAGTTCCAGGCATCTTTTAAATAACAGCGCTTTCCCCGATCCGCATTGCCGTGTCCACATATTCTGCAGAACCTTGAAGGCGGTGTGTCTCCTCGTTTCGTGGATTGTAGACATCAACATAATCTAGACCTCCTCGTCACGCTGATTCTAATGATGTAAGAGAAAACGCATTGAAAGGACGAAAATCCCATGTTGGGGGTGTGCGAAAGTGCAGTTCACGGACCACTTGGGCGAAGCGGTACGTGACTATGCTGGCTGACCGCCACGACTGCAGCGTTGACCAACACGTCTTGACGTGTCCGATCGATAAGATCAACGGCTTCACGCGTTCACTCACTCAACAAACTGTTACAAACCGCGTTCCTAAAAACGTTTAAAAAACGGGCTCAAGGACTGTTTCGTAATATTTTATGCATATGTTGGATTCAGTGCATCGAGGAGACCCAGAACTCGCTAAAACCTCCTGCACGAAAACGCGGTGGCACACTGCTTTTAACGCCGTTCTGCCGCGCGCGACGTTTCTGACGGCAAGGCTCGGTCAGGGAGACCGTCTACCTTAGCTGGTAACAGCTGATGTCGATATGGGCAACTCTTACACGACACCCGCAATTATAGGTGCGAGCGTTGTGCGAGAGAGGTGCGAGAAATTCTCGAGCGCACCTCTTGACCGTCACCCCCAGGATACGGTTCAGCCGACAGTGAACGGGTTCATTTTGGCCTAACAGTGAAGATGACGCCACAATACGGGTCCACCGATGGAACAAAGCACGCTGCAGCCCGGATACGATTTCGCTTTGGTCCAGTAGTGTAGAGAATGGCAAGATACAGTTCCTCCGATGGAGAACACGTCTGCGTTCGCCCAGTAGTGAGGAATACGCACGAATACGCCATACAATGGAGAACGGACTTCTCATACTCATACTCAACTCTTAAGAAGGACTTCATGTTTGCGCCTATTTAAAGATTGGTTCTACTTCTATATCAATTTTCTAGAGATTTGGCGTGCTTTTGCACATGTCCCAAGTGGCTGCCCCACCCCACTTTCTAGCGTCCCCAAGGGGCGCTAGTCTACCACAAATTTCTCTTAGAGCAGTGTCTCATCACCTCACTACCGTATAAGAGCTGTTATCAGATTGTAAAGCTCCTCAACACGCTGATTTACAAAGTGCAGGATGGAAGGTTTGCATCAGTTTCCTGGAGCAAACTGATTTGCAAGCAGTGTGTCAATGTTGATCATATAGATCCCACTAGACAAGATCTGTAGGCCTGCTGAGACGCAGCTCAGACGCACGCGTTCACGGCGTCGCCGCGGGAGCGCGTTCTCTTCATTTAAGATTTGCTTGTTGCGTTGACCGGTCTTCATGGAAAATCCTGACGCGACTGACGCACGCAACTGGTATAAATTACCCTTATGCCGAACATCCAACGCTGTGAGCGCTCTACCTAAAGGCTCCGAAAATAAGCATCTTAACACCCTCTGCAGAAGAGTTGCCAGGAACATTCCGACCTTTGATTAAAATCATCGAAATCGTTGTGACGAAAAGACCAAGCTGGTGTCTCCATGGGAAAGGTCACGACCCCCCCCCCTCACCCCGCCTGGGCATTGCCTTTCATCTGGGGCACAACTTTCCTCTGATCAGGTTTTGAAAGCAGTCCTACCTCCTCTTTACGATGAGATGTCAACAGATTCTGAGCCAGCTCGATGAGCTGATTCCAGTGATTTATGTGTGCGAAATCTTAATCTTAATCTTAATCTTTATTACATGGCTTACCATGCTAGAAAAAACAACAACTCAACACACAAAAGTTTGTCAAAAACCATCTACCTACTAATGAGGTAAACATCAAGAAGAAAAAAAAGAGAACAAACAACCTACTTCAGGAAACTCTGAGGTTTTCATCTCTGAGATATCTGTCAACAGTGATTTTAAAATTACGGAAATTCCCCCAATGATATATTTCTTGGATAACTTGAGGAACTCTGAATTCGCTCTGTTAACGAAGTAATTGAATCTCAACGAGTACCTCGCTTTTTTCAACCGTAGCTTAACCGAACCCCCTCTGGTTCTTGAATTAGTTAATGTGAAAAATGCCCCGCCGTTTAATCCTGCGGTTTGGTTGAGAATTTTCCACACCATGAGTAAGTCAGTCCTCCTCCTTCTTGCAGTTAACGTTTCAAGATTGAATTTTTCATTCCTGGAATGACCATTTGGGATGTTGCTGTAGTCATAACCTCCCATTCTTAACATTAGCTTTCTCCTGAAGCTATTCTGCACCCTTTCAATCAGTTTTTTTCTGTGTTAATTTGTGCGGATTGAACACAGTCGTGCAGTATTCCAGCAGCGGTCGCACATATGTTTTATAAGCCCACAACAGAACAATGGGATTTTTCGAGGATAAGGTCTTGAAAGGGTTGTATAACCTGTTAGTGGCGTTCCTAGCTATTATCTGGCAGTGTTTATCAAAAGATAGCTTGTCATCAAAAGTAAATCCCAGATCACGGACTGAGTGAGTAGGAAGAAGCACCTCTCCCAACAACTGATAGGTATTGTTCGAATTCTTGTTACCTAAATGTAAAATTTTGGTTTTGGAAGCAGAAGTTGGCAGGGACCAGTCGCTCGCCCAGGAGGCCACAGAATCTATGGCTGACTGGATTATATTAAGGTCAGTAGTAGTGCCCACTTCTCGATAAATTTTAAAATCATCAGCAAAAATTTTACATTTCGCGCCTGTTCTATGGATCACCTGTGGACGATCTAGCGTGTATAAGTTGAACAGAATAGGAGATAACACCCCACCCTGTAGGACTCCACTATTCACCGTGCGGACGAAAAACAGTTGCCCATCCTGATTTGGAAGGTTCTGCCAACAAGGAATTCACTGATCCATATAATAATATCCCTGTGGAACCCTAGTTCACTTAGAACGTGCAGCAACTTTTTATGTAACACTTTGTCAGAAGCTTTTTCAAAATCCAAGTAGATAATGTCCACCGGAATATTATCATCAAGAGAGTTAGTCCAGTCATTCAAAACCTCCAACATACGCGTTTCGGTTGATCTACCACTCCTGAAGCCGGGTTGATTCATGGAGTTCAAATCTTGAGCGTTCATGTACCCAACTACTTCTTTTTTGATAATCTTCTCAAAAATCCTAGCAAACACAGAGGTGATGCTGACAGGTCGATAATTAGTTGGTACGTCACTGGGTGCTTTCTTTAATATAGGAGTGACAAACGAATGCTTCCACCTCCTAGGAACCTCAGCTCTAGAGAAGCTCATATTGAATAGAAATTCTAGGTTTGAACTGACTTCAGCTGCAACTTCTCTGATGGACTTGTAGGGTATACCATCTGGTGAAACTGAGTGAGAGACTTCCCCACGAATCAAGAGAGGATAGATCACTTGTTTGTCGAAATACACAGAGGCTGTCATGAGGGTAATTTATACTAGCTGCGTGCGTCAGTCGCGCATCAGTCGCACGCATCCATTTGCAAGGGTTTTCCATGAAGACCGGTCAACATTGCGTGTACATCCTCAATGAAAAGAACGTGCGGCCGCCGCGAGGCCGTAAACGAGTGCGTCTGAGCTGCGACTGCGATGCGACTGCTATGCGACTGGGCCCAATTCTTCATCATATAGACGCACGCGCGTCAGTCGCACGCATCCAGTATAAATTGCCCTGTATGTTCCTTAGTTTTCGAATAAACAGCAGGTAGCTCATGAGACTCATTATCTTCCTGGTATACACTTTCAAATACATCAGCAAAAATCTCAATTTTATGTTCATCAGAACTAGTTGATTCATGTGTTCCAGGTATCCGCAATGTGATAATCCCAGACCTAGCATTGATTTTAATTCTTATATAAGTATAAAGTTTCGACTTGCTACCCTGTTCCACTATTTTCTTTTCAACCTGTCTATTATATTTGCTTAGTTCTGCCAGAAACATTTTTGTGACACGCTTATACTTGTCCTATTTATCGTTAGTAGAAGCCTTTGAAGCATCAAAAAAGGCTTTGGCTCGCTTGTCAGAAAGGGAAACTAGATAGTCTGGCATGTACTTTCTCCTACAGGGTTGCTCAACTAATGGAACAAAAATTTCAGTGCAATGTAAGATCAAAATCTGCGTGCTTAAAATCCCTAATAAAGATTTTTGCTTGCCTACCATGTTCTATCAGAATCCTGAATTTAATAGAATAGTGATCACTGGTTCCTATGGGTGGACCAACAACTACATTACCGACTAGGCATACTTCGTTACATACCGTGCGCGTCAAAACTTTACGCCCACCCTAAAAATTTGTAGTTTCGGGCGAAGATCAAGCCTTTCTCGAGTAACGGCGTTCACTATCGTTGTCAGCGTGCCTGAAAACCCCGGAAAGTTTCACCAAGTCCTTTCGGTGATCCTCTAATTTTTTATTCGTTTTTGAAAGGAAAATGCGGCGGTTCCAAACTTTACGCCCACCCTTGAAAATGTCGATTACGGAGGATACGAATTGCAGACAAGCAGGCAAACGATAAGGACTGATGTAGTAGTGCTCAAGAAGACCTTACGAAACCTCATGGAGCATTCAAAATAAATGCCAAGGGTATTTTACCTGTCACTGACTGAGCTAACTCTCCCCCGAACAGGAGTGAACAGAACAAAATTTTTTAAAGGCTTTGGCTGGTCGCAGACACATAACCGATATTTCCATGAAAAATATTAATACGTATATATGGAAAGGGAAACACCAGAACACATTTCAAGGTTGACACGACGGCCACATCACCCGTCCTGGTCCTCCTCCTTCACAGTGTCGACCGAGAAAATCTATTAAACAAAGCGCCGTAAGGGGGCTAGAGCGGTTAGAGATACGGGGCGGCACTCATAGACACCGCAATCTTGAGGCGCAGACTGTGTGGCGAAATGGCCGATTTCCATGGACGCAGACACGTTCGCTTCGGGACCCGAAATTACGTCACTGCTGGCTCTCCCGCATGCACGGGATGGTGATTTCATCACCTTCGCTGGCGGTCTCGCCGCATAGGAGTGAGGGAGTGTTTACGAGCTTTCAGGCTGCACAATATACGCAGCAGGAAAACCAGCCTTCCACTGATGCGCCGTTGAGTGCACTTGCAGGAAGAGATGGACGGGTGCTATGAGGGCTGCCTCTCTCGGAAGCTCGGGAGAGTGGACCTACGTGATCGTGCTATTGCGGCATCGCCTCTAAATAGGAAGGCATGACATTGTACAGTCCTTGTCGAAGAGATAGACGGATTGCGCGTGCGGTTTCATAGCGTTGCGGCTGCAGAATCGCGGCGGGACCTACTGGACTCTCTCACTTGGGGCATGCTCTCTGCGCATCCGTCGTACAGGTCCCAACGCGTTTCTGCAGTCACGGAATCCGTCTATCTTTTTGACAAGGACTGTATATCCAATCAACTAAATATGGATACGGGTCCACCGATGGAGAAAGGACCCGTCGTGGCCCAGTGCTGTGGGGAACGCCATGAGGTGGGTCCAGCTATGGAGAAAAGGCCCGCTAGGGCCCAGTGGAGCGGGGGACGCCAAGACACGGGTCCACCGATGGAGAAAAGGCCTGCCTGGCCCAGTGGTGCGAGAAACTCCATGACATGGGTCCACCGATGGAGAAAGGGCCCGCCGTGGCCCAGTGCCGTGGGGATCTCAATGACACGGGTCCAGCGATGAGAAAGGGCCCGCCGTGGCCCAGTGCTGTGGGGAACGCCGAGACACGGGTCCACCGATAGAGAAAGGGCCAGCCGTGGCCCAGTGCTGTGGAGAACGCCAAGAAACGGGTCCACCGATGGAGAAAAGGCCCGCCTGGCCCAGTGGTGCGAGAAACTCCATGACATGGGTCCATCGATGGAGAAAGGGCCCGCCGTGGCCCAGTGCTGTGGGGAACGCCATGACACGGGTCCACCGATGAAGAAAGGGCCCGCCGTGGCCCAGTGCCGTGGGGATCTCAATGACACGGGTCCAGCGATGAGAAAGGGCCCGCCGTGGCCCAGTGCTGTGGGGAACGCCGAGACACGGGTCCACCGATAGAGAAAGGGCCAGCCGTGGCCCAGTGCTGTGGGGAACGCCAAGAAACGGGTCCACCGATGGAGAAAAGGCCCGCCTGGCCCAGTGGTGCGAGAAACTCCATGACATGGGTCCACCGATGGAGAAAAGGCCCGCTAGGGCCCAGTGGAGCGGGGGACGCCAAGAAACGGGTCCACCGATGAAGAAAGGGCCCACCGTGGCCCAGTGCCGTGGGGATCTCAATGACACGGGTCCAGCGATGAGAAAGGGCCCGCCGTGGCCCAGTGCTGTGGGGAACGCCGAGACACGGGTCCACCGATAGAGAAAGGGCCAGCCGTGGCCCAGTGCTGTGGGGAAGGCCAAGAAACGGGTCCACCGATGGAGAAAAGGCCCGCCTGGCCCAGTGGTGCGAGAAACTCCATGACATGGGTCCACCGATGGAGAAAGGGCCCGCCGTGGCCCAGTGCTGTGGGGAACGCCATGACACGGGTCCACCGATGAAGAAAGGGCCCACCGTGGCCCAGTGCTGTGGGGAACGCCATGACACGGGTCCACCGATGAAGAAAGGGCCCACCGTGGCCCAGTGCCGTGGGGATCTCAATGACACGGGTCCAGCGATGAGAAAGGGCCCGCCGTGGCCCAGTGCTGTGGGGAACGCCGAGACACGGGTCCACCGATAGAGAAAGGGCCCGCCGTGGCCCAGTGCTGTGGGGAGCGCCATGACGTGGGTCCAGCTATGGAGAGAAGGCCCGCGAGGGCCCAATGGTGCGGGGGACACCAGGATACGGGTCCACCGATGGAGAAAGGGCCGACCGTGGCCCAGTGGTGGGGGGGACGCCAGGATATGGGTTCACTTTAGTGTTGAAAATGACAGGATGCGAACCCGCCCCTGAAGAACGGATCCGGCTTGCCCTAACTGTTAGGAAGGCGCCAGAATGCGGGCGCTCTGACGGAGGAAGGGCCCGCTGTGGCCCAGTAGTATGGATAACACCAGGATACGGGTCCGCCAACATAGGATTGGTCCGCTGTGACTCAGTAAAGTGGAGAATACCAGGATACGGTTCAGGCCTAATGTGTGAAGATGGCGCCAGAATACGGGTCCACCGATGGAGGAAAGCCCGCTGCGGCCCAGTAGTGTGGAAAACACTCGGATACAATTTCGCTTTGTCCAATAATGTGGGGTACGGCAGGATACAGTTCCGCCGATGGAGAACGCGTCTGCGTTGGCCCGATAGTGAGGAGTACGCACGAATACGCCATACGATGGGGAACGAATTTCTCATTCGCATACTCAACTCATAAGAAGGACTTCATGTTTGGGCCCATTGGAAGATTTGTTCGCCTTCTCTTATACGTAACTTATAAGAAGGTTTTTGAATTTGAGCTTAGTTAATGATTAATTTTGCTTATTTGCTAATTTTCTAAGCATTTTGCACGTGTGGAGCTTTTGCACATGCTGGCTGCCCCACCCCACTTTCTAGCGTCCCGAAGGGGCGCTATCAGCACTAAATTCCCGCTGACTGTTTTCAAATTGACCAGTGTCTTCGCATACCAGCATCTGAGGGTATGTGAAGCCAGAATACAATGCCTTTCTCCGGCAGACACCACACCACCCTTGGCGTCGAATGATTTTACTAAGCACAACATGAACAGCATGTAGGTTTGGGCTTTTTTTTTTCATAGTGCACTCTCAACTTCACTCCTGCTCCTCCTCCTCCACAGTGTCGAGAACGATGCCTTTGTAGAGCACTGCTATAAACCGCTAAGTCTATCGGAATCCTATGTATTGACTTGACTTCGTGTCACTCATAACTTTGAATGCGCCGTTCATTCATGGGAGTGGAAAGGCAACGATTTTCCTGACGGAATCTTGCATTGCTATAGGGATTTATGAGGGAAAATAGGAGGTTTCTTTTTTGCCGCAACTTTGGCGGTTGAATATTGATGGTCAGTACGGAGCACTAACTTCGTAATTGCGCAGATAGGATTCCGATAGACTTAGCGACTCATAGCAGTGCTCTACAAAGGCATTTGCTCTCATATTTTCTTCAATAAAGCGTCCACAGCTCCGCCAGATCACGACTTGGGGTACCTATCTCGGCTGACACTGTGGAGGAGGAGGACCAGGACGGGTGATGTGGCCATCGTGTCAACCTTGAAATGTGTTCTAGTGTTTCCCTTTCCATCTATACGTACTAAGATTATTCACGGAAATATGAGCTAAGTGTCTACGACCACCCAAAAGCTTTAAAAAATTTTCTGTTTACTCCTGTTCGGGAGAGAGTTAGCTCAGTCAGTGACAGGTAAAATACCCTTGGCATTGCTTTTGAATGCTCCATGAGGTTTCGTAAGGTCTTCTTGAGCACTACTACATCAGTCCTTATCGTTTGCCTGCTTGTTTGGAATTCGTATCCTCCGTAATCGACATTTTCAAGGGTGGGCGTAAAGTTTGGAACCGCCGCATTTTCCTTTCAAAAACGAATAAAAAATTAGAGGATCACCTAGAAAGGACTTGGTGAAACTTTCCGGGGTTTTCAGGCACGCTGAAAACGATAGTGAACGCCGTTACTCGAGAAATGCTTGATTCTCGCCCGAAACCACAAATTTTTAGGGTGGGCGTAAAGTTTTGACGCGCACGTATGTCAAGCAGATTTTAGAGAGGCACTTCTGGAGAATCATCAAACTCGTGGCTGAAGACCACCGTTGTTCAACCACTTACTCCATCCTACCCTGCACTCTGGTGGGCTGCAGTGATAATCAGGTGTTGCTCAACCTGTAGGAGACGTATCATGTTGGAATTTTGACTGTAGATGCGCAATATACCAACATGTATCCCCCCAAAGTGGCACACTTCGTTTTTGAGAAACCGTTTTCGTTTTTGAAAAGAACCGTCATTAATGGTCAAAAAGTGGTTTTTGACCATTTTTTGACCATTAATGACGGTTTTTTTAAAAAACGAAGACGGTTTCTCAAAAATGAAAGATGCCACTTCGGGGGAGAGTTGGTACCACCTAGGCGCATTTCTTGGAGTTGACAGCGTATCGGAACACTTCTTCGAATGAGAGAAATTTCCTGGGAAAGTTCCGGGTTTGAGAGAAAAAACCACGCTCCAATGACAATTTCTTGTATCTGACAGGTCCTATAACAAGTTTCAACGAGTTCTAGCGGCATCAAACAGTTCCGTACTGAGATCGGTTTTTCGAGGATTTTAGCTAGAATTTGAGATGATTTAGGCTGTCGTCGCTAAATGGTACGCATTTCTTGCTGAAACATCATTCGTCGTCTCACCAACGCTTATTCAAGTCACTTTTTTAGTGCTATCTGCTTTTCCTGAAAGAACCCTAGTGTGTAGGTACTTAGTAGCCCATTTCGGAATCCGACTGGACTCCCCAACCGACACTGACGGGAATTTAGTGCTGATTTTCTCGGTCGACACTGTGAAGGAGGAGGACCAGGACGGGTGATGTGGCCGTCGTGTCAACCTTGAAATGTGTTTTAGTGTTTCCCTTTCCATATATACGTATTGATATTTTTCATGGAAATATCGGTTAAGTGTCTGCGACCAGCCAAAGCCTTTAAAAAATTTTGTTCTGTTCACTCCTGTTCGGGGAAGAGAGAAGCGCCACTCCTCCTCCTTCTTTTCGTTTTCTATCACACCGAATACTCAGAGCACACAAGACCCAAAAGAGCTTCCATCAGGATGGAAGCTCTTTTGGGTCTTCAGTCAGGTTTCGTAGGTTGTAACCACATCGTAACGAGAGCGATTCAAAGCATAAACAAATGATGGAGCATTCTTGACTAAGGATCTAACGTTCACGGAGAGACATTCGAAACTGTTGACAAAGTACCGGGGATCCCTCAATTGTTTCCCTGATTGGTATGATGGGTGCTCAAAGGAGTGGTGAGAACCAGTGAATGAACAACGGAACAACATAAAGGACAATTCTGTGAAGAGGTGCAAACATCTTGACGATCATGAAGATTATGCTGTGACATTCTATTATAAACCCTTTGCGATCTTAATTTATCTCGCTCATCCTTCGTAAGTGAAGGGCAAATAAACACACCTTTAGTCTTGAACACTTTAAGATTTGGAGCTCTTCTTAACAGCAAATTTCTAAAAAATGTGGAAGGGAGGACTACTTTCAGAAGACGAGAAGAGCTACTGGATCGACCCATTCTATAGCAGGTCACGGGCATGCATTCAATAGCTAAGAAATCTAACAAGCGCTTAACACAATCCAAATCATAGGTCAATCGATTGGATGCACAAGAATCGGAACTCTCAGGAACACCATTTATAACAACTGAACGTAACCGTTCTTTCTCCTCAAATGACTTGAAGTCAGGGCGCAGCACTAGGTGGTCAGTGTCGGTTGGGGAGTACTAAATCCAGTCGGATTCCGAAATGGGCTACTAAGTACCTACACACTAGGGTTCTTTCAGGAAAAGCAGATAGCACTAAAAAAGTGACTTGAATAAGCGTTAGTGAAACGACGAATGATGTTTCAGCAAGAAATGCATACCATTTAGCGACGACAGCCTAAATCATCTCAAATTCTAGCTAAAATCCTCGAAAAACCGATTTCAGTACGGAACTGTTTGATGCCGCTAGAACTCGTTGAAACTTGTTATAGGACCTGTCAGATACAAGAAATTGTCATTGGAGCGTGGTTTTTTCTCTCAAACCCGGAACTTTCCCAGGAAATTTCTCTTGTTCGAGGAAGTGTTCCGATACGCTGTCAACTCCAAGAAATGCGCCTAGGTGGTACCAACTCTCCCCCGAAGTGGCATCTTTCATTTTTGAGAAACCGTCTTCGTTTTTAAAAAAACCGTCATTAATGGTCAAAAAATGGTCAAAAACCACTTTTTGACCATTAATTACGGTTCTTTTCAAAAACGAAAACGGTTTCTCAAAAACGAAGTGTGCCACTTTGGGGGGATACGTGTTGGTATATTGCGCATCTACAGTCAAAATTCCAACATGATACATCTCCTACAGGCTGAGCAACACCTGATTATCACAGGAGCCCACCAGAGTGCAGGGTAGGGATGGAGTAAGTGGTTGAACAACGGTGGTCTTCAGCCACGAGTTTGATGATTCTCCAGAAGTGCCTCTCTAAAATCTGCTTGTCTCTAACATAAGTAGACGGTTAGCGGTTGGCTACGCCCCGGACAGTGGTGCTAAGCCCCCGGAATCTGTAGGACGCTACTAAGTCCTGGTGGTCAATGACCACCTGGTGCCCTGCTTGAAGTCGAAAGAATACGAATTATTGTCTCTAACAGGTCTCGTAGCGTTCTCCCTACTTAAAGCCAACGCAGATTTGAGGCTGTTTAACTCCGCACGAAGTTTAGCATTCTCCATGGCTAACTCATGGTTCTTCTGGTCATATTCAACTTCCTTTGCCGCGTGGCGGTCTCGGTCTTCCAGCCAGGGCGCAGCACTAGGTGGTCAGTGTCGGTTGGGGAGTACTAAGTCCAGTCGGATTCCGAAATGGGCTACTAAGTACCTACACACTAGGGTTCCTTCAGGAAAAGCAGATAACACTAAAAAAGTGACTCAAATAAGCGTTAGTGAGACGACGAATGATGTTTCAGCAAGAAATGCATACCATTTAGCGAAGACAGCCCACAATTCAAGCTAAAATCCTCGAAAAACCTATCTTAGTACGGAACTGTTTGATCCCGCTAGAACTCGTTGAAACGTGTTATAGGACCTGACAGATACAGGAAATTGTCTTTGGAGCGTGGTTTTTTCTCTCAAACCCGGAACTTTCTCTGGTTTGAGGAAGTGTTCCAATACGCTGTCAGCTCCAAGAAAAGCGCCTGGGTGGTATCAACTCTCCCCCAAAGTGGCATCTTTCGTTTTTAAGAAACCGTCTTCGTTTTTGAAAAAAACCGTCATTAATGGTCAAAAAATGGTCGAAAGCCACTTTTTCACCATTGATGACGGTTTTTTCCAAAAACGAAGACGGTTTCTCAAAAACGAAGTGTGCCACTTTGGGGGGATACTTGTTGGTATAGTGCGCATCTACAGTCAAAATTTCAACATGATATGTCTCCTATAGGTTGAGCAACACCTGATCATCACTGGAGCGCACCAGAGTGCAGGGTAGGGATGTAGCGATTGGTTGAACGACAATGATTTTCAGCCACAATTTTTATGATCCTTCAGACGTGCATCTCTGAAATCTGCTTGTGTCTAACATCAGTAGACGGTTAGCGGTTGACTACCCCCCGGACATTGGTGCTAAGCCCCCCCCCCAAATCCGCAAGACGCTACTAAGTCCTGGTGGTCAATGACCACCTGGTGCTGCGCCCTGCTTCCAGCACATGGCCCAATATAGTCTTCAAGTAGGCCGCGACGGTATCATCCTGCAGCAAGAGGGTTACGGCTTCTTTCAGGTCGCCATTGCCGTGAAGAAGCAAATCCTGATCCGTCCCCCTCTGCCGCTTAGCCGATTTCTGAAGGAAGGGAGTAGCAGGAACGATCTCTTTGACCATGATCACTCGCTCAATAGATCGATAGAATGCAGGGTCACCAGAATTCTTATGAAGTTGCCGATGAATTAAACCAGCGTACCTGTTCTGGTGGCAACCTTTTGTAAAGTAGTCAAAGGGACCTTGCCACAAGGTTCTCAGCAAACTTAGGTAGCAAAATTAGCCGTGAGAGGCGATCAGCCGGGATCAGGCAGAGCGTGATAACAGTGACGCCGGTGAGCGAGGCAGGCAACGTAAGAATGAAATGCTCCAAAATGGCCAATGAATCTTCCTGCAGGGCCCAACTGATTGTGAGTTGTCGTGAACAGGACAGTAACTATATATAGCCGAAGGCGATCCTTGAGGTGACACATTGTCATTAAGGGCAATTTGTGGTGACTTATGTGGCAGATGGTTGCGCTTTTCACCCTTGGACCTTATCTTGTCCGAATATACAATGCAGTGGTTCAGAGGATGATATCTTTATTACTGACTGTACAGGGGATGAGCAATGCGAGGAGAATAGTGAGTGCCTTGTATTAGGAGTAATGAGAATAGAACGGGGATCATCGATCAGTCGATGATACAACTTATACTAGATGTGTGCGTTTGACACGCGTTCACCTATATGATAGGTTAGCCGCTTCGCCGACGCAGCTTAGACGCACGCGTTTACGGCCTGGCGGCGGTCGCACGTTCTTTTCACTGAGGATGTAGATGACGTCGGGGGTAAAAGGTAGATGGTGACGACGTCGGGGGTAGCCGCAAGAGCACGTGGGGGGACGTCTGCTGGGGTGCGTGGGGGAACGTCTGCTGGGGCACGTGGGGGGACGTCGGCGGGCGGCACGTAAGGAGACATCTGTGGGGGCAAGTGGAGAGACGTCTGGGGGGCACATGGGAAGACGTCTGCTGGGGGCACGTGGGGGGCGTCGGCCATATGTGGGGGGGGGTGCCCGTGATTTGGGGCCCACCCCCAGGTACAACTGGGGGTGGACCCCTTTTCTATCTGCAGTCGACCCCATGAATGTCTGAGTACTACAATTCATTCCCGATGATGTGCCGATCATTTTCCACAGTCGGACGAGAATTTCAACATTCTCGATCAAACAACCCTTCAGAATACACAGTTCTTATCGTTTCAAGACATTTCACGTATGCCATTGTTCTCAACAGCTTATTCAGAAACTATCGCTCTACAAATCTTGAGAACGATCTCTGAGGTGAAATACTGTTTGTCGGGATCTGATCCGCATGTCTGGATGGACACATACAGTCCTTTTCAACGAAAGAACCTGAGATGAATCTGCCACTTGGTCCGTGCACTCAGATGCTTGAACTGCTTCCAATATGAAATTTCCCTGCAGTTGTTGGAGCAGTGGTAGCTGCACGGTCAAAAAAGGCACGGATAACTAACAGTATAACAATAACAGGATAAACTAGTGGACTGATCCAGTCACACAAAAAACGCTGAAGCATTGTGTAAGACTGCCGCTATACTCCTCGAGGAGTATAGCGGTTTCGGTCGCCTCTGTCGTCACCAACAGCGACCGACGGTCGCCGCCGTCGCCGCTGTCGTCGACACTGGGTTAGTGATTTTTTTGTTTGTTTTTCTTTTTGAACTGTTTCTTTATGATTTTCTATAGTTGTTATTATACAGAGTTATACAGAGTTTATTACGGTATCAATTCATATTCGAATGCCGTATCATAGCCTTATCAAATTCTTCTTCCGACATGCTCCACCAGTTTCGTCCGATCTTGTTTGATAATTCGTCGCGCCACCGAGTATTGCCCAACCTCATGGCCACCTCGAAGCAACGGCAACTACTAACAATCGGCACGATGAACGTTCGATCTCTCGGGACGACTGCACGCCAATTGGAACTGGACCACGCAATGGAGAAAATCAAATGGGATATTCTTGGTGTGACGGAAGCACGAATACAAGACCAAGGAAGCTACATCCTACCTTCAGGTACGATTCTGTTCCATTCTGGAGGTGTGACTGCTCACCGCGGTGTAGCTTTCGGCATCTTCTAATGATAACTATGATGAGTATGAGAATTAACGTGAAGAGGTGGAGCGCATATGCAGACAAATACCGAAAAGCTACACTCCTATCCTCTTTGGAGACATGAACGCCAGATTGGGATGCGAACCAGGAAACGAGGCCATTATCGGCAAGTACACTTCTGGTTCACGAAATGCTCGTGGACGTCTGCTCACAGAGATGCTAACCAGGCTAGCATATCGCGCATGGAACTCGTTCTTTCGGAAGAGGAAAGGACGGATATGGACATGGCGAGGCCCAAACGGAACAGTACACAATCAAATTGACTTCATTTGCTCCCCACCATCTACTACTGTTCTTGACTGTGGAATTGTGAACAATTCCCTTTTCAACTCTGATCACCGCATGGTTCGAATGAAACTGATTGCACCAAAAAACTTCCACCGCCATTTTGCACGTCCCCGTTACCTCCCAACCCGTCCTCACCTCGATCGCAACCTGTACAAGTTCTAAACTACCCTCCTCTCAGCCAGACAACACCCTCACCCTCAAGATGCGCTGGAATCGTACGACAGAATTCGTTCATTAGTAGAGAGAGAGCTGCAGAGAATTGCTGGAAGATCCTTACTGATCCACCAAGAATAACCCCGAGAACCCAACGTCTTCTCTCTGAGCGGATCTCTTTACGCAATGACTTATCCCCCACAGGTCGAGTCGCATATTCCATCGTATGCAAAGCAGCTGGAATTGCTCTCCTTGACGATATCCGCCGACGGAAGATTGCACTTGTGCAGAAAGCTATTGAAAAAAGTAGAAACTTGAACGAAGCTCAGAGAAAGGAAACTCACAGAATTAGGCTCTTATGCTCAAAGACCCAGCAAGCGGAGAGTACTCACAAGAAACAACCGAAGCCTTGGTCGCATCGTATTACAATGAGCTAAACATGTCCTCCACCAATTTCCCATTCTCCCTCCCTCTTTCCTTTGAATCATGCCCTCCCTTGCACATCGACGAAGCAGAACATGCCCTTTCCCAGCTACGCCTTGGAAGATCCCCTTTACCTGATCACATCTCAGCAGAACAGCTGGTTCTCGCGAAGTCGAATGTAGCTCCTCTTCTCACCGTACTGCTTAACTTTATCAAACGAGGCGATCCCATCCCAGAAAGCCTAACGACCGCTCATGTGAAGTTGCTCTTCAACAAGGGCGATCCGAATAACATGAACAATTTCCGCCCTATATCTTTAGTATCAGAAGTTCTCAAAGCGGTCACCAGAGTCATTCTAAATCGGATCGAGAGTAAGCTAGAAGAAACCGAACGCCCAAATCAAGTTGGATTTCGGAAAAAGCATTCCACACTCAATAACATCCACGTTCTCAAACAAATTGCTGAGAAGAGCAAAGAATACAATTTCCGGGTTTATGTTGCCCTTGTCGATTTCAAGAAAGCCTTTGACAGTTTGGAATGGAATGCAGTATGGACAGCACTCGCAAGAAGAGGTGTACACCCTAAACTGATAGAGATGCTTCGGCGACTATATACATCTTCTTCCACGTCCATCTTCGTCAATTCTCACCCAGTTCCAGTAACCATCCGAAAAGGCATCAAACAGGGAGACACGCTGAGTCCCAAGCTGTTCAATGCTACGTTGCAAATGGTTCTTGAATCCATAGAATGGGCAACATGCGGACTGACGATCGGAGGTAAGACACTGTCCAGCCTTGAACACGCAGATGATGTAGCACTGCTAGCTGCAAGCTGGCCAATGCTTGAGAAAATGATACAACTCCTTGAGAATGCATCCGCCAAGGTGGGACTCCAGATTAACCCCGAAAAGACTACACTTCTTACAAACAATGAGGCATCCAAACAACCCATTCGCATTGAAGGGAGAATCTTCAATTTCGCGGACCATGCCTTATACCTCGGTTGCCGTCTGTCGTTTCCACTCAGTCAGTCAGATGAAATCGCACACCGAATCCAATCAGGTTGGAATGCCTTCAAGAAGTTTGAGGACATCTTTTGCAACAAATCAGTCCTCCCTCCTCTCAAGAAACGGGCATTCGACTCCTGTGTGACACCATCAGTGCTATATTGAGCTGAAACGTGGGCATTGCGAAGATCGGATGTAAGAAAGTTGGAAGTAACACAAAGGAAGATGGAGAGACGGATTCTACGACTGACAATACTGGACCGATGAAGCGGTGAAAGAATGAGAGCACTAACAAAGCTCAACGATTGGGCGAAAGAGGCCACTAAGAAGAAACTACAATGGGCTGGAAAGATTCGAGAAATGGATGATAACGAGTGGGCAAAACTGGCAACCACATGGATACCATACGACCACGTAAACCGAAGACGAAGTTGTTATTATAGTTATTCTCAATTAAATCTATGTTTCAGGTTAGGCATACAGTGCAGAATGGAGCAGTCGACTATAATGAGCTATCTCCGAAAATGGGATATCTATCAGGAATCGTGAAAGGAAGCTATGAGTGTTCAAGAATAATGGTTTATTATTAATTTTTCAAACTGCGTTTGTGTTTCAATCCACCATGTTCGGTTTTTTTTCTTTTTTTTGCGTTTGGATATCAGTTTTTTCTTCGATAGACCCTCCTTATCCTACTAATGAGCTTCGGGGTGATCCTTCATGTTTGCCGTCGAAACAATAATAAAACAAATAGTTGTGTTCCTCCTAACCATAGACAAACGCAAACAAGATGAAAAAGAACCCTCCCGGAGGCTCATCGGTAGGACAGGGAGGGTCTATCGAAGAAAAAAATGAATTCAAACGCAAAAAATGAAGAACCGAACATGGTAAATTGAAATACAAACACAGTTTGAATAACGAATAACAAACCATTATTCCTGAACAATCATGCCTTCGTTTCTCGATTCCTCATAGATATCTCCATTTTTCGAAGATAGCAGACTCCAGTCGACTGCTCCGTTCTACACAGTAGGCCTCACCTGAAACATAGATTTAGCTGAGAACAACTAACAACAACGGAAAATTATAAAAAAAAACAGTTCAAAAACGAAAAACTCACGTCTGTCGCCGCGATGGCGTCGATCGGGATCGACGACAACGGCAACGGTCGGTCGCTGTTGTCGACGACAGCACCGACCGACCGAGCAGCGACGCTCCGCCCAAGATTAATACGCACGACGGCCACTGTCGCCGCGACCGAAACCGCTATACTCCTCGAGGAGTATAGCGGCAGTCTAACATCTTACCTCGAATCAGTGCGAGATACCGGCTCTCCAGCCGCTCTTTTGCTTCACCTGCCCACGTGGAGCAGACATGGGAATGAGAGTGGAATTCTCTGCCACTTTGAAGATCTAAAGAAATAAAAAGAAATAAAAGAATGAAGAAATATGAAATTGCAAAAATGTTGATCTTATTTTTAAATGAATCGAAATAAAAAAAGGAAAAGACAGTAATAAAAATGGACAGTTGAGACCGAACCACTGCAAAATTGCTAACTATTCCTAACTATTCACCCCCTCCCACCCCACCGCAGCATGTGCCACGTGTACTGAGTTGGGAATATTTCAACATTACGTGTGGTATGCACTGGAAAGACAGGAAGAGGTTTTAATTGGTGAACCTTTGAACTTTACTAATAGAAACAAGGGCCCGTAGTAAAGTGTCATGGCGGTGAGATCAGCTGCCTGCACAACTCGTCGCCACATTTGGGGCGATGATCGCACGCGCGACGACCTTCCAACACTGAGGAATGGAAGATCATCACCAACCGTGGCGGTGCTGCGAGCACGTGTGTGCGGGGCGCTGATCTCATCGCCCTGGATGGCGATGATCGCCATCGTTTGGTGACTAGAAAGTGTGCGGGGCGAAGAGACGCCGAGTGAAGTGCTCGGAGCATCTCACTCGGAGTGTGGTGATGGTGTGAAGGTACGTATGATCAGATGCGCGAATTGCACGGAATGCACTTGAGCCTACGGACTCAAGCATGTTGATTTTCGTATCACAGCACAGAACAAGCTCAACGTGTACGACTTATCAGAAGCACAGAGGTGCTTCTAGTGCTTCTGACAAGTCGTACTCGTTCTAGTTTGTTGGTAGCAATGGTTCATAACTGTCTCACACGCTAAAACAGTCTCGGACCTGATGTGGGAATACGTGAAACAGGTACATTTGATCACTTTTCATGTACGGCCTGTCCGATTCACCATGGCGATGATCACCATACTCCTCTCCAACGCGAAGTGCGATCATCGCCCTGAAGGTGATGTGCGATGATCGCACTGGACACTTTACTACGGGCCAAGGTATACACTCGCGTCACAACAACACAAAAACTTGACATGTACTTTTTGAATTTACTTTTTTCTTTACTTACCACTCGTCACTTCTTCCGAATTCAGATCATCTTGGCCGTACTTGCCATTGTAGTCGTGGTCATGAGCGTTATGAGTGGCGAATTTAAAGCTAACCTTAGTGAGTTTTTCTTTCTTTCTTCCTTTTTCTGTCACTCTGTCACTTGCATACCCTCCTCGAGATTTTCTTTCAGATACGATTGTAACCTTCATTCTGACTATTGTCTTTATTATATGTAAGTATGCATTCTTTTATCCTTTTCATTCGAAACTCTTCATTGATAGTCAAGCTGTAACCAGCTGATGCAAAACAATTCCACCTACATATAACGTTGGTGGTACCCTTGATATGTTGTGAGCTTTCATTATTAGAGGTTTTTTCCGAGCTTCTCCAAATTCAGAGCAATACTCGTACACTAAGTACGCAGAAGATCTTTTTGATTCTTTCCAGTTCTGGGACCAAAACAAATGCAAACTGAGAGATTACTGAAACGGCATCTTTTTGCAACCTCTGTTTCTTCTTCTAGTTCGTGAATAGGTCACATTCCACTAAACCTCTTGAATGCTGTCTGTTTGAGAGAAGCATACTAAATGGGTGGTCTTGAACATGGAAAATGGAATACCAGTAACGATCAAGAGGTGTATCGGTTATTGGCGTACCTTTTCACGCAGTTTGAAAGTTTGTATCATAGGTCACAGATTCACGGACGTGTAAGCGGATGTTCGTCAGATGTTTCCGCGATTCTTCAATTTTTTTGAAGACCTACCAAGCGTTTGGTCGGAGGTATTTCTCATGCTTGAAAACGTCCAAGATTATTGAGAAAGACTCAACCGGAGTGAATGAAGTCAAAGCGGGACCAAGCCACACTGATAGAGACTCAGAATGTTGGAATTGTGGCAGAGTGAGTCACACTAGCGGATAGTGCCGTAGCAAAGCATGGAGACGTGACCCATACAAGGTCAAAGGGCACAAAGAGAAGTACTGTGAGAGAACAACACAGTACATAAACAGATCCAAGTCGAAGACGAGGACAAAGCCACACAAGAAACCTTGCGGACGAGAAGTGCTTGCAGATATGTAGTGCTGATGCAAACGTGAACGCAGTGAGGCATTATGTCACTGCTGAAGTCAATGGGCACCAGATTGAGTTTCAGTTGGATACCGGATCGGACATCACGTTGTTGAACGTGCATGCGTGGAAGCGAACGGTAGTCCAAAACTCGAAAACACTAGCTTGGTTGTGAAGGACGCTAGTGGGAACCAGGTGGAGCTTCACGGTAAACTGATGTATCAGTTCAGGCTAAAGGGTGCCATAGGTGAGGGAAAATGTTATGAGACCCCCTACAAAAGCCTAGTTGGTCTTGATTGGATTCAACAGAACGACGGAATGGCATATCACCTAGAAAGGATGGTAGCTCACGTGAGTGCCAAAGGTGAGGTGGACCTAATTGCTGAGTTGAAGCAGAAATTCAGAAGTGTGTTTCAAGATGGCCTGGGCACATGCATAAAGGAGAAGGCAGCATTGCAGTTGTTGCCGGGTGTATATGGGAGCCTGTACTCAGACAAAATATCGCACGCATGTGTAGGACTACTCCAGGGAACCAGGAGGGCTTGGTCAGGAGACCCGGTCTGTTACAGACCGCAAGTCCCGATTTAGACCTCCTCATGTCCCGAAGTGGGGGTTTTTGAACAAAACTTATCACTCCCACCACTGCACAGTGGGCAATTTCGCAAAACTAGCCGCTCAAAATTAATTTTCTCAAGAACCACTGAATATTTTTCTATGAAATTTTGTGCACTTGTCACTCCAACTCTATACTCCTTATATACTATACAACACCCATATGGGCGTGCTTTTCCATACACTTTTTCAACTTTTCAAGTTCCCTCTGAGATTTAAAACAAGACATTCAAACCGCTCATAACTACCTACATACTTTTATTCGTTTCTTAACGGGTAAAGGTACGGAGATAGAGATATATTTATTTCCAACGAATAATTAGATACAAGTAGTCGAAAAATCAAGGAAAAAGAACAATTCTGTGGAGAGCGTTCACATAAGAGGCTTAGGACTTCTTATGAAAAGCGATGGGATTTTGAAGGGCGAGACTTGCTCAACGCAGTTATGTAGGGGTCCGAAGATATTAATAAACGATGGAGCAGGTCTACATTTGAACTCTATCTGGAACTCTTCCTTGAGAAATACTCCCTGAACTGCCTATTATCTTTATTTCGGGCTTCCTGGGCCTCTTCTGAAAGTTGGCCTATGGGTAGTATGCACGATTCGACTATGCTTGCACCATGCACTAGTATTTTGTGAACGGTGACAGGCATAAAGTACCACGGATAGAGTTCCAAGTACTTTTGTCTCGTTGACTCGACGTATTCACCGAAAGCAACTTTCGAAATTGAGTACCCACAAGATAACGCCTCTAAAATCACTCCAAAACTATTTATCAGCGATTCTTCAATGCCTGTAATTCGCGCGCTCGTGCTAGCCTCTCTGAAGAACCTTCTTGCAGTGTTTCCGTCATTTGAATTTCCTGATGCTTTCCGTGGAATATCGATGCGCAAACCGACCTCCTCCCGAAAATCCTTCTGAATTTCCTTTTTTCTCACTTCAACTTTTTTTCTTGTCTTCTTCACTTCTGATGGCCCATTTCTTTACATCCAGTCTATATGCAATGTGAAGCAGGCATTCCATCGAACGAATCCATGCATGCAGTAGAGATATGCCAAACGCCAAAGCTGACGGATCTTCGTGTCGGGCTTGTAGTGCACCACCATTCATTTCTTTCGGCCAAGCTCCACATATGTAACATCTTTGCGAGGAATCGTAAGAGGACAGTGCATTGCACACTTTGCCGTCCACCATGGTCAAGAGCAGTTCGTGCTTGATCACGACTATTTGCGCATTGTTAATTTCCACGATCGATTCAGTTAAATCTTTGATCTCATCTTGGACCTTTCCCACTTCTTCCCTGATCACAGCTGTGGTTTCTTTGGTGAAATTCAGTTTTACTGGTCTGCAGTACCTTGTTGAGGAAGGTCCTGGGTTTTTCCAGGTCACCGTTATTTTTGCTGATTCCCGAACAAGGAGCAGAGGCACCAAAGACACGGAAAACAAACAGTCATCAGAGTTCTCTTCTGATATTCTTTGCTTATAACAGCTCTGCTTGAGCTACCATCACAGCCCCACTTAGATATCAGCTTGCATCTGATCTCGTTAGAAGAGAAACTCTTGAAGACATCTTTCTGTGTGCTGCACAAGCGGTCGCAAGTATGGTCTAGCAGAGCTTGAAGTTGAATTTTGGCTTGCAACTCCGAAACAGTGATGGATTCTTCTTTGGGATAGCAATGCTGTTTCGCCTCCTGTATGAGATAATATGGGGGGGGGGGTAGATCTCGCATCCATATTCTTTCGCATTATCACGCAATTCCTTATAGTCATTTGCAGATAATTCGAGATCTATCACGAGGGCGAGGGCTGCGTCGGCTGACATGGTTTTTGGTGCACTCGTCTCCCTTTCTTCCCTTTCCTTTGCCTTCTTCAGCTTGGTAGCACGCTCAGGTGGAGCAGCAGCAACTTTTCCAACGATATTTGCAGCATCTCTTTTTCCCGACTCTCGCAAACTCATCTGGGTCTGCCACTAACTCATTGGCCGACGCGTCCTGGAGCAACACTTTGGCCTTTCTTCTTTTTGTTGACGCACTGCACTCCTCAAACCGTTTCTTGGGACGTCCCAATTTTGGCGGCTGTGTTGTAGTAGTAATTGAGGGAATGGATGAAAGCACTTTTTTGCCAAAATTCACTTTTTCGTGCAGCCAAGAGCGATTTGAATCGAAAAAACGTCTCTTGTTTCGGCTACTGTTCTCCCATCGCTTGTTAACTTTACAGCAAAACAAGGCTACAGTGTGCCTAATGGAATTGGAAACGTTGGAAGATCTACAGTTCAGTCCGAGCTTATCAACTACGTATTCATATAAGCATTCTTTCCGTTTTGCTGGGCTGCTTCCATGCCATACCACAAAAAGATCTCTTCTGGTGATGTGGCGCGCTGTCTCTAAAAAAATTTATTTCCGAGAGCGGTCGCAGCTGGTCGCAAAAATGGCCTAAATGCTCGTATAGTGGAAGAAAAATCCTATGTAATGATCCCAAAATGAAAGCGGAATCTCGCGGAACTTTTTTTTAAATCACGACGCGAACTGAAAATTGCTAGCTTTTACCAACGTAACGTATCTCGTTTTCCGAGGTGATTTTCGCTGCTTTCCACATGTTTGGTAGAACCGAGATTAGTCGCATTTAAAAGTGCGTACCTCGTTGCACTGGATCATTTCGAGTTTTACTTTCAGATGTAACCGCTCGTCGTATATGCTGCTCGAAAGAATGCGACCAAATTCTCATATGTTTACATTACGCGACTTCCAGTTGGAGTGCTAACTTCCCGTGATCGCGCAGGCAAAACCAAGTGATTGCCGGTAAAAAAACTGGCATTGCCATATGCAGGGACTGTTAGAGAGTACGTCCATGTGGTTGGTATGACTTTTGACGACAGTCCGAAAAATGCATTTTGAGCGACTAGATGTGCGAAATTGCACACTGTGCACTGCTTGGAGATTTCAAACTGAGCCACCGATCATTTACCATTGCTCTTTGATTGCTTCCCAGTCCGCTTCCTTACCTCTGCTCCATCCATGCGCACAACCGAGAGGCTAGTTGAGGAATCCTCTAATGTTCTTATCGCAATTCATTTCCAATAGAAAGGAATGTCACAGATCCCGATCTACATACACCAATCAGCGCCAGACGTTGAATACGCAGCCTCTATAGAGCTGTGGGGGTTTCAGCACTTTCCGCCGAAAGCTGTCGATTGCATTATCAACTAACTGGTCTGATGATTCTTCATTATTGTTGCCCAGTGGCCGCTGACGACATCTCTGTTGGATAGTTCAATTCGCTATTTGAATTTTGACAATAATCGGGTCCAAAATTACCTATTTATGGATTTTACTGATTTTCTCCTTTTGATCACGAGACAATGAGTACCTGAACACAATTATGGCGAGCACGTTGCACCAAAGCATATTGATTGTCAATTGATTCTTTGATTTTACTTTCTCTTTGGGTGCGTCAGTGTGGACATGTGCGTTGAGGATTTTCAATACGTAAGGACAATGTTAGGCATTTTGATTGAATTTATCAGTATTAGAAATTGTCCCCTTTAGTGTCAAATAGCTGTGGGAAATGAATCGCCCAAACGAGGCCGGGTACGTGTCCTGTAATAGAAATAGTCGTAATACTCAGAAATTGTCGTGAAAGGTTAGCCCACCGGGACATGTATTTTGGAAAGGAAAAAGTGAGCGAAGGTGTCTTTTTTCGGAGGAAACGTCTCATGGCTTATATGAAGCATGCTGTGCTTTGCCGTGTGACTTTTACAGGCAGGTACGAACACCCTATATTTGTCCGATCAACACCCGGCAAAAGTTACATAACATGGTCCCATGGGAATCCACCTTCGAAAATCGCAGAGATGAACAATTATACGCTGGATTCGTGGGCACTATTCACCTCATGCTACAACCTTTGCCTTCAAAACTGGACAACAGTCTAACTAGTAGTGGTCGGTACTTACGGCATGTTTTGACTCATATGTTATTGTAGAGAAAATCCCGTTCGATTGCAAAACTGCGTAATTTTTGACGTTATAGGAAAAGTCCGTAGAACACATACATCTGACATAGGCTACAGCTTTAAATCTCCTCGGACTATGGAAAATTATGAGAAGCGACAACGGAAATTTCCTAGCGTTACCCGTCAGCTGGTCAAGCCATTTGTTCCGTGACCTGAGCAGGCATCACCCGTTTTTTGGCTAGACGGCAATTCTCATCTGTAATCCGATCAATCCTTAGCCTAGCCAGTGAACGAGGAGCCCAGGAAACTGTTCACGCAACAACCGAAGTTTGAGTAGGATCCGGTGCCGGCCATACAGAGTTTTAGGCGCTACATTCCATTGCAACTGTCAAAATATATACCTTTATGAGTAGTAATTAAGGCACATACAGAGTTTTAGGCGCTACATTTCGTTGCAACTGTCAAAACATATACCTTTATGAGTAGTAATTAAGGCTCATACAGAGTTTTAGGTGTTACATTCCATTGCAACTGTCAAAATATATACCTTTTTGAGTTCACATTGTAGAAGGGACACTACAGAAACTATACTGATGACTGCCACTTTTTAGAGTGAACATGACAATAAGAAGCCTAATAAAAGTTATTCTACGGGAAGTTTTCTAAAGTGGATATCACAATAGGAAGCCTATTAAGCGTTGCTATAGAAGAAATACGGAGTGCAGGGCAACAAGTAGAGGGAAAATAAGCAGAACTCACTGCTCTGTGGTGTGTGACCTCGGGGGGGGGGTTCTCGGATTACCTGCCATGTTCTCCGCACCCATCCGAGGCTTTTATCAGTGTTCGGGGGTATGTCGCACCCTCCGACTACCTCCTCTGCAAGTCCCGATAGTTTTTCGGGACTATATCGCACTCTCGACTACCTCCTCCGTATGTCCCGAAACAGTCAGTCACCGCATGACCAATGAAATTCCTTAACTAATGAGTGCTATGGTCCTCCGCATGCTTTGACACTTGTGTGATTTTCGGCTGTATATATCGTTTGCGTACGCAAAGCGAATGGCAAGATGCGAGTCTGTGCCGAGTTCTCGACTGGACTCAACAAAGCGTTGGAGGACTACGAGTTCCTCATACCAATACCGGAGGATATTTTTTGCATCGTTGAATGGTGGTACGATGTTCACACAGATCGATATTTCCGATGCATAATTCCAAGTGGAGCTGACGGATGAGGCCAAGGAAGTGGTCGTCATCAATACACAAAAGGATCTGTATCGACACAAACGGTTGCCGTTTGATATCAAGATGGCGCCAGATATCTTCCAAAGCATCATGAACAAGATGATATCGGGACTCGATGGAGTTGCAGCATGTTTGAACGATATCTTGGTAGTCGGAAAGACACCAGAACAATACAGGAGGAATTTGTTTGCGTTGTTCGAACGCATAGCCGAATAAGGTTTCCGAGTGCAACTTGAGAAATGGTCGTTCGCGAAACCGGAAATAAAAATCCTCGGATTCATTGTGGACGGAGAGGGTCGTCGTCCGAATCCAGAGAATATTGCAGCGATTTCCAAGATGCCAGCCCCACAAAATGTGACTCAGTTACGTGCATTCCTGGGCACGGTGACATATTATTCATCTTTCATACCGAATATGAAGGTGTTGCGAGGTCCCTTAGATGGCTTGCTGAGAAAGGATGCAAAATGGGGTTGAAAACACACAGATGAGGCAGCGTTCGAGAGACTGAAAGCAGTATTGGTGTCAGATCGGAACCTGACACATTATGAACCGAAGAAGGGACTGATAGTAGCCGCTGCTGCACGCGACTATGGGATCGGGTATAAGATCTCCCATCAGATGAACGATGGTACAGAGAAACCAATTGCCCACGGTTCGAGATCACTGAACGCTGCAGAAAAGAATTACGCCCAATTTGAGAAGGAAGCATTAGCGCTCGTTGAGGCAATCAAGAAGTTCCACACGTATGTGTACGGAAGACATTTCACGCTCCGTACAGATCACAGACCGCTGCGCCATTTTCGCGAGCAATGAATGCGTACCAGTCCATTCAGCTAATCGCTTGATGCGTTGAGCAACATTGCTGATAGGGTATGATTTTGATATAGAGCACATCAGGACTGATTCGTTTGGGCAAGCTGATGGATTGTTAAGGTTGATACAGAGACACCCTCTACGCAAGAGGATAGTGTGGTAGCTTCAGTAGAGGTAGACGTGAAGCAAGTGTTTGCTGATGTTGTACGAAGATTGCCCGTGACAGCCGAAATTATTCGCAAACACCCTGAAAAGAGCATTATGCTACGCAAATTGAAGTTTCATCGGTAGCGGAAGATGGGCAAAGGTTGCGAAAGGGGCCTGCAAGCACTTTCACAATAGATGTGAATCGTTATCGGTTGTGCAAGGCTTCGTAATGTTGAGCGACAGAGTTGTCGTGCCCGAGACACTACGAACGTAGTACTCAAAGAGCTGCACATTGGCCATCCTGGAATCGTCAGGATGAACAGTTTAGCGCAAAGCTATGTCTACTGACCTAACATCGATGAAGACTGCGAAAGGACTGTACAGGCTATCAACTGCAGTCTAAAACTTCGCCAAAGGCACCTCTACGAATGTGGAAGAGTGCGCAGGAGGTATGGGGGCGGATCCACGTTGTTTTCGCAGGACCACTACATGGAACGTACTACAGGTTGTTGTCGATGCCATGAGTACGTGATCGGAGATATTGGAGTTGAACAATATAACAGCAGGCACAAAGGTGAAGCTGTTGAAAGAGTTGTTCGCACGGTACGGAAATTCAAAGACGCTAGTGAGCGACGGTGGCACGGAATTCACATCGGAATTGTTCAAGCAGATGTGTGAAGAACGGGGTGTTAGCCATGTGAGGACACCGCCGTATCATCCTCAGTCCAATGGTCGGGCAGAAAGATTCGTCGGTATCCTGAAGAGAGGAACCAAGAAGGTTGAAAGGAGAGGGGAGCCCAACCCTTTGCCTTAATAGTAACTGCCTAGTCACTGTTTTGTTGGCGTGCAGAACGACGCCGAATGCTGCTCTGCAGGGAAAAGCCCTGCTGGGGTCTTCTTTATAAGACGCTTTCGGACTAGGCTCAGTATGCTAGTGCCGACACAAGAGCAGCCGGAATCAGACTTTGTTGCAGATCGCAGAAAGAAAGTTGAAGTACAGTTCAATCGGAAGCATGGTGCAAGAAGTCGTGAATTCTCTTCCGGAGACCAAGTGATCGCACTGTGGTGCTTCAGATTCCGAATGGACTGAAGGAATAGAGAACTGGTACAGTCACATATGAAGAAGAAATTGGAGGAAAGCATGTTCTTAGAAACCGAACTAGATGCGCAAGCTGATGTCAGGACATGAAAACGACACAGCATCCTCACGCACTTGCTGTCGGACCTGTTCGGGACAGATCCTCCGACCACAGGAAGCGTGCCAGATTGGAATGATGGTCTCAGAGTTGAAGACCAGTCAGAAGTGGTCGATTCCCGTGATCCCTCCGACGATTCTATTTCAGGGAACATTGAACCATCGGATCGAACAACACAAGGAAATGGAAATGGGTTGCCGCGTCGCAGGACCGCAACTTTCTCACCATTACCAGTTCGCAAATCAACAAAACAACGACGTTCACCGAACCTCTACGAGACGGAGATTCTTTTGTTGTGTAGTTGAAATTGTTAACTTGCTGTTGTGCAGCATCTTCCCGCTTAGGGTAGGTAACAGTTTTAAAAGGGCAGGTGTTGTGATGGAGACCACAGTAGGTTCAAATTGTTCATGGATGATCGGTGCGGTGCACCGATCATCTGCGTAACTGCTTGATCTATGGCGCATTCGTAAGCGTATATAAGGAGCCCACTACCACCGGACAGATCTCGCCGTCCGGCCCACCGCCCTCGCCAACGCCGGCGTCTTACAGTAAAAATATTAGCGCGAGAACCTCAAACATCAGCTCGCAAAACTTTGGAGGCATTGTGGATTCACGCGAAAAGTCCAAAAATGAACCGCAAGGAAGAATGCCTCTCTATCACACGGGAGCTTGCGCCATATCTGGGATTGCTCTTCTGATCCGGAAGAGTACGCCCAAGTCATCTGGTATTGCGGACAGTTAGCGGTCGCTCCAGTAACAACGTCACTCTAGTGACATCAAAGTGGTGAGCGTTTGGTACAGCAGCTAGCTTCATGATTGAAAAACAGACTTAGCGTTTCGTTTGTGTAGTTCTGTAGAGATTTGACCGGATAGTTAGCTTATCGAGTCGCCCATTTCAGGCTCTGAAGACGGCGATTTGCCGAAACGTAAGCCGAAATAAACTAGTTGCTAACCTCGCTTGAAGCTTACAAAATCAACTGAGTTATGTGAGATTAGTTCAACAGTGATCCTCTATGGGTGTTACTGTCACCCTGGCTCCACGTATCGGCTCTATCTAAAAGGGAGAGATGCCCCTGATGGTTCTATAAGTTCAGCAACAAATGTTCGGTTTCAATGCAGCTTATTGCTCGCTCGCAGTTCCGAAATACTCGGGCTTGTTGCCGTGCAGCCAATCGTGCACATCACGGAAAATAAGATTTGGAATTTTTTCTGTCTCGAGGGGGAAGATACCTCAAGGATCCCATAAATGGTCAAGATTCTCCAGGGTTCCTAGAATGTTACTGTGTGCGTGGCTACTCATGGCGCCTTGGATTTATCGAAACAGGGCTACTCGAAGTGAAGAGTGCTGGTCACTAGCAGGAGCATGTGTGGCCCCTTCCTCCATCTACGAGTTGTGTCCCTTCGCCTAGTGCTTTTTGATTTAAAAATGACTCTTTCAGTTTGTTCCTTCTAATTCATACTGAATTAGCCAGTTTTTATAGTGCCAGGTCACGGTATCCCGCTTCGGTGATGTTTCGTAGAGTTCATTGCATTTTAGCAAAACCTAACTCATCGAATCCAAGGCGACATGAGTCGTCATAAGCATGGTAATATTCTAGGAATCCTGGAGCATCTTCAACACTCATGGAATCGCTGAGGCATCTTCCTTCCCGAGACAGAAAAAAATTCAAAACTTATTTTCCGTGATGTGCACAATTGGTTGCGTTACAATTAGCCGGGATATTTTTAAATTCCGAAAAACCAATGAAATGTATCAAATTCTAGCACCTGTAGCTAAACGATTAGAACCATTAGCAGCATCTACTCCTTTCAAACAAAGCTGATAGAGGGTGCTAGAGAGGCAAAAACATCCATAAAGCATCACCGTTGAACTAACTTTACATAGTCTTCGCAAATGTCAGCCAGTAGGCACCATGTGCACATTTCCCAACAAATACGAGTTGATTCTCATGCAAGCAATCATTTTGGAGCCCGATCCCAACAATAGACGATATTTTAAAAGACTTTGCGCCTGGTGCCAAATTACAGATTTCGACTTCTGCGAGAAAAAAATTTCTTAAAAAACATAGAATCGGCGGGGTGAGGAGGTTCTAACTTCTTCCTATCTCTCATGAGTATCTACAGTTCTCATAGAAATTTGAGCCTTCATGCTCTGCGTTGAAAGAAGTTACGAAAAACTAAAAGTTGCAATCTTTTTGCTCGCTACTGTATATGCTCGGAAAGGAGGCTTTCCGATGTTGTCCTTAGTCAACCATCTTGCTTCGACGGAATTCCACCTTCAACGCTCTTCCTGATTGTTTGCACCTTGATCACCTTAATCACCTTGACTCCCATTGATTTTCAGGTATAGCGGGCGGGAGCTAGAAATTTTCCCATTTATGTGGACCAGAAGTGGTTACAACAGTCTTGAAGAAAAAGAAAAAAGAAAAGTTACAAACACTTAGTTAGACAGCTGAAAGAAGGGTGTGGCAAACTTATCGAAGGAAACTGGGAACTTGTTTGACAACCTGATATTTTCTGCTCCATATGTCTTTAAAACGCTACTATATTGATGAAGACTGAGGTTAAACCATATTATATTTCTAATGTGAAGGAGGACTAATTTTCTAACTCCTATTTTGGTAGATCATTCTGCAAAAGCTCACTTCGTCGAAGTCAAACTTCCCATTGTTCACATATTGTTTCAGTTACCGTCCATCTTGGTCTCGTTGCGCACGCGTTCACAGCATAGAAGCCAATTGAAAGAATGAAGAATGTTAATGGAATGAATAGCTCAACAAATACCCTTCATATTATAAACAAGTTCATTCCACTACCTGTACTCACACTACTCATTCGGTAGCTAATATTAATTCTTCTGCAACCTGTCTTAACTGTTCTTAAATGGCATTTTACCAGAAAAAAGCCAACTACATCATGGTGTTCAGCTTCTCAATGCTCATAAAGCGAATAAAGTTTCCAACTTTACACCAACTAAAATACGGTCCGCTGCGATATTAATCACCTTCCTCCGCCCTTATGACAATTGTTTGTCTAGGATGAAATGAATGAGACTGGATTCTTAATTGTGAAGTCACATGGGACACTTTAGTTCACACAAAGCGTCCAAGCAAGCACACGAAAGTAGTATTTTGGAATAGAAAACAGCGAGACAATAGAAAGTGGAAAGAGAGCGGTCTGATCTCTCTCTCAACATAGGATTATGAGAAGAATATTCCTCGTTCAAGCCTGTCACGACTTCCACACTGTGTTAATCCGTAGTACTGATATCGTCGAACTTGGTACGCCGATAAGAACGAAAACATATGCACAACATGTTTTTCATCATTTCGCGAATTTTGCGGTGTATATCTGATACCAGACGAAAACGCAGGAAGGAGTGCAGAGCGTGATCGAAAGTGTTGAGGAAGAAAACCTGGATCTCATCATTGTTCTTAGCGGCGTTTAACTGATACAACGACAGTGCTAAAAAATTGAATGAAGATTCGGAAAGTCCGATTTTCGATAAACCTCGGCATTCTATCCAATGCATTGATTTTGACTGAGCCTTACATGAGGTTCTCAATTGATCTATTGGCTGACGTTTTGACAAATCGCCTTCCTCAAAGCCTGAAATGGCTGACTCAGTTACAATCTACACGACCAAACGTCTTCACAACTTTGCAAAGGGAATCCTAAGCCTAGTTTTCGATCACAAGCCGGCTAAGGGACCAGAGACCGAGTAGTGACCGTTGACTGACAAGATGAGCTAATGCCAACGACGCTGCTGCTACATTCTGTAGATCTCTCTGGGCGAATCACACAATCCGACATCATGCAAACATGGTCGTAGAGTCGATTCCACACTAGAGCACATTTGAGGTTGTTCAGGCCAACACCACAACTGCAACCAAACTATTCACGTTTGCGTTCCTCAGACACTGCCTGATTGCAGTGCTTACCTCATCGGAGATGAATGGAAAGAGAGATGGCGTTTTATTTAGAGAAGCCTGGCTGCCCATTCGAAATTGACATTTATTGTGGCGCGTGTGGGGACGTGTGAGTTCGTAACCATTAGAAGTGGCTATTCTTCTTGCCAGCTCAAGCTATTCCTTTACCTCTTCAGGTCCTGTACAGGCTCCAATTACGGTCCTGAATATATTACCTAACAGTGCTCTTTTTGGTTGCGTTGGGAGTGCCGAGAGATAGTGAACGATGATGTTTTTGTTGCTGAGTTTACGATTAGTCATTTAGTCTCATGGACGAGCAGTGCACTTGGATATTAAGGAATGGTAGCCAATCACCCTCAGGTTTTTCGCGCGTGAGTTTTATTTGTCCTGACTGTGTGTTTAACAGTTCAAAACACTTGTCCATTTCCCTCTGGGTTAAGCAAAGGATGAAGCGGTCGTCTATATAGCGACAATAGAGCAATGGTCGGGATTGCAAGAATGGATTTTCGATTTTGGACATGAATACAATGGTGAGGACAGGCGCCAGTCGTTGTCCCATTGTCAACCCTCTAACTCGGGCGTAATATTTACCAGACCATCTTAACACGGAACAATTGAGGCATTCTTTCAGCAGGTTCACGATCTGCTCGATAGAAAAGCCAAACATCTTCGTTACTCTTTGATGCTGTGTCTAGCTGCGTGCGTCAGTCGCGCATCAGTCGCACGCATCCATTTGCAAGGGATTTTCCATGAAGACCGGTCAAGACGGCATGTACATCCTCAATGGAAGGAATGCGCGGCCGCCGCGAGGCCAGAAACGCGTGCGTCTGAGCTGCGACTGCGATGGAACTGTGATGCGACATCATTTAGACGCACGCTTCAGTCGCGCGCATCCAGCATAAATTGCCTTTTAGGAGTTCGAGGATAGCTTGCATTGTGGAATCGTTGGAAATGTTTGTGTTATGTGTTGTTTAGATGAGTAAAAACATTTGCGTGTTCGTCAAATGGGCTGGTACGTACTGCAGTAATTGAACTAATCATGACTTATAATAAAGCGCTTAGTCTGTCACGTGTGTGTGGGTGTGTGTGAAACGAAATTCCCTGATTGGTCAGTGATGGTGATTGCGGGGTCAACAAGATGATAGGAATGGGTATGGTGAGGTTCAAAAAATGAAGAGAAGCTCTAAAGGATGGGGAAGTGGAGAGCGGTGAGTGCACCGTGGTGTGGACAGTGCATCAGCGCCGGAAAGTGGGGAAACGCCTGGGGTGGTCCAACGGTGGGATAAGGGTGCACCGGCGTCTAAAAGTAGGGAAACGCCTGGAGTCGGGTTCCACGTTGTGATAAGGATGCGCCGGCGTCCAAAAGTGGGGAAACGCCTGGAGTCGGGTCCAACGGTGTGCTAAAGATGCGCCGGCATCCAAAAGTGGGGAAATGCCTGGAGTCGGGCCCAACGTTGTGATAAGGATGCGCCGGCGTCCAAAAGTGGGGAAACGCCTGAAGTCGGGTCCAACGGTGTGCTAAGGATGCGCCGGCGTCCAAAAGTGGGGAAACGCCTGGAGTCGGTCGCGGCCCGCTCGCGCGGGAAAGTCCCGTCCCGTGCGAGCGGGCCACGACAACCGTGCGAACCGGCTGCGAAAACCAAACGAGCGGGCATGGCTGCGACCCGCTGTACCGGGGCCCGCTCGCCCTTTTGTCTGAGATACAAAGCATTCACCTCGGAGTAAATATCGCATTGCAATACGCACGAACTGATCCATTCCAGTACGGAGGCGGCCTTTACTTGTGACTCTCAACTGCTAGGAGACCGTAGTTGACCACCAGCTGTCAGCAAGAAGGCTACGCCTCAGACAAAAAGCGCACTGACCGAGGTACCACATCTTGACTCCCGAGCTAATAGCGCACCGAGACCGGGCCGACCGCGGCGGCAAACATTGCCTAGCGGACTGATTGCGGCACTAAATATGGGTCCCTGGAGGACCGCTAGACCCCTTTTGGCGCCGGGCTTGATATGGTAACCCGTTCAGACTCGTATGGCGGGCAAATGCCAGTTTCGAAATTGGCGTCAGTGATGCTGTACTATCTGGTTTCGGCCTTTTTTTTAACACTCGTATACAACCTGTATGAAAGTGATGTTTCCATTAATTGATGTGATGTTTCTATTTGGTTTTAATGGTACGATTTTGAATCAATCGATCACTGATCAGTGAACAACCCTTCTCAAATATTGTCATTGTCTCAGTTCGATTGAACTAACGGTACCATCGTCAAGAAAACGTTAGTTCAATCGAACTGTGAGTGAGAGATGTTAGAACCTCTTTCGAACGCAAAGGAATTCGAGTGCTTGTATATTAGCCAGCATCCGGCATTACTCACGCTTACTGCGCGGAAAGATTGAAGAAGAATGGAGTGCGACGCGTCAAGTTTTCTGCACAGCATGCATACAAAATACAAAATTCGGGAGTGAGTTCTTATAATTCACTTGGTTCTTCCGCGCTAATCCATCACCACGGACCTACAAAACTTAAGGAATAATTTCGGCTGAAACTTTGCTTGGGGCCCTTATTTGTCCAACAGGAATATGGTACCCATTTCTTGCCGTATTGCCTGCCATTTCTGCATAGTTACGGCAGGTACAATATCTCACGGAATCCTTTCACTTTTTGCATTCGTATTCAGCATCTCAAACAATGCTTCCCCATGCAAGGCTTCAGTTAGTTTTGATTAGAGGCATCATCATTCACTTAGTCTATTTTGGTTCAGAGTTACTGCAAGAAGAGAAGGTTCGGAAGGAAATGGTAAGGATGCACCTTCAGCAGCTACACAACCGGATCGACGCGGATGCGGATGGTGACAAGGAAGCACAAACAAGTGGTGAGCTTTAACAATTTTGCTTGGGGATCAGTGAGGAGGTAGGATGTATCTGGAATGACCGCATAGGCCCGTAACTTAGGCGTCGGAGGAGGTGTGTTTTTCTCAGGCTTGAAAAAGACACAGCGCAACCGCCCCGCCAATGTGGCAGATTACAGGATTTCTGATAGTTCAGTGTAGACACTTTCCCGCATGCAGTAGGAATCGTTGTAGATATGCCTTCCCCACGGACTCAATGCTCTTCCCCTTGTCGGCATAATTGTTGTCAATTTGAAGAAGATTCGGCTATTCCGCTAAACCATTCTAATCAGAATCAGGATTTTGAGAAGGATCTAAGTCAGTCAAATTGAATTTGCATTCCAGTTTTTTCTCTCATATGCGTCATTTGTTACAGGTAAAAATGAAAAAATTTTATACTTCGCGACATACTTGCTCCACTTTCTGCCGAGGAGGCAAAGCGTATGGAACGTCTTATGCATGTTTTGTATGGAGTGGCCCCGCCTGTAGCGTTATGAATTTGTAATCGCATAACCGTCCAACGGCCTTGACCAACAAAGTTCTTGACCTTCAGTTTGACGTGCATGTAAAGAAACTGTATTCGGAGATGCTAGAGCAGTATAATATCCAAGCACACTACTTTCGTGGAATGTGTCAAAAAAGACTACATGGACCGACAGAGAAGTGTAACAAGGGCTGTCCATTGCAGAGGCTAGTTGAAAGTTTTCTACTTTTTCAAATCAGTTTGAAGTTGTACTTGTGTCAACCAGTAAAATCAGCCTTATTAAGGCACCGGATTAAAAGAAGCAAGTTCTTGCAAGGGATAGAAGTGCGCTGTGTGAGCATTGTACCTCAAATCTCCGACATTCTTATGTATCGATTGAGAGATATCATTGATTTTCATGCCGCACTTCATGATGATGCACGGGTACGCTTTTGAAGACATTTGACGTGAATCGCGTGAACAAAAAGAATGCTATTTTCAAACAGTCTCTTTGAAACGTTCTGATTTAGGCAGGGTCGGCTGCAGAATCTAGATCAGATATAAGGAGATTTGAGGGGTTTTATTCAAGTATAGAGACAGCAGAGGAGTTTCAAGAACACCATGTAAGGATCCTACTCTCATTGTCACTTGATGGATTCACGCCGAGAAGGCTCTCCACGTTGTACATTTTGTAATACAACATTTTTTTTTACAAAAGTCTTCATCCAAAGAGAAATGAAGAACATGTTTCATAATTCTTCTTTCCCTCTTCCACAGTTATTATTTGTATTCATCAGTTATTTCAGAAGAAGGAACGAAGACGTTTGGACGAAGAAGCAGACTGTGGAAGGATTGTGAAGGATGAGGAATATCCGTGGGGAGAAGACTCCGACGAAGATTTGAATGTGGAGACCTAGATATGTAGGTGTTGCCAAATTTCTGAACTGTATTTTATCGTTAGGATATTCTTTTAACCCTTCCTAACTTTTCCTGAAGTTACAGTGATTTCTACTTGTGTTTTTTGTTCATTTTGTTGTTTTCTCTGTTCAGTTTTCTAGTCCCTTCCTAACTCTTCCCCTGTTCGGGTCTTTTCCAACGAGCTCTTTTTTGTATTTTCTCAAGTACTCTGTGTACTTGGTGTGTTCTTCCTGTTTCGCAAGTTTTCCCGAGTACTTTCCACAAATTTTCCCTAGTTCACTAGTATTTTTGCCGGTTTTTTTGAAGTTTTTTGAGGTTATTAATAAAAGAAGTTTCTTCTTCGTTTTTGTTCTCTATCGATAACCTATCATTCCGTAATAGCCGACGTCATTATGAGCCCCAAAATTCTATTCATTGCGGACTGACCGTCGGCGATTGCCGGGCCGACCGCAGGGCACAGTCGGACTGGCCGGTTCCACTTATCGGGCTGACCGAGATGGCTAAGGTCAGCCCGATAACTGTCCGCGATCAGTCCGGTTTTTTGTCTGAGGTGTGCCTCACAATGAGCGGGAAACTCGTCCACCAGAACATGAATGCTGATATGACTTACATGGTTACTAACCTGTCCTAGCCTCTAGCTGGTGTTTTCAGCTAAATAGACGTAGAGCAATACTTTGGAACATAAATATCACCATGAAGTCACCATAATAAATACCTTCGTGGTGTTCTTTGTTCTATATTATCATCAGGCAAGGATCAATGGTTACAGAAGGTTACAGAAGCACGTAGTACTAGTAGTGGTTCAGTGCTTGTCTAAAAAGTGAACCCTTAGGCTTGAATTTGTCCTACAATTTATCCGAGGTAACCAGAGAACCGTATGACAAACAAGAAAAGTGCTTCGATCAATCCAGTAATGCTTTAATCGTTTTCGAGATGGGTTAGTTTGCACCACAAAGCAAGGCCCGCCTCTACCTAGGCCGAGTTGCTCGTCCACGTTAATTAGGGTCCGAGCGCACGCGTAATTGACAGTCACAAGTAAAGGTATACACCCATTCCAGTAGATCAAATTTTTAATCGGAAGGCTACGTCCGAACAGTTAAGGGGCTTTCATACAATTGCCGCGGCGGCGCCGCCGCCGCCGCAGCAAAAGTGGGTGCGCGGCAAAAGTTGCCGCCGAGTGGCATGCCGCGCTTTCATAAAACGTCGCGCAGCGACAAAATACCCCCTCGACCATTCCTTGCCGCTTGTCGCTGGGCGACGTCGCCGGGCGGCGCCGCGGCAAAAAAGTAAACAAGCTCTTGTCGCGGCGACGTCGCCGCGGCGCCGCCGCGTCGTCGCCGGCCTATGCTTAACCATTGGCGACTGCCGCCGCGGCAAATGTATGAAAGCCACTTCAGAAACCACTCGCGCGCAGCCTCTCGATTGAGAATTTGATCTTCTTCAATGGATCAGCTCGCGAGCGTATTGCAACGCGATGTTTACTCCGAGGTGAATGCCCTGTACACCATCGTGTTCAGCGCATCGAGTATAGAAAGGTTGCAAATCGAGATTTTCACTTCATCTACAGGTCTTTCGGTCCGCTTCAGCCATATTCAGATATATTAAGTTCTTTTGATAACCGACAGCAGTTTTCATCACAGTGGGAATGAATGAGAAATCTATATATGGTTACAGAAGATGTATCCATTATAGTATTACTTGACCGTGGTAGGAAAAACACAGCGGCTACAGGAAGCGTCAATCATGACCGGTATTACCGCTGCCTGGAGCGTGGCAGCACTTACATGGCGCTGCTGGATGCTGTGGGTTTCGAGTGCAGCCTCTCCAGCGCTGTGTGGGAACTGCGGCGCTCCAGGCTGTGGGAGTAGCGATCGTGATTGACGCTCCCTGTGTACACCCGTTTCTACTGGTTTTTATCCTTTCTGCTACCCAGTATAACCCATCCATCCATGTGTTCATTTGTTGGCGCAAATGTGGTGTCTTGACGAGAGACAACACGAACTGGAGGTGGAGTAGATGATGGGTCGTTATCAAGTGAAAATCATCCGGGGAAAAATATCCTGTAGTGGAACGACTGGGTTCGCATATCCGTGTATAGTCTGTCCGAAACGACGAATCCCCCCAGGCACGTGGGGATCGAGAGGCGGCGCGGCTGAGAGGTGTGCTGTTAGCTGCCACGTCACAGCCAAATCGTTGGTGGATATCATGAAGATAACGATGAAAAGTGATACGCAGATTAGAGATGATGACGTGGGGTGCTGGCAAGCGTGGCTCCCTCTCGATCCCCGCGTGCGTGGGCGGACTCGTCGTCGTTTCGGACAGACTTTATATGTTTCTAGTGGTTAGCATATTCTCTAAAACACACCTACAGTGCGTAACATAAATATACGGGCACCCCAAAAATTACGCTATCTGCTCTCGCACACATTCCTGACAAACGCAACTGCTACCAGTGAATTCGGCGCCCTCGAAAACCTTATGCTACTCCATTCCGCTTTGAAAAGTGGAAAAAGAAAGTGTAACCGTGTAAATTAATTGTTTGGTCCCATCTTCCAATGTATCATAATTATACGGGCACCCTCAGTAAAAAATGAATAAAAGCATCCACTCATGCGGGGATTCCAGTCTCAAATTTGAAATACGTAGAGGCAAGTGTTCTTCAATTAGACTTACAATCCCACTAAGATCGGATCATTCTGAGGCGGAACAGGAGCAGGTAAGGACAATTCACCATAAGGGCCTCCACAGTAGCAGGATCGCCGAGCAAGTTCGTCGGGATTCGAGCACCATTGGCACTCTCGTGCAAGATTTTGGCTTCTACAGTCAGAATAAGAGATATTGCAGATGAAAAAAGCCATACCGACCACGTTATGGTACTGAAACCATGTCTTCCCCGAGTGGTCGATGTAGATGGTTGCGTTGTCCTACCGTGAAATCAACGGCTTTCCATCGTGCTTGATCAGATTGGTAAGAACCAGACACTGTTCACCTCCAGGAAAGCGGATGAGTTCGTTGGAGTCAAAGCGGAAGTGATGACGAACACTCCTCCTTAACAGAAGCCGCATAACACCATAACAATGCCAGTTCCGAAGTACCGTTTCCTTACGAACTGCATAGATCTCTCCAACAGAAGATATTTCTATCTGAGACACCCAAGTTGAACTTTTTTCATCGGAAAAACATCACCTGACCTCGATTTTTAGTCTTCGGGAGCCCCAGGAAAAATATGCGTATTTTGACCAGTCTGTCTTCGTGTTCAGTCTCGCAAGCTGCCGCCCTGGAACTTTGTGGAACGCTATAAGTCTAGAAGCAGGTCAGAGATGACAACGGGCAATGCTGCTGTTGCGTATAATCACCATTTATGCAATCATTTCAGACATAGGGGTCGATAAAAGGCTAGAACCCCGTCAGCAGTTCAAAAACATCCGTCCTCCCCGACGCTGTTCTTGCAATGACAGCTTCCTCGACCTGCCAGGTCCCTTGTTTCTGACTGCAGAAGCCAAAATCTTGCACGAGAGTGCCAATGGTGCTCGAATCCCGACGAACTTGCTCAGCGATCCTGCTACTGTGGAGGCCCTTATGGTGAATTGTCCTTACCTGCTCCTGTTCCGCCTCAGAATGATCCGATCTTGGTGGGATTCTAAGTCTAATTGAAGAACACTTGCCTCTACGTATTTCAAATTTGAGACTGGAATCCCCGCATGAGTGGATGCTTTTATTCATTTTTTACTGAGGGTGCCCGTATAATTATGATACATTGGAAGATGGGACCAAACAATTAATTTACACGGTTACACTTTCTTTTTCCACTTTTCAAAGCGGAATGGAGTAGCATAAGGTTTTCGGGGGCGCCAAATTCACTGGTAGCAGTTGCATTTGTCAGAAATGTGTGCGAGAGCAGATAGTGTAGTTTTTGGGGTGCCCGTATATTTATGTTACGCACTGTATATATATATATATATATATATATATATATATATATATATATATATATATATATATATATATATTAAACAAAGCGCCGTAAGGGGGCTAGAGCGGTTAGAGATACGGGGCGGCACTCATAGACACCGCAATCGTGAGGCGCAGACTGTGTGGCGAAATGGCCGATTTCCATGGACGCAGACACGTTCGCTTCGGGACCCGCAATTTCGTCACTGCTGGCTCTCCCGCATGCACGGGATGGTGATTTCATCACCTTCGCTGGCGGTCTCACCGCATAGGAGTGAGGGAGTGTTTCCGAGCTTTCAGGCTGCACAATGTACGCAGCAGGAAAACCAGCCTTCCACTGTTGCGACGATTTGTGCACTCGCAGGCAGAAATGGACGCGTGCTATGAGAGCTGCCGCGTCTCGAAAGCTTCGGGGAGGCTGGACCTACGCGGTCGCCTCGTCTGGTGGATGCTACTGTCGCATCCCCTGCTGAATTTCTCGCAGCGATTGTGTGGTCACGACATCCCTTCGTTTCGAGAAAGCTTCTGCTCTAACAAAGAGTAAAAGCCTCTGAATATGAAGGCATGACATTGTGTATCCAATCAACTATATACACCGATGGAGAAAGGGCCCACCGTGGCCCAGTGCTGTGGGGAACGCCAGGACACGGGTCCACCGATGGAGAAAAGGCCCGCCATGGCCCATTGGTGTGGGGGATGACAGGATACGGGCCCACCGATGGAGAAAAGGCCCGCCATGGCCCAGTGGTGCGGGGGACACCGAGATACAGGTCCACCGATGGAGAAAAGGCCCGCCATGCCCCAGTGCTGTGGGGATGACAGGATACGGGTCCACCGATGGAGAAAAGGCCCGCCATGGCCCAGTGCTGTGGGGAACGCCAGGATATGGGTCCACCGATGAAGAAAGGGCCCGCCGTGGCCCAGTGGTGTGGGGGGGGATGCCAGGACACGGGTCCGCCGATGGAGAAAGGGCCCACTGCGGTCCAGTGGTGTGGGGGGATGCCAGGATACAGGTCCACCGATGGAGAAAGGGCCCACTGTGGCCCAGTGGTGTGGGGGATGACAGGATACGGGTCCACCGATGGAGAAAAGGCCCGCCATGGCCCAGTGCTGTGGGGAACGCCAGGATATGGGTCCACCGATGAAGAAAGGGCCCGCCGTGGCCCAGTGGTGTGGGGGGATGCCAGGATACGGGTCCACCGATGGAGAAAGGGCCCACTGGCCCAGTGGTGTGGGGGGTTGCCAGATACAGGTCCACCGATGGAGAAAGGGCCCGCCGTGCCCAGTGTGTGGGGATGACAGGATACGGGTCCACCGATGGAGAAAAGGCCCGCCGTGGCCCAGTGCTGTGGGGACGCCAGGATACGGGTCCACCGATGGAGAAAGGGCCCACTGTGGCCCAGTGGTGTGGGGGATGCCAGGATACGGGTCCACCGATGGAGAAAACCGATGCCAGGATACGGGTCCACCGATGGAGGAAGGACCCGTCGTAGCATAATGGTGTGGAGAACGTCAGGATACGGGTTCACTTTAGTCCGATAGTGTTAAGAATGCCAGGATGCGAACCCGCGCTTGGAGAACGGATCCGGCTTGCCCTAACTGTGAGGAGGGCGCCAGAACACGGGCGCTCTGATGGAGGAAGGGCCCGCCGTGGCCCAGTAGTATGGATAACACCAGAATACGGGTCCGCCAATATAGGATTGGTCCGCTGTGACTCAGTAAAGTGGAGAATACCAGGATATGGTTCAGGCCTAACAGTGAAAATGGCGCCAGAATACGGGTCCACCGATGGAGAAAAGCCCGCTGCGGCCCAGTAGTCTGGAAAACACTCGGATACGATTTCGCCTTGTCCAATAGTGTGGGGAACGGCAGGATACAGTTCCGCCGATGGAGAACGCGTCTGCGTTAGCCGGGTAGTGAGGAATACGCACGAATACGCCATACGATGGAGAACGAACTTCTCATGCTCATACTCAACTCATAAGAAGGACTTCATGTTTGGGCCCATTGGAAGATTGGTTCTGCTTCTTTATAAATTTTCTAGAGATTTGGCAAGTGTGAAGCGTTTGCACATGTCCCAAGTGGCTGCCCCACCCCACTTTCTAGCGTCCCGAAGGGGCGCTAGTATATATATATCAGTGGCGGACGCAGGGGAGGGGGGCGGGGGGGGGCGCGCCCCCCCCGAGAATGGGTCGCCAAATTTTCGAAATTACTTTACAATACAAATAAAAATCTTGTGTTAGTTTATTTTTAATTGTTTATTTTTATTATTATTTTTAATATATTTTTTATTTATTGTTTATTATTATAATTAATATTATTATTAATTTTATTTTCCGTCTGGGTCCCCAAAACGGCGGAGACCCCACTTTTCTTCCCACGCCCCCCCTCCCGCCCACTTTCTGCGTCCGCCACTGATATATATATATATATATATATATATATATATATATATATATATATATATATATATATATATATATATATATATATATATACAGTCGCGGTCAAAAGTATTGCAACAACTGGTTTTTCGAGTATAACTTTTTGGGGGATACTTCAATTCGTGCAATTCCAAATATATATTATGTCGTTAACGATCGAAAATTGCAAAAAAATTGCAATAAATTGAACTTGCATTCACCGGTAAATAAGATCTTACTCCAATCTTGGGGTGTCCAGTTCAAAATGCGGCGAGCAAATTGGACTCTTGCTCCTCTATTCTTAGCATTTATCGGGGGTTTCTTGGCTGGACGACGACCATTGAGATGTGCAGCACGTAAACGACGACTAACAGTACTGCGGCTGATGTTGAGTCCGTCGCTGGCATTGAATTCAGCCGCAATATCAACAGACGTGAGACTGGGATCGGATTTGGAGAGCAGGATGATGCGCACATCTTGACGATTAGAAGTCAGTCGCGGTCTGCCTGGTCTCACAGCATTGGAAACTGACATCCTAGCTTCGAATCTCGAAGAAATACGAGATACAGTGCACTTCGGGATCTTCAGAATCTTTGAAATGGCCGTTACCGTCATTCCAGAGTTTTTCATGTCCACCACAGCTCTTCTGACAGGAATGGGAACCTCAGATTTTTTCGGCGTCTTTGAGAATTGACACCTTAACCAAAACCACTGTGGGACAAGCGGAGGATAGGCATGAGGAAAATTTACGAACTGAAGAACGCAAAGTGCCACTGCCTCGCGAAAACGAACCTCCAATAAAATTCTCTCTTGCAGGGCTGCAACTGACCGCACGATGACCGCTCTTATTTTGCAAATTAGTTCCGTCATATGCTTCTACATAACCGGCTATCATGATATGTATTGAGAAATAAGTCGAGTTACACTCGAAAAACAAGTTGTTGCAATACTTTTGACCGCGACTGTATATGTTGGGAAGGGGAGGTCAAAGGGGCCTTCCCGCCAAACGGCGCGCAGCGTGTTGACGCACGGGAAATCTAAGTATTTGAGAAGGTGCCTGGCGGAAGAGACCAGGAGATTTCCCTGTGAGAGTTTATCCTCTTCCGGTCGCTGCCCTCGCCCTGAGCGAGTCTTCTTCTCGTCTTCTTTTCTACTGCCCTCGCCCGCCGACGACTTCGTCTCGACCGGCCTCCTCTCAAGATTTGTGATTCCTTATTATTGCGTGTTTTTCGTGTAGTATTTTGTTCTAATAAATTTTATTGAATCACTTGTGTGCCGTGCTTACCGTTCCCTCGTGTGACCGAGTATTTTACCTTGATCTCGTTTTGAACCTGGGTCATAACTACCCACATGGGGGCCGAACAGAGCGAGATCTGAGTAAAGTACTTGGAATAAAGTTCTCGTAAGTGCGACACGCAAGTTTTGGTAGGCTAGTTCCTCGTGGGACAGGGCGAGGTTCTGGTTAAGTCCGTGTCGTGAGTGTCGGTGTGTGCTCGTGAGACAGGGCGAGCAACTGGAGGGATCCAATCGAACAGTAGAGTAAGGTTGGACACCCCAGTATTGATTATTGATCAGCAGGGGCAGGTGAGAGCAGAGTGGAGTGAGGCATCACAGAAGGCACCGGTTATTGATTGAGGCCCAGTGCAGAGTGGGAGTGAGGTACGAAAGGAGGGTCGCGTATTGATCGATCGGCGCGTTGATTATCGATTGCGGCCGCGTATCCGCACTGTCGTTGAGCAACGGTATTGAGTATTATATTGTGCTATTACAGAATCTGGTAATATGTGCAAGACGCTCGAGGACGTGAACATGAGGGAGTCTTCGGATGAAGACGAAGAAGTGCAGCAAGTGGAACCGGTGAGTCATTCCGAGAATGAGTTTCCGGATGTGACTATCGTAGCAGAGTTGAGGGAAGTTACTGAAATGTTAAGAGGAATCCCTGAGGTAATCAGTAGAGAAATAGCCGAACATAAGATCTCATCAAGATACAAGGAGAGACACTTTGAAACTCTTAAGAGGGAGATTGATGTAGTAAAGTAGAGAGGTTGGAAGCGAACTGTCGAGTGACAAGAGTGCTCCATGAGAAGCTGTTTGAATCATTGAATGAGAGGGGCATTGAGTCTAAAGAGGACTGGGCTCAGTATATGAGCACCATAGAGAGAGATGGGGAGATGCTAGCAGAACTGTGTGACATATTAGGAACTGATATGTTACAGATCATGGACGTTGTAAAGGACATCAAGGCAAAAGCCGAGAGTGCCGAAGCTGGCAGGAATGGCGAGGCGACCCGAGAAATGGTGCAAGGTAGGACATCGAAGTTGGCTATGAATTCGGGGAATGAGGTGACAAATAATGTGCGCCACTTGCAGACACAGTCGAAAGCGGAGCCGACTGGACAGTGTTACGAGCAAGGATGGAGGCCATGTGCGGAGACATTATGGAAAAACCCACGAGAGGCAACAGGTCAGAACTTTGGTTTCGAAATGATAAACTGCCTCCAATCGCTGTCCTGTATGGACCCGGGTGTATTTGAAGGGAGGCCCAATGAGAACTTCAGTGAGTTCATAAGGAGGTTTAGGAGGAAGTACCAGCGGGTAGTGCTTAGTGATCAGATCCTAGTAGAGATATTAGGGGACGATCATCTAGGTGGACGGGCTAAGAGTGTGTTCTTGTCCCTGCCGGTAGAAGTAAAAAGGAAAGGGTTTGAGGAAGTAGTAAGTGAGTTGGGCAAATTGTTAGCAGAGGATTCGGTGGCAGCCAGGATGCGAGCTATCGCAGAACTACGTGAATTGAAGATCCGTCCAAATCAGGACGTAGCGGAGTTCTGCGTGGCATTGGAAAAACTGGGAAGGAAAGCCAATCCAGACAGCAGCGTTCAGGACCGCTCGTTTGAGTTCGCGCAGATCCTGCTTTCAAATTTGAAGCACTGGCCTGAACACATTCAGTTGCTTAGCGCTTTACATGGAGTGAAGCCAGAGAGGGCCTACGAGGAGGTCAAGCAACTGGCTTTGGCAATCGAGACGTCAAGGAAAGTGTATGGAGTCTCAGAACCGGGGAAGCAAATGGTACGTCAGGACTGGGGGGGTCAGATCCAAATACTATAATAGGAGTCGTCGCGACCCAGATAGAGAGAGAAGGGAGGAAGTTGGTTGGAAGAGAGAGGTGGTTGTAGAAAGGAGGGAGGTAGCCGATCACCAGAGGAGGAAACACTTCGATGGTGACGTACACGAGGGTCCTGGCCGCCCACGTGACACTGTTAGGGAAGCGAGAGAGGAGAGACTCAAGGAAGGAAGGAACAATGAAACTAGGAAATGTTTTAACTGCTCTCGTTATGGGCACATTGGAAGAGATTGTCCGCAAAGAAAAGCCCAAGTAAAGCAAATTGGGGAAAAGCTGTCAACGGAGACAGATGCAAGTAGCACACACATCTCGGAGGTAATAACAAGAGCAAGAAGCATGGGACTGAAGACGACAGCCACAGTAACGGCGAGAAAGCCTTTAATCGGAAGGAAGGTCTCCGTATGGGCAAAGCTGCTGGACAGTAGAGTCGCAGCATTACTAGATACAGGGTCTATGATAAGCATAGTGCCCGTAGGTGTACTAATAAGGGCAAGGAATAGAGGATTCGACGTGGACTGCCTAGAGGTGATTCCGGAGAAGGAAATGGAGTCTGTATACGACGCGTCGAACCACAAAATGGAATTCCTCAGAGCCGTAAAAATAACTGTAGAGCTAGAAGAGGGCAGGAAAAATGAGGTAGCCTTCCACATTCTGGACAGTAGCGATAACGAAGTACTACTGGGAACGAACTCATTGGAAGACTTGGGAGTTCAGTTAACACTTTCGAAAGCCGAAGAAGACGTTCTTGAAGCGGAAGGTCTGAACTCGTCAAAAGTGACGGTGGCTAAGAGAGTGTATGTCCCACCACACAGTTCGGTAGTAGTCTCTGCGCGATGTGAGGTCAAAGAGGAAACGACTGAAGGGGTCGTATGGCCGACGCATAAGGGACTAGAGGTTGGGGTTTTCACAATCCGGAACCAAGAACTCAACATGCCGCTATACAATGACAGTGAAGAGCCAATGATCCTAAGAGAAGGAGAGGAGCTAGGCCGTTGGGGCACAGAAAAGTGGAAAGAGAGCTGGGAAGAGCTGAACCCACTAACGATGAGTGACCCCACACAGCATATGAGTAAAGAAGAGCGGCAATCGGTGCTATACAACCAAATAAAAGAGAGCTCGAATGTGAAGGAGTTAAACGATGATGTGAAGAGTGTATTGGATGAATATGCAGATGCATTCTCAATATGTGATACAGAACTGACCGGAACGAACGTGACTGAAATGGACATAGACACGGGAAACAATAAGCCGATAAAAATGAAAACCCGTCTTGTTCCATTGGGAATTCGGAGTAAGCTGAAAGAACTGCTTATGGACCTGCAAAAGAGGAAAATAATTAAGAAGAGTAGCTCAGAATGGGCGTTCCCTATAGTGCTAGTGGAGAAGAAAGACGGTAGCCTTAGGCTCTGCGTCGACTATAGGGAATTGAACAAGAGGATCAAACAAGATTCATATCCGCTGCCTACGTTGGACGCTATTCTTCAAAGCATGGCCGGGAAGAAGTGCTTCTCCACACTTGACCTCTGTAGCGGATATTGGCAGATCCCACTGTCGCCTGAGGCAAGAGAAAAGTCGGCGTTTACCACACCAGATGGCTTGTTTCAATTCAGAGTAACCCCGTTTGGATTGAGCACGAGCCCAGCAGTGTTCCAAAGGCTAATGGACACGGTTTTGCATGAACTATTGGGAACAGAAGTTTTCTGCTATATCGACGACATAATGATTTGCACGGAAACCCGGGATAGACATATAGAGCTCCTTCGTAAAGTTTGTGCTAAATTACAAGAAGCCGGGTTAAGGCTAAAAGCCCAGAAGTGCGTTCTGTTACAAGAAAAGGTAAGCTTTCTGGGTCATGTAATTGACGGGGATGGCGTCCATGTGGATCCGAAGAAAGTGGAGGCAATCATCAACTACCCTGCGCCCAGAAATCTGAAGGAGCTGCGAACTTTTCTCGGAATGGCGTCATTTTATCGAAAGTTTTGTTTGGGTTTCTCCAAGCACGCAGGATGTCTGTTCGCTCTAACGTCGTCCAAAGCAATGTGGAAGTGGTGTGCTGATCATGAAGAGGCTTTCGAGAAAGTGAAGAAGATGATCAGCTCGGCGCCTGTGCTAACGCAACCAGATGTCGAAGCAGCCAGGAAGGGAGAAAAGCCTTTCGTTATATTCACGGATGCGTCGACAACGGGTCTTGGTGCAGTTCTCTCACGAGAAGGAAAAGATGGCCATTACATCCGATTTTCTTCGCGTCAAAAAGCTTAAGTAGAGCGGAAAGAAGATATCACGTCACAGATCTAGAGGGACTTGGGGTCGTCTTTGCAGTTAGAAAGTTCCACATGTTCATCTATGGCCTTCCCACAACTGTAATGACGGACCATCAACCCTTAACGGCGTTGTTCCAAAGGTCTAACGTGTCAGCGCGTGTACTAAGGTGGTCGCTGGAACTGCAGAGGTACAACCTGCAAATCAAGTACGTTAAGGGTAAAGCGAACGTCGTGGCTGACGCTTTGAGTAGAGGTGTTGCGCAGATGGAGGAATCTCTAGCTGGAGAAAATGACGCTGTAGTTAACGTAGTGGCGACCAAGGAAGATACAAAGTGGATGGCGGAACTAAGAAACGACTCAGATTTTGGAGAGGTCATTGACGCTGTAGAGAAAGGAAAGCTAGAAGGTGTAGTGCGGATACCTGGACTAAGATTTCCTTTACGCGTTGCCGATTTCGTCATTGAAGGAGGAGAGCTGATGGTGTACCAAGAAGATGGAAGCCTAACTTTCGTAGTACCAAAGACCGCAAGATTTGAGGTCTTCCATGAAGTTCATAATGGGCAGGTGTCAGGACATTTTAGTGCTCCTAAGGTGTTAAACCTTCTCAAGAAACGCGTGTTCTAGCCAGGGATGACGCAAGACGTTCATAAATGGACCGAGTGCCAGAAATGCTTCATTCACAACCACAAGCAAGTAAAGGTTCCTCCCCTCAAGCCAATAGTAACTGGAAGACCTTATGAGGTAATAGGGGTAGACATTCTGGAGCTCGGGATGACATCAACAGGTAACCGTTACGCTGTAACTGTAATCGACTTGTTCTCCAAAGTCGCGGCAGCATATCCTGTACCGGATAAGTCCGCTCGTACGGTCGCAAACACAGTGTTCGTTAGATGGATAGCAGAGGGGTGCCGTTGGCCCAAAGCCATTCTGTCCGACAGAGGAGAATTTGAAAACAAAGTTCACCTTGATCACCTTGACTCCCGTTGATCTTCGGGTATACCGAGCGGGCGCCAGCAATCCTTCCATTTGTCCCTCTCGCGAGCCAGAGTTGTCCAGTGGATTCTGTCCGTTCGAGGGACACGGAGAGCATCGTATCTATCCTTGAAGGACTTCGTGAAGAAGTCTGACCATCGGGTCGGTGGTCTTCCTGTCGTGCGCTTAACGTCCCGTGGAGTCCAGTCGCTGACGGCTCTTGTCCAACGGTTGTCGTTAAAACGCATCACGTGCCCGGCCCACCTAACCTTACTCAACTTGGCGTAAGCGGCAGCGTCCCTGATCTTCGATTGTTGACGGAGGGTGGAGCTCCGTATTCCAGCCCTCACTTGCGTGAGGCGGGTTATTCCTAGCATCACCCTCTCGATGGAGCGTTCGACGACGCTAACCGCATTCTCATCCTGCTTGCGCAACGCCCAGGTTTCTGAGGCGTAGGTCAAAGCAGGGAGAACGGTTGTGTTGAAGAGGTGGGCACGGAGCCTGGTGTTCTTCGTCTTCTTCACTACGTCCTCGATGCTCTTGTAAGCTCCCCAAGCCGCTCGTTTCCTCCTGCCCAGCTCTGGAGCGAGGTCGTTCATCATATTGACTTCCCGACCTAGGTATACGTAGCTGGAGCATTCGGATATGGTCGTTCCGTTGAGCGAGAATGGGGCATCCGGGACCCATCCGTTCTTCATGAACATCGTCTTCGTCAGATTCAGCTGGAGACCAACCTTTCCACACGCGTCCTCGAAGTCGGCCAGCATCTGTTCCGCTTCGCTGATGGTTGGTGTTATAAGAACGATGTCGTCAGCGAAGCGAAGATGACTAAGTCGCCGGCCATCAACTTGCACTCCCATGCTATCCCATTCCAGTTTCCGCATGACGTCTTCAAGAGTGGCGCTGAATAGTTTTGGCGACACGGTATCGCCTTGCCGAACCCCTCTCTTGACGTCGATGATGATGTCGTCGTAGAATGGAGAAATCCTGGTCGTGAAGTTGCTGTAGAGCTCACGAAATACCTTGATGTATTGAGTAGGTATGCCCTGGTTGCCCAGAGCTTCCAACACCGCTTCCGTCTCAACAGAGTCGAAGGCTTTCTTCAAATCGATGAACGTGAGACAGAAGGGCATCTTATACTCTCGCGATACTTCGATGAGTCTAGTGACGGTGTGTATGTGGTCGATCGTACTGAATCCTTTTCGAAACCCTGCTTGCTCGCACGGCTGTCCCTCGTCTAGCGTCCTTTCGATCCTATTGAGGATCACTCGCGTGAAAAGCTTGTAGACGACGGACAGTAGGCAGATGGGGCGATAATTGCCAATATCCTGCGGGTCTCCCTTCTTGTACAGCAACACGGTCCTGCTGGTCTTCCACTGGTTAGGTACCTTGCACTCCGACAGGTACCGCGTGAAAAGCCTAGCCAAGGTGGTAATGAGAATTGGCGGTAGGTTCTTCAGATGTTCCGGTCGAATCCTGTCGGGGCCCGGTGCTGTACGATTCTTCACCGACTTGATGGCATGTCGGATTTCGGAAGGGAGAACCGATGGGACAACATACCCGTCCTCCCTAAGGTGACATTGAGGGAGGTGGACGTGGCTATCGAAGAGATCCGAGTAGAAGTCGTAGATGACCTTCTCCATTGCCCGTCTTGATGAAGAAATTGTTCCGTCCGGGCGCCGGAGGGCGGACATCTTGGTCTTGCGATTGGCGAAGTCTCGGCGGGCGCAGCGAATGCTTTTCCCTGCCTCTGCGGCTTCAGCCAACACTGCTGCTCGTCTCTCCTTGAGGTCTTCTTTTATCGCTTCTCTGCACCGTTTTGCGAGCTCGGACGTTAGCTGGTAGTTGCCTGCGGCTCTCGCGGCTCCACGCTGGCGTATGAGCTCGAGGGTCTCGTAAGACAATCGTCTCTTGGTGACTCTCAAACCCTCAGCACTCTTCGCGCTGTCGCGGAGATGCTGTACAAGCCGATCGTACTCTTCGTCGATGTTGTCGACAACCGCATCTTCCCAAAAGCCGGCTAGCGTAGTGAAAAGATCCCAATTGATGACGGGTTTGGGACTCCTTCTCTTAAACTTCACGGCTTTCTCTCCTTTGCGTGAAAAGAAGAATCTTGCACGAAGGAGGCGATGGTCGGATCCGGTGTAGAACTTTGGTACAACACCGACGTCGGTCAGGCAGAACCTTCGATTGACGATGATGTGGTCAATTTCATTATGGTACTCTCCACCGGGTGACTCCCACGTCCAGCGTAGGGAGGTTGGCTTCTGAAATTGAGAGTTACCATGGATGGTCTTCGTCGTCATGATGAACTCAGACAGCCTCTCTCCCTGTTCGTTCCACTGCAGGCCGTGGGTACCGATGTGAAGTTCCTCAGGCGTTCTCCTAGGACCAATCTTGGCGTTGAAATCGCCAACGATGATCTTGTAGAATGTGTGGTCTTCCCTGTAGAACTTCTCCAAGTCCATATAGAAGGCCTCAATATCCTCTTCGTCGTAGCTGGATGTTGGAGCGTAGGCGACGAAGATTGTCAAGGCCGGTATTGATCCACATCTTCTCAACCGCAAACGTCCGATTCGGGTTGTTAGCTGTTCGAATGAGTCGATGTTCATGACCAAGTTCGTGTTGACGAGGACACCGACTCCACCAACTCCTCTACTGTCGCAGGTTCCAAGGAACAGCTCTTCTCCAGTGTCGAAGGTGGCATTCAGTGGTCGGTGTCTCCTCGTCTCGGTCAGTCCGATGACGTCGTACCTGATCTTCCTGGCTTGCATCATCAAATCCTCGATGGAAGCTTCCGATGCAAGCGTGCGTGCGTTGAAGGTACAGACCGTCATCATAGTCCTTCTGGTTTTAGGCAGCCTAGATAACCCCTCGGACCTCGTCCTCACTGGCGCTGCCGTACCAGTGACTCTTCCGAGATCAGGGGAACACTCTCTATTATTGCTGTGTCGAGCTTGAAGAATTTTAAGCCCACAGGAGATAGCTTGCTGGGCTCGATTCCCCCGTGGGAGGCTGGAGTGTGATTTCACCGGGAAGTTAGCCGGGCTTCCCGGGAGTGGACGATGGAGCTTATTTGTTGGAGGCGACTCCGAACCGCCTCCCTTGTACCTCCCAGTCACTTGAATGCAGGGCTTTTGGTCGGATAGATGTGCAGGATACAATCTGCAGACACGCAGTCACACCCATGCACGCATGCATGAACATGCCCACGCGCTGACAGAAGGTATAGATCGTTCCGACACTGCAGAAACAGGGAGTCCATCCCCTGAATCCACCCGCGTCTCAGGGCAGGCACAAGGTCGCGTTTGGTCCGCGATTAGCCCCCTATCCGCCACCTGGGGACGCGCCACGTAGCCTCGCGACTAACCGGCTGGGATCCCTCGTATGAGGGAGATCCGTGGGAAAACAAAGTTATGGAGGAAATTACCGAAATCACCAAAATAAGGCACTTATTCACTAAAGGTTACAACCCCCGAGAGAACGGGGTCACTGAAAGGCTCAACGGGACAATTCTCGCAATGCTGCGAAAATCAACGATGATCCCCACGGAATGGGACAAGAGATTGCCATTTTGCATGATGGCGTATAATATGACCCCGCATGCGGCGACTGGCGAGAGCCCATACTTCATTCTTCATGGTAGGGATGCAAATTTTCCGTCTGAGATTATCCCTAATGGCGGACAATCCTGGTACCTGATTGACAGAGATGCGGATGATTACAAGACAGAAATTCTGCAAGCTGTGGCGGAAGTGCACGAGAGAGTGAAAGCGTACAACGACCGAGTGAGGGAAAGTATGAAAAGGCAGTATGACAACCGCAACAAAGTTAACCCAGAGCGCCATCCGAAGGTAGGAGAAAGGGTTTATGTTATGGCTCCAAATGAAAAAGCGAAGAACACCCACCCGAAGTTGATTTCGGAATGGGCAGGGCCATTCCGAGTACTAGAAACCAGTGAGAACTCAGCATTAGTTACTAGGATTGGAGAAGATGAGGACCCACTTAGGATACAATTTGATAAGTTGAGAGTAGTCCCAAGTTACATACCCAATGATAGAATAGACACACAGACCATGCGAGGACGGCGAGGCAGAAAATCTGCTAAAAATAAAGTGAGTGTACTGACAGTAAAATGTTTCAGTGGTGCAACGTTGCTGAGTCCTCTTGAAAGGGGACACTTGCTCTTCAAGTGTTCCGATGGATGTCTGGAAGACGCCACTCTGAGTGATGTACGAGGATGCAATTTCCCCGATGCAGTCGCGAGAGAGCCGGTTACGACTTTGTGGAGCGCATGGTTAGCGACGAGCATCTTCCGAAGGACGGACATCAGCATTGGAGAGAAAATAAGGATGCACCGAGAAGGAGTTGTGTGTTATGACGCAGATTCGCTCAAGGAGGTTCTGAAGATGGCCTACCACAAACGTATAGATTGGACAGACTTCCTCGCCAATACGAAGAGAATCGTAAAGCATGCCCCGGTGGAAGGTCATTATTTCGACAGTTCGTATGATGAGGCACTAAGGATGGTCAGGAACGAGCTTGATGAAGAAACAGCGCGAAACCGGCCGCAGAAAAGAGGTCCTGTTGGATTCATAGTGGGAGAAGGAGCGTTAGCACTCGAAAGAGACCGCCAAAGAGGAGATATCCTGGTCAAGATGGCTACCACGTTCGACCGAATGCTGGAAATCCTCGAAGAATGGTCTACTTTTCGAACTTGGGTCGTCGTTTGGCCCATTGATGAAAGGATGAGCGAAGAAATGTCGAAAAGACTGCTGAAATTGGCGAAAACCCAATTGGAAGCCGGTGGAAAGATCGTTACTATTTGGCCGCCTGTGAACGAGAAGAATGTGGCAAAGTGGCGTACGGTTATCGAGCTTTGGAGGACGTTGGATGACGCTCTTTCGAAAACCGACGTCGGAAACAACGTCTTCACAACGTCAAGCGTCAAGATGATCGAGGGAAAAATTTTTATTGAAGCCGGATCGCCGGAAGGAAGCGGACAGTTCTTTACGAGTCATGTCGGTGCTGGAGTGCCGAAATATGTGTACGAGGCGGCTAGGAGAAAAGCCATTGGTGCATTATTACCTAAGTTGCCAGATTCCCGTTTTTTGACATCGAGGGCGATGTCATCGCCGGGGGAGGGCGTGTTGGAAAGGGGAGGTCAAAGGGGCCTTCCCGCCAAACGGCGCGCAGCGTGTTGACGCGCGGGAAATCTAAGTATTTGAGAAGGTGCCTGGCGGAAGAGACCAGGAGATTTCCCTGTGAGAGTTTATCCTCTTCCGGTTGCTGCCCTCGCCCTGAGCGAGTCTTCTTCTCGTCTTCTTTTCTACTGCCCTCGCCCGCCGACGACTTCGTCTCGACCGGCCTCCTCTCAAGATTTGTGATTCCTTATTATTGCGTGTTTTTCGTGTAGTATTTTGTTCTAATAAATTTTATTGAATCACTTGTGTGCCGTGCTTACTGTCCCCACTTTTCTTCCCACGCCCCCCCTCCCGCCCACTTTCTGCGTCCGCCACTGATATATATATATATATATATATATATATATATATATATATATATATATATATATATATATATCATGACTTGAAATAACGGGCTAAGTCTTTCTGTCACGTGTGTGTGTCAGCGTGTGTGAAACGAAATTCGAGGGCGTGGCTTACACCGAAGAAAATGCTCTACAACGGGTCCACTGTTGCAGTTGGAGTGCGCCGGCGTCCAAAAGTGGGGAAACGTCTGGGGTCGGGTCCACCGGCGTCCAAAAGTGGGGAAACGTCTGGAGTCGAGTCCAACGATGTGATAAGGGTGCGCCGGCGTCCAAAAGTGGGGAAACGCCTGGAGTCGGGTCCAACGATATGATAAGGCTGTGCCGGCTCCCACAAGTAATAGGAATTCGCTAGGCGGGTCTACTTCTGCATGAGGGGTACGCTTATCCTGTTTCGGCAAACCCTCCTACCTAAATCACCTAAATGTACATTGTTTCCTTTCGTATCCGTGTTCTCCTCCAGTTCCGTTTGTGTCTGAATGAACCGCTCCTTCCTTTCTGTTTATATACACCGATGGACTCTTATAGTCTGTCCGAAACGACGAGTCCGCCCACGCACGCGGAGATCGAGAGGCGGCGCGGCTGGGGCGGATGCTGTTGGCTGCCACGTCGTCCACGTCACAGCCATATCATAGGTCAATACCATGAAGATAACGAAACGCGATACGCAGATCAGGTATGAGGACGTGGAGCGCTGGCAAACGTGGCAGCTTCTCGATCCCCGCGTGCGTGGGCGGACTCGTCGTTTCAGACAGACTATATCACTTGAACTACCACAACAAACAGTTGAGCCTAAATCATTTCAAGATAAAATTTGCACTGAATTGGTTACACTCAATTCTTTACGGCCATGACTTCGCTCATATGGGAAAGCATAACTTCGCTTATATGGGGGAAAGCTACCATCTATGGGATCAAGGGCTTCTCAGGAAAGCGACAGAACTGCGTGGAAGCATGCAGATTTTATCAATTCATTTACACTTCTGTCTTTGCTTTCAACGTGCAGTGTGCGAGCGAAGCGAGCATCAATCAAGTCTGGAACTCCGGCGTTAGCCGGACGGCCAGGCTGGTATATATATATATATATATATATATATATATATATATATATCAGTGGCGGACGCAGGGGGGGGCGCGCCCCCCCCCCGAGAATGGGTCGCCAAATTTTCGAAATTACTTTACAATACAAACAAAAATCTTGTGTTAGTTTATTTTTAATTGTTTATTTTTATTATTATTTTTAATATATTTTTTATTTATTGTTTATTATTATAATTAATATTATTATTAATTTTATTTTCCGTCTGGGTCCCCAAAACGGCGGAGACCCCACTTTTCTTCCCACGCCCCCCCTCCCGCCCACTTTCTGCGTCCGCCACTGATATATATATATATATATATGCTTTTTCGATCGGATAAAGCATATTGGATACCGGCCCAGGACCATACAGAAAGAAGGAGAGGGGCACGGCCTTTGTAATAAATAGGAGGAACGTGGAGCGGGGTGGGAGGGAGGGGATATTTGACACGAATGCTGGTCACGAATAGCGTACTCATTCTGTGCCGTAACACTATTTGAATAGAGTTACCACAGGGTTAAGGTAAGTAAGGTGTCTCACGGAATCACATCATATCACATTGATTTGAAAGTTTAAAGCAATTTCAGGTTTTCCTATAGACAGTGCTTGCCCTTAAATTACCGTAACCCTACCCAAATGGGGTTGCGGCACTAAACGAGTATGATATTCGTAATCAGCATATCAAATAACCCCTCCCCCCACCCTTAGACAAAAATTCAGATGAGTCTGTGAGGTGCCGCACTTACCTTGACCCTACCATAACCCTACCCCAATGGGGTTACAGCACAAAATGAGTGTGATATTTGTGATCAACATGCCAAACAACCACCTAGACTGAATTTCAAGGATTTTTGATGGTGAGATTTTGGGACACGACAAGTGAAATAGCGCCTCATTTCTGGTCCATTTCAACGTGCCATGCAGCTAAAAATAGTCCTACTAACGGAAGCGCCTCGGCGCTCTCCACGTTGAGTACACTGGCATAAGATGGCGGCGATTTGCAGGACCGAGGATCATATCCCCCACTCTCCCCCCCCCCCAAACCGACCCCGCCATATGACGGAAGTAGGCGCGTCTTTCCTATCACAGATAGTGTGCCTACGTCGCATGCCCTTCCTCGACGGCAGCGACAGAACAAGAACAACGCACAGAGTGTAATTACCGATCTCTTCTCTCTTTTCACTACTCTCAGGGAAACTTTCATGCGTATCAGTCGTGCTCTACTAACCGGCATTGATTTTTCACGGCTTAGACGTCACTGCTGGGTTGCTTTGGGGTTAACTTCCAACAAAATTATGTAGTAGTTCTGAATGCCTGTTCAATATTTCTTGCGTGTTGTGTTCAACGCATTTAGGTCCGGCTCACTTTCGTTGCGAAGCACTTTCGATTTCGACAGCATATTGTGTTGTTAATTTTTGCGACATAGTGGATATCTAACCACATCCGTTGTTCCTATAGGCATTTTCCTTGATCCCGATGGCTTTCTATGATATTTGATGGTGTTTCCTTCTAGGTCTGATGAATTCTTGACGTATCTTGGCAGAGTATGGACCCGTCCCTGTTGGCAAGTACGTCATCATTTGGAGAAACAATATCGGATCGGCTGACTGTCAGCTGTCCTCCTGAAACGTGCACATCTGTGGATGCTGAACACCTTGATGACTTTCCCCCTTCAACACTTAATCAGATTGAGCAGCGGAGGGAGTCAAATAATGTTGCAGATGTAGGATTACTTCCATTTAAAAAGGAACGACCGGAAAGACCAGGAGAGGTACTTTTATAACGACTACATTCGCTTTTTTGGACTAACTACCTCTCTTTTTTATGTTTAGACTGAGTCAGCTTACGAGAGTGCCACAATAAGTCGTGCGTGCAGTACTCTGCTGGAGGAAGGAGGAGAGGATGAAGGGGAAGCAACGCCCGAAACCGACCGTTTTGGCTTTTTCTTGGGACAGGATGGAATCCCGCCAAGGTTTTTTTCTAGCCTCGTACTGAAAGCAGATCCCAGCACTATCTTTCCTTTTCAGTAAAGTTAGAACCAAGAATCGCTTGTTATCAAAGTCTCACAAGTTTCTTTTCAACATCAAGGGCGTTGTTGGTTTTTGGACCTAGGTTAGACGCACGCCATTTTTCAAGTCCGCGAAGTCATGGTGCAAAATATAGGTTCCCAAGATCACATTTAAATCGACTTTCTTTTTTTAATTCTTCTCTGAAAAAAAAGATGACTGCTCGAGTTTCTATCCCTTGCTGATTATAGACAGTGTTGGTTGACCTTTCCAAACTTGTCAAAAACAGCGTTTTTGAGAGATCAAGGGATGGATCGGCAATTTTAGCTGTGAAAAGACGTATCTTTGGTGGTCATTACAGCAAGTTTTTTTTTGTGGTAATTGTTCCTTAGTATTTTGTTTGAATGTCCACTTGGCTCTGGTCTTCTTCGTGTTTGTGAGCAATATCTATTATTCTCAGCCACGCTTGCTTTGGTTTTCATCAGAAGCGGTGACACTGAATGAGTTATACTGACTAATTTCTGCTGTAACTTTGAGAAATGGCAACGTCGCTTGAGCCTAGGTATAAGCGGTACTCCTGTAACATAACGCACAACATTGCGAAGAAGAAATTTGTTATTCGATGTGGTTTGTGGTGTCAAGACATCTGCATTTCAAATACTTTAGTTAAGATACTGAACTGGTTGCAACAGCCAGTGCGCAGATATTCTTCAAATTTTTTATTCAGCATAGGAACCTGGGTTTTTAATTGTGACTTGTATCTTACTTCTTCCTTTCATTGCCAACTAATCCTAGGAACACCCAGTGCTGGATCTCGACTGAAAATTCTCAAAAGTCAGTCTTGCTAATTGAATCATTTGTCATAGCATTGGACCAACCGTTGACGTGGAGAAACTAAGGAGTCGTGAAATGAAATGGATTCATATGATGGACAATTGGCGTTATTTCATGGATGAAAAGTGAGTTTTTGTTGCCTTCCTCTGCAGTGCTTTCTAGATAGTCGCAGTATTCTGCTATTAGGCTTTTATGCTAACAAATAAATTGAGTCTTGATGGAATAACCTCAGTTTGTGCTTCACTTGTTTGCGACATAGTACGGCATTCCCTTATAAAAAGGTTCTGTAGCGTCGGTTGGTGAAAAAAAAACGGTCAAAACCGAGATTATTTCGAGCTCTATCGTTGTTGCTAAATGTCCTAAGAGGACTTATTTGCACACAGTTTCTTTTTTTTTTTTGCTTCCGACACGGTGTTATCCCCTCGTTTCGTCCTCGCGGAAATTGTGGTCGGCGTTTAGGCCCACCCAAGAAAGGGGGTGGCTGACGGTGTCCTGCGGGCACGCACGCAGCGCGCCGCCTCTAGGTGACAGCCAGGAAGGCTCACGCGGAGGGGTGTAATTCTTGTACACTTATTCCTAAAACCCTTCAACATTCCCCCTTGAAAGACCACTTGCTGTGCTGGTCATGGAGTCGGTGTCCATTCTGTCAAATGACGTCAATTTTATCCAGTTGAACACCTAATTTTCGTGTTCAGCACGTGAAATAACCCGATTCCACAATTTTTCAATGGTTTCTACGAAATCTCTGACATCGTATTTGGTCCCGATTCAAAAGTCCCTTTGATTTACTAAAATTTTTCAAACCTTTTTTCTTTCGAAGGGACTCTTTAGATGACAGTTTTATTTTGAATGCTCTGTAGCGGTAATTCATCGTTGTTAATAAGTAAAGGTAGTCCAAACGCGCAATAGTCACATCCTCCCATGTGAGTCGCAGTAGCTGTCAGCAGAACACCTGTACATCCATAGGGCATCACTGGCCAAGCTCCTTTTCTGGCTGTGCCTAAACGATCGCCACCTCGCGCAAATTGTTGGGTTCCAGTAATTTCCACTCCTTTAATGAACTTGCATTTATTCCACGTTAAGATATGCGACAGTGCGAAAGCGATGTAGGAAGGGAATTCCTCCGTCAGTTCGTGGGAAGGCCTGGAAATATCTATGTGGAGCGACATACCAAATGGAAGTTTCGACTAACAGGACCGTATTTGATGTATGTTTGATTTAATTTTGGATATGAATCAGTTTTGAAATTGCATGAGTTCTGTAGGTTTGTTCTGAAAATTGTTATTTTTCAGCCTAGAGGGGTTTCTGTATAAGTTTCCAATGTTATGTTTAATAACAGGGTTTGTCTTGTCTTCAAATCTATAATTTCATGCATCACACTTTTTTACCGTCACCAGACATTGGGTTACAAGGATGTTTTGAAGTGTTTCGTTATCCACTCGTTTCTTTCACAGCTGTGGGTACCGAAAATCTGTACGGCTATTTCTATGAAAACCTTTAGTGCTTTCAGAGGTGCTTAGATCAAGCTGGAGACCCTAAATGGATAGATGATATTGAGAAGGACCTCAATCGTCAATTTCCAAACCATGAAATGTTTTCACGCTATGGCAAGTACGGCGATGGAGGGTGAGTACCAGATTATCATCGTAATCGTCCATAGGTTGCTTGCATATTCTGCACCAGGAAAGATGACCTATTCCAACTCTTGAAAGCTTGGACTGTCCTCCATCCTGAAGAAGGGTATTGTCAAGGACAAGCACCTGTGGCATCAGTTCTTCTGATGCATATGCCGTTAAGGTTGTAATACTATTCTTGACCTTGTACATGCTCGTAAGGAATACGAAGGAATGTTTTTTAGGGATGCGTTCTATTGTTTTGTGCAAGTGTGCCATAGGTATCTTCCGGATTACTACAGCCCTGGTCTAGTGGGTAACGTTAATTAGTAGATAATGAATTGTTGGCGAATGCATGAATTGTTTAGGAGGCGGTACAAGTAGACGGCGATATTCTCGTTCAGCTCTTGAAGGAAAAATCTAGGGTTAGCTACCAACATTTGGTGAGTTTTCTTGCGAATAGTTTTCGATTCGTTCGTTTTTCTAGAAATGTTCCACACTTCTCAATTATTGGAACTGGATGTTAACGCAGCATTGTTTCTGTTCTATGGTCGTCTGATCACTGTCATATATTGGGAGTCATTTTCTTTGTTTGATGCGACAGAAATTCGTGTTTGTGCGGCGGGAGTGGAACCGGTTTATCATGAATAAGTTATTGCCGAATTTTGTAACAGCGTCTAAGTTTAGAGTTATTGAATCAAGTGTTTCACATTTTCTATTTAAACTTGCATAGAAGGAAGTCATCCGAATTTTCGGCTGCTCAGATGTAGTTCTCATGAAATGCGTCGTACATTCTTTTCGCTACGGACTGAAATTAATTCAGAACCTCGACGCTTTTTTCAGCACGCGAGTGTTACAGTTCTGTGGTTCATAGTTATAACTAGAGAATACTCCCATCATGATCAATATTGGACTGCAAATGGTACACCCCCAAGGTTTTCTGGAAACATGGCACTTTGAGTTCAAAATCTTCTGAGATAAGTGAATCTCATCAGATCAGAACGTCAAAAATCAAGATACCTGCTAATATTCAGCATTTCAACAATACGTACGTCGCAAGACGATTTTTTAAGAGAAGCCCTGTGGGTGCAAGTAACCCAGCAGAAAAGAAGGCAAAAAAAGAACCATCTATTAATGCTAGTTGGAGTCGCTTCCATGTGTTTCTGCGCCTTTGCCAGTTTTCTTGACAATTATCGCCAACTAGGAACATAATCTTGTAAGATGAGCCGTTTTGCAACGTCTACCCTCTCTCCACATCTTTACCTCCATCAGTCCTATCATTGATAGATTGGTAGATATCCCAGAGATATATTTAGGTACAAGGATGTGTCATGATAGACTGAAGAGATAACGATATGAAGTAAGAGTGGACATTGCGGAAACTGGCACGGATATTCCAATAGGGCCATACTCATGTGATAGCTTGGCTTACATTACTATCTATACTTTTTTTGTCTTTACGCCTTAAGGAGAAGCTTTTAGTTTTGCCTCTGACCAATCCTTCCATTTTTTTTTGTAGAAGAAGCATAATGTCGAGCCTGTTCTATACATGGTGGAATGGTTTATGTGCATCTTTTGTCGTACACTTCCATGGCCCACGGTTCTCCGTGTGTGGGATATGTTCTTTTGCGAGGGTACGGACACTTTATTACTCACAGTTGTTCCAAAAGAATATGTTATAGTTTAGGTGCGAAGGTATTATTCAAAGTTGCTCTTGTGCTGTTCAAATACGGGCTAGGTACAAAGGAACAGTGCAAGCAGTATCCAGATTTACATTCTATTGTTACTAGGCTCAGGAACTTACCGCAACAAATAACGTCAGAAGAATTCCTTGTAGAAAAGGTAACAAGTAAATCGTAGAATTTGTTGAGCAGCATTTCTGAAAAAAGTTTCTTTTAGGTATGCGACTTGAACCTGAACGATGCTGATCTCGAGAAAATACATTTCAGAGCGCTCAAATTGCGACAAATTAAAATTGCACAAAGATAAATGTTTATAGAATTATATTGCTTTGAAATGTCATACACTGTCGATGCTGCCAGTGTGCCCTATAATTATGATTAGTCCCAGAGCCAGGAATAAAATCCTATCCAGTGACAGGAACCTGCAGCACACTTAACCACCTTCTATGGTGTAGAATATCACGCAATTCAAGGTTTAGTTGAGAACACAGGACTGTGTTGCTAAGCTATACACAAACACAGTGTTAATACGGCATTAAAAAAAGTCTTAGAAGTGAACTGAGTTGCTCAAAGGATCTTGGTGAAGGTCCAGACCTCATGAGGAAGCTTCTTTGAAAAGGAAAATAACAGTAAACGGAAAAGAGATTGGTTAGCTGTTTTTCTGCAATTCCAGTAGTTGAAATAACTGGCTCGGTGCAGGACTGCAGTGGTGACAACAGTGTTTGGATCAGGGCCAAAAAGTGGAAGTTGTTACGCTGATGATGACACGGTGAAGCTGCTTTTCTAGAAAGCCGTGTTGTATCAGCAATTATCACAAGTGCTCCGCTACGCATACAACAAAACAAGGAAGAAACTGCATTTCTGTGTGAGCAAAACAACTGAGAAAAGTGAAAGAGCGCTGGCTACACTGTTTCGCAGAGACAAGGAAATATGGTGTATGCAGGAATCTCCAACCGGCCATGTGCGAAGGGCGGGACTCCGGCGCGGCTCTTTTAGGTAGAGGCACGGCGGCTCTGCATGCTGACTCTGGTTGGCTGCTTCTGCCAGCAGCAGAGAACTCGAGTGCCACGCCGCGCCGGGTTGCCACCCCTTGCACACAACCGTTTGGAGTTCCCTGTAGATTAATCATCATCTGAGCTGCCACCAGCTTCAAGTGCGGAAGGGTGCGTACCTAAATTTTCTGACTTTTCCGTAGACTTTGGCTTGCCTCGACAACTTGCTCACCGGTGGCGAGAAGTATGTTCTCCAGGTGAATCACGCGAGGAAGTGTGGTTGGTTGATTTCAATGAATACCCAGTCGGTGCTGTACTCATCATCACTGCTAGCGACATTGCTTCAGCTGTCTTGCAGGGAGAAGACTCGGTTTAAAGGGAGATCAGCGTGTACGGGAAGTTTTGCTGTCCTTGAGTGGAAGATGTCTATGAAGTTTTCTCTAATAGGGTAGCTTTCCAGTTAGCTAAGCAAATGGTAGTTTGATTTGGTTACGATCTAGAATAAGATGGATGAGAAACCAAATCGTTCCCCTTCATCTTCATGTTTCTCGGGGTGACGTGCGGAATTTGAGAGGCAGTTTGAGCTAAGGTAGTTGATAAAACTCCAGAGCGACAGTAGACACCTTGGCAACAAAGCTTTTTCTTCATTCTCGAAGTAAAAAAAAAGGAACAAAAAGAACAGCTTTCCTTATTTGAGTTGATTTGCTGCTTTTGTTTCCAGATACATAGTATTGAAATCTGAAAAGGTAGTGATTTCAAGTGGGGTTAGAGGAAAATAAGGTGCCCTGTAATACTATAGAGATCATGTCCAATTTCTACGCAAGCACAAAAAATTTTATTGTATTTATCAGCTTGATGCAAAAGAAATGGCGCTTTTTTTTTCAAATCAAAAGCTGTACTTTGTTTGGTTATTATATTGCGTTGGGCAGTAAGTTCGTGCTTTTTTTTCAACTGTATTTTTCTCTGGGATTTGATCTAGTTCCGATGGCCTACCATACATCATCATATGGCTCTTGTTTTGCTCCTTACAAATATTATAACCAGTTCTCCCAGTTCCCGTTAGTTCTCGTTTTCTATAGCATGAAATTTGACCCTGTAATTCGACAAGAGCGTACATTCCCGACGCCTCTAACTGTTCCACTACAACAGTGGAACAAATACAACTCAAGCTGCTAGGGATGTTGACAGCGTCTAAGTGGAAGCCATTACTGTTGAAGGGACAGCGGGAACACATTGATTCAATGTCACCGAAATAGCTTTGCTAACGTTTCGCCCACACGTCGACGGGAAAGGGTCACTGGGCTTCGCTAACATGCTGATCACCGAAATTATGGAGATTTTAACGAAGTTATCGGTGATACTGATTGGCCTCAGCAGTGTGATGTAGCCAAGGTAGTAAAACACCCAAGCGAAGCCAGGTAAGGCAGCTAGTTTTGAATAAACTCGAAAAAAAGAAAATTTTGAGTGTTTGAATTTACGAATGATTCGATTCGAATAATTGGCAATGATATAACCCGCCGTACAAAACTTTTGAGTACCGTGAGTAATATTTGAAATTTCATTCTAAGATTGCCGCTTCAACTATCCTGTGAATGTTGTGGATCATCTTAGTTCAGGTCACTGCTTACTTCTTATAAGAGTGCTGTCGAGACGGTTTTTCCAATCACGGAAACTAAGCATTTTTTCCTCTACAGTGGATTTTCCTCATGTTAACTTGAAATGTTAACTTGTCTAAAGTACGCAGCACTGGGGCACCCGCTTTGGACAACATTTTATAAGAGTGGAGGAGAAGAACACGGTGGGACATGGCCACGGCATCGACTGCTGGGTAGTAGGACTCTCCGCACCCAGTAGTTTCCGGGGTATCGGAGGTCAATGCGAGGGCATGCAAGGCCTCATTTGGCATACACGGTTTTCACGGAGCCGCATCCGCGATTTGCCCTATAATCCCCGGTACTCCTCGCAAACAACTGCATCGATTTGCTCCTAAATCCACTAAAAATAAGCTCGGAAATCCCCGGATCACTGTGGAAATGACCCAGTTTCCCCACGAAAGTTCCTCGGTTTCGCCACGGAAACTCCCCCATTTGCCCACGTAAGCCCACGGTGGGCTCACCAATAGCCCAAGGTGGCCCCACCGTTATCCCACGGTTGATATTCGGCATGTCAACCATGGGATAACGGTGGGCCCACCGCGGTACAGAATTTCAGAGATGTTAGTAGATGCTGTGTGGTCGTTGATCAACTCCTCCAAGCTCTTTCCCGCCTTGGCCCACTTCGTCTTGCACGTTTTGAGTGGAGGGGCCGTTGATCAGATGTGATATACCCCCGCGGCACCAAAGAACAAAGTCCGAAATCCAATCGATAATCGTAGTGCGAAACCCCTACCGGACATTGATTGCTACAGCTCAAGATTTGAAAAGAAGCCGATGCATCAGTTTGGTAGGACCAAGAAAGGGAGTTTAAAGGGGGTTCAGAGCTTAGCGGTGGTTCAGTGAATGGCGTCCTCCCAATCCGACACAAAGGGGCCAAAGGGGTAATCAAAACGAAATGACCACAAGAAAGGAAAATAAAGAAAGCCTCTAGGATGTAAAACAAAGTGGGGAAGGAATTACAAAGTCCTACTTTTAATCCTATCGAGGCTTCTTCTACAATCCTTGTCTCTCTTCTTTCTTCTTCGAATAGATAGGTTCCAATGGCATAGAGGATACCACAGACTCTTGTGGTTATGTGTGGTAGATTTTGTATTGTAAGGTTGGTCAGGCGGCGACCGCGCCAAAATCGAGATTGGATATTGCGCTCGCGCGCGCTTTGAAATCTTTTAGGCGCCAAAAAGTGACGACGCGGATTTTGGAGGAAACAGTTCAGTTCTACGTGTTCTAGGAGTGGGAGTGCTGCCACGGCCCAGCTACGTCGATCTGGCCGGTGTTTTCTTTCGATCCTGGCTCTAGCCCATTCTTCCGTTGTCCAAACTTCTTTCTTTCTCGCGGCCTCACCGACCACATTGTAAAATTGTTTCTCCGTTTCCTGTTGTATTCTTAGAAATAAATTTTTTGTTTGAACTATCGTACTGATTGCTGTGGGTCGCAACCCGGCTCTATTTTCTTCACTTTTTTCTGTGTGAGGGTTTTGGGGAACCAAACCACTTATAGTGGACGGCAATGGCGGTGGCCCATCTGCGGCCTCGAAAAGAACGCAGCGCGACCGCGCCGCGCGTGCCGAGATCGGTGTCGTCTGCCGCCGGGATGATACTTCTAGGCTCTTTTCTTCCCAATTTGGTCGAAAGTGCTTAAAATCGGGTAGAAAAGCCGCTAGAAATAGTATAACAGCAGCAGAAAACTCGGTTACTGGGCCAGCGCCATTGACGTCCACTGTAGCTCTCTGACCACGGTATATACGGCTTCAGCCATTGATCAACAACACCTCACTTGGGTAAGCAGACCTTTATTTAACGGTAGTACGATTTTATTTAACGATTGCTCGATTTATTATTTAACGATTGTAAATCAATTTCGAACCGAAAGAACATTTCATGGAATACAAAATCTTCACACAGTAAAAGGCAATTTGATTTCCTGAGGGAAGCACTTGTAAAGAATAGGATTTCAAACCCCCAGGGAAAAATAAGGATAGCAAGGAATAACAGACAAGTAAATGATGAATTACAAGATGTACACTTCAAAAGAAGAATAGCAAACAAGTGCAAAACAATGGTTATTCAAAGAGAGTGATTTCCCCTAGTATTCAAACGAGTATGAGAATGAAAATCGTTTGAACCAGGTCCCAAGTTAAAGCACTTCAAATATATGAGGTAAAAGAATATAATCAATAACAAGAAACGAATGATCGATAGAAAAAAAAACAACCGATCAAAAAGATGTGAGTGGAGTGACCGCTCTACTCAGACAATAGCTGCGTGCGATCGGACACGGTCACACCGATTGCACGTTGAAAGGGCTCGCTGATTTGAAGCACGCCGATCAGCATGGAAACTTCTCGAATAGCCGGGCGTACGGCCCACGCACCCATACTACCACATAGTACTCAGACAAAAGTGCCGTACGAGCTGGCCCCGGTAGAGCCGGTCGCGAACACATTTTGCGGCTCGCTCGTACGGTTGTCGCAGCCCGCTCGCACGGTTGTCGTGGCCCACTCGCACGGTGTTGCGGCCAATTCGCACGGTAACGCGTCCCGCTCGCACGGGATTTTCCGTGCGAGCGGGCACGACAATCGTGCGGGCGGGCTGCGACAACCACTCAGATGTCTGAAAACAACTTGGAAACAAGCAATTTTACAAGTTGTCTGAAGGCTTCAGACAACTTGTCTCAAGATTGTTTCCAACTTGACCACAAGGTTGTATCCAAGCTTGTCCTAAGGTTGTTTCCGACTTAACTCTAAGCTTGTGTCCAAGCCTGTCTCAAGGTTGTTTCCAACTTAACTCAGAGCTTGTATCCAAACTTGTCTCAAGGTTGTTCCCAACTTAACTCAGAGCTTGTATCCAAGCTTTGCCTTATTTCGCATGTTGTTTTTAAGCAGTGTACTGACAGTGATTCACATTCACAGTTCATTCACGAAAACGTATTCACATTCACATGTCATTCACAAAAACAGAAAACAGAGCGCAAAACCGCCAACAAACAACATGTAAAATGATATGATATAAGATACAGCAAACTCCAACATAGGGAAATTACTCCGACTATGGATTGCTTGGAGAGACTACAGCGAAGTGTAGGTTGTGTATTCATCTGAGTGATCATTTCTTTCTTCAAAATACAACTGCCGATCGCTCCGCACTTTCCTTCTGAAGTTAACTCTGAAAAAACTCTGTACATGATACGTTAAGGTCTACATTCACTTCTCAACTTGGGTTGCAGAACAGACTCACAGTGCCACTTTAAGCATATCTGCCATAATATCTTCAACACCATCAGCATTCACCTTGGCAGCTTCATAAATTGCACGGACATACCCTACAACAATTGTTTTTCACTGAAGAATCATGCTATAAAATAAAGGACTTAGTCTGTCTGCAAGTACTGTCTATCCGAAACGATGAGTCCGCCCGCGCGGTCGGGGATACTTGGTGTTAGTACTCAGAATCCCAAAAACAAGTTTCTGATCGCATCCGAAACTTGCTTTTCCAAAAGCTTGTTGACAAGTTGTTTTCACACTTCCTTGCCGACAAGTTGTTCGCCCGAAAAGCTTGTCGACAACTTGTTTTCAACAACGAAGCAGTGAAAACAAGTTGTCGACAAGCTTTTCGGGCGAACAACTTGTCGGCAAGGAAGTGAAAACAACTTGTCGACAAGCTTTTGGAAAAGCAAGTTTCGGATGCGATCAGAAACTTGTTTTTGGGGTTCTGAGTACCCCCCCCCCTCCAAAATTCCATTTTCGCTGCAAAATCTGGAAGCAAAGTCACCCCCCTCCCCCTTGAGCATACGTAGGTACGTCGAAGGATCACGAGAAATAATTTTTTTTTTGTAATTCGTATTAATCCGTTTGCACCTATGTGATACTTGTGGAAATATGATGAAAATTTGGGCCAACGCAGCGAAACTGCATGACGGCTGTACTGCAGAGCGGTTGCTACATGTTCAAGCCATCCCAGATCAAGCGCGCTGAGAAAACCAGGTAAATGGAGAAATCGAAATTTCCCTGCAAATGCTTGTTATGTACATTCATTCTGATATTATGGAGAATTCCTCACTACCTCCTGACAGTCTGTGAGGATGTGCCGTCAAGCTGCTGAACAGCAAGTTTCACATCGCCTTTTTTCCGCATGCAATCGATAAGATCGTTTGCCTCCACAGAACTGATCATAGCATCTCCTGTTCGCAGGGATTAAGTGAACCAACAAATGATTTTATCAAGTTAGAGTATCCCCAGACTTCGCCAGCAATCGTGGCGATCGCCACGACCGCCGGTGAGCGCCACATGGATAAAGTGAATTAGGAGACCCAGACGTAAGAGCGATGATAATAAATGGGGCGGGGCGATCGATAGGCATCGTTTCCAGTATTGCTATCATTCACATCGCCAGTTTATTTTGAGCACATCTTGGAGAGTACGGGCGATGAGCTCCGTTTGGCAGCGATCCATGGCGATGTAACGTGCAATCGATACGTATCATTTCCGCAATCCTTATCTCTTACATCGCCTGTTCATTTCTATTCATTTTGAACTGGCGAAGTCTGGGGATACTCTTAGTCAGTTAAGGTGGTCGACTACGTGTGGCCAGGCAGATATTGTTTCAAAACTTAGCGTACCACTCCTCAAATGTGAGGCCATCTTTTACACCTCGCAGCGGGTCGTTAGATAGCAGTTGGTTGCTGCCACCCGAACACTGGCCGCGACTTACCTGCAATTGCCAGTCGGTGCGCGTGCTACCTACGCGCTACGAATAAAGTACTGGAGGCGGAACTGTGCGTAGTTTGAATGAATCCAGAAATTTCAATCCTTTTCTTAATTCTCACTTAATTTATCTCTGAAATTGGAATTTTAAGCCTTTGGAACAAATAATAACATTTGTATTTCCTGCCACTCCGTACTTGTTTTGTTAATATTGATTTTCTGGAACTAAAATTGCAACAGCCGAATGGATGACGTTTCCAGAGTAAAAAATGTGAAATGAACTAATATTTAAAAATATTTATAAGGAATCTCTCTCACGGCACTTGACCACTCTTTTCAGAAGCAAGCTTTTCTTTTTAGAGAATCCGTTTTTCACTGTTATGAACTAGTGTCCTAGTGATTTCGAAATTGCACCGTGATAGTGGATCAAACGAGTGAATTTACCCCTAGTATGCCCTGAAATCTTCTTTTACCCTGGAAACCTTCTTTTGGAACCTGTTCCATGCTTTTCGCGTTCATTTTACTCAACTTTAACGCTTCCCACGCCATTCCGTCAAAATCGCAGCGTAGGCAGCGCGCGCACCGACTGGCAGTTGCGGGTAAGGCGCGGCCAGTGTTCGGGTGGCAGCAACCAACCTCAGCCTAAGCAGACCGTAAACCTAACAGGAACGAATGAGAAAGGAAGCACATACTTTTTGGTCGTTGATGTAGGTCCCGTTGAGTGAACGGTCATTGATATGGTACTTCTCGATACGGCCACTGGCGCCTTTCACGCCTATGATATCCGCATGATCTCTCGAAATCATGTTTGAAGAGCTGAAAATAGTGAGTATGAAGAAAAACAGGAAAGAAATAACTTTTCTAATATCAGGCAGTTCCCCAGACTTTGTCTCCCTTCACCATAATCGCAGCTACCACCAATGATCACCGTTACCATCAAAAGATAATGGCAATTGTACTGATGAATTGGTGACAAAGTCTGGAAATAACCTTCATAAAGAAAGAGAGGCTTCAAAGGATTTGGAGACCCGAACGGAGCAGTGCACACTGAAGCAAAAGTGAGCGTCCTCGCGCCTTGTATGCGCTCACGTGGAGAAAACATGTATTTACTGGTCAAACAGTTGTAAAAGCTGTTGTAGAACTTGTTTTCACCTTTGATAAGATGGATACTTGTCTTCAGCGAGATATGTTGGATCCAAGTTGTTTCCGCCTCAGAAAAGTTGGAAACAGCTTGTCAGAAGTGAGGCATCGCCCTCGATAAGTTGCAAACAACTTGTTTCCGGGAAGATAAGTTGTATCCAACTTGTCTCTTCCTCGGATAAGTTGGAAACAACTTAACTTTGGGGAGATAAGTTGTTCCCAACTTGTTTCGGATGAGATAAGTTGGAAACAACATGTCTTAGCTGAGGCTAGGGCCGAAGATATGTTGTATCCAACTTGTTTTCAGCCTCGATAAGTTGGACACAACTTGTTTCCGCTCTAGATAAGTTGAATACTTGTTTTGGGCCCGATAAGTTGGAAACATCTTGTTTCAAAACTTCTGAGCATGCGAGCGGGCTACGACAACCATGGAAGCGGGCCGCGACATGGCTGCGACCCGCTTTACCGGGGCCCGCTCACACGGCACTTTGTCTGAGTACCAGTGCGCGATCGGCGTGAACGGTGATCGCACGCTTGACGCTCATGGCACGCGGCCCGCACGCTATTGGTCACCGCAGGGCACTGAAGATTGATAGGACACCTCTTTTCGCGGCGTCGCCCCTCTTCCCGCGGGATTTTTCCCGCCCGCCTCTTGATCCTTCTTTGATCAGTGTGTTCGCGCACAATAACCTCGAGGAATGGTTTAGAGACGTTGGTGAAAAGGGTGTTGGGTGGGGGCACTCAGTATTGGTCGAAAACTTCACCGGTCGTGCATTTCCTAACATGTAGTTGACACGTCGTTTTTTGTCATATTTTGACTTGTTAGTTGACAAGTCTCCCTCTTATCTTGCAATAAACTCCAAAATGGCTACACTGACTTTTTCTGTCAAAGTTGAACTTTTTTACGGGCAATTTTTCGTTCAAACATTGAATAGTCATTGAAAAAGAGGTTGTAGGCCTAAACAGGATAGTTGAATTATGAAATCTAGTACTGGATTTTGAAATCCCTCAAAAAAAATGGCGTTCTGTCTTCACAGTTCACTGTCATGTCAGGCCATGCACGACAGGTCAAGTTTTGGCCAATACTGAATCCCCCCCCCCCCATCGAACTCCCTTTTCGTCGAGACGTTTGCCTTATTTGCTGTCATCCATTACGTCCTCAGTGAAGAGTTTGAATCAAGGGTGTGCGGAATTTTCCGTTTTCCGCCCATTTTTGGCCATCCGTTTCCGTTTTACGGGACTTGAAATTTTACTTCCGCACATCCCTGGTTTGAATGGATTTGTTAGGTGTTAACATGGTCTGCCATTCTTTCAATAATTGCTCATAATCATCCGAAAGCGCTTCTTCCCCTACAATTCTGTCATCATGAGTTTTCTCAAAAATGTTCATTTGCTTAGAGGCAGGGACCCACCTCATTGTGCCATATCATATCATATCATGTCATAAGATCCATCTCTAGAGTTTATAGACGTCACCGCGGCGATTTTATCGGAATAGTGAAGGCAGCTTATTTGGTATGTGCTAGCTTATCATACTAGCTAACACCGAAAAATAATTGGTCGAAGTGGTTATTTGCATTGCCATATGTGTTCCCACATCGCTTCTTTTCTGTGCAATCCTCTATTGTAAGTGACACCTGAATTTGATACAAAGCACTCACGTAGGACCACCAAACCGCACATGAATTATCGCGTCTTATTGCCTTCACGTCACTCAGTCCTTGTCGGGAGAAGGTGTCTTGCCAGTGCACCGTCGATGCAACTACCCCTCCCGAATTGACCTCGTAGATGAGCATCGTAATGAAGGTCAGTGTAGCAAAAATAGTATATTATTATACAGAAGAGCACAGGAAATTCCGACAACGAAATCTTGTTCAGCGTTGAAATGTGCATGTGGTAGCACAATTGGCATTAGACGTACCCACTTGTACCAAGTGTCCTTTACAAGTGGTTCAAACCTGATATTACATCAAGACGGAATCTACCACGGCTGGGACATTGCATTCGATTACGTCTCTACTCCAGAGGTTATAATGCATCCTTTTACAAGGTGCTCGCGGTTGACCTCACAACTGCAACGTTGCGCATCCATGGTGAGGTGGTATATTGCTCTGAGACAGATTGTCATAACTAGGAGCAATTATTCAATCTATTCACATGTTACTTCCGTAGACGGCATTAGTGATCGAATGGAAAGAGAAAGGGTTCGTCGCCTCTCACTTCAGTTTCATGAACTCGGCCTGCCGATTCGGTCTGTGACTAACGATCGCCACACTTCAAATGAATTATCGACGAGATGAATGAGCTTTTCTCCTGGGATATGAATAGGTACTTTGATGAATGGCATTTGAGTCGATACTGATCAAAGTCCTTCCAGAGATAAAACACACGCCATTATCACAAATTTCTCCAATAATGAGCAGATCTTTGATTTATAAAAGTTATCAATTTTGTTGAGCATCATTTGAAAACAAGCTGGTTTCAGGCCTCGAAGAGGTGCGCACGTCCCGCCTCCCCCCCCCCCCCCAAAAAAAAAAGAATGGATTAAGAGCCTGAAGGCTCACTTGAAGTATGCTGCTGAGAACAGTGACGCCAGCAATATCAAGTTCTTTTTCAACACGTGCCCTACCACATAGCAGGAATTCATTATTGAGGGACGAGCTAACTGTACAGTATACTTCGTGCAGGCATGGCACCTTGAACCAGGATTAGCCTGTGCCAATTCTTGGTCGAAGCATGGCGCATGAAAAATTGGCCGAGATCGTGTTGAGTCAAAGGTTCCGGAATGAAATCTGCAAACTAGGCCATACGGAGGAACGAGTCAGAGCGGAAGGAAAAACACACTAGACCGCCTCTGTTGCCCGAAGGTGTACCTGTGAGTTTAAGCAAGACTGATTACGATTATAAGAAAGAAGTTCCGACCATCGAACTTTCAAGCCGCCATCGATGTATATATGTATGTTTACGTATATGTCCACATTACATTTTAACATGTTACGAATCGCGGAGTTGGCAGGCGAACGGTTGGTCAAAAACGAATCCCTCTACCAAAGGAGATTCAACGACCACCCGACTCGCATAAAGAAGAAGTCCACGTGGACCACAAATGGAGGCGGGAAATAATGGATGAATACAAGCGAAATAAGGTGTGCGATCTCGGCATCGTACGGGCAAACGGATAGTTCAGATATTTTCGAAGAATTTTATGACCAGCTTTCGGAGGAAGAGCTCCAAAAGTGCTCCGGGATCCCGAAGATGGTGATGGTAAAACTTACATGATCTGTGACTCCGATAGAGAAGACACTGACACGAACCTGAAGTTTTATCTGAAGTTTGTCTTATTGAAAGAATAGAACTCTATTAGTTCCGCTTATCAGCAGATCACACATAGCACTTCTTTTAGGAATTCTAATGTAATGCGCAACTCGGAAGGATGTTGTTATACGACAAAACTTACCCTTAATTGGATAAAAGATTCAACTGATAGCCCGATTGAATGGCGCAGTAGGGGCTGAGACACCTGACTGTCAACAAAGAACGCATTCGTAGAGCGCGCTGTGAGATCCACAAAGAGCAGTTGCCGTTCCACAATACACCAACAGCATCAAGAGTGAAGATATAGAACAAAATCATTGAAGCCGAAGAAGTGGTAGTTTTGGCTCAATAACGCAACGACAATTGAGTTTCTGCTCAAGATAAGCTGCCGTTAAGAAGCATCCTTAGAGTTTCAATGCATATCCAAAATGCTTCTGGATAGTTCATTCCAGGGTTCAGTTATAACAAAAGATTCTATTGTTGAGACCGTGCTGATCATTTCTTTTTAACAGCTACTCTATATGCAGGAGTTGACTATTTGCACGCAGCTTGCTCATGAGTATGGTACGGTAACGTGCTGAGAAGTGACGACGGTTCAGTACCCAAATCAGCTATGAATATCCCGTGGATGAATGTGGACCGCGAGCAATTCCGAAAACTCAATGGCTGGATAGGATAGAGCTCAAAAGCTCAAAAGATGATCATAATCAAGTAATCATGAAAAGAAGATTAAAATTATAATCATCATAGTTCTCAATACACTGGACAACTATAGCTTAGCTTGGACAATGTCATTTGGTCAGTTTTCACTCTTTTTTACAACGATCTAGCAAGAAGTTAAACAATCCGCAAGTGCACACTCCAAGAATCTTTTTGAAGAGATCAAGGTATCGTCTATCCGAAACGACGAGTCCACCCACGCACGCGAGGATCGAGAGGCGGCGCGGCTGGGACGGGTGCTGGTGGCTGTCACGTCGTCCTCGTCACAGCCAAATCATTGGTCAATACCATGAAGATAACGATGAAACGCGATACGCAGACTAGGGATGATGACGTGGAGCGCTAACAAACGTTGCAGCTTCTCATCCCCGCGTGCGTGGGCGGGTCACGTCGTCCTCGTCACAGCCAAATCTTTGGTCAATACCATGAAGATAACGATGAAACGTGATACGCAGACCAGGGATGATGACGTGGAGCGCTGGCAAACGTGCAGCTTTTCATCCCCGCGTGCGTGGGCGGACTCGTCGCTTCGGACCAGGGTAAAGCATGGGGTGCGATCTAGCGTTCCTAAATACGTAACTCCTTTTGCTCACAACCACTCGTGAGCCACGCCCACCATCAGGTAACAAAAACCGAAAAAAAATTAAATTTATCTCATACAGGTTTGTAAACCGCGCTTGTTCTCTTGTTACAAATTCTTCCGATAAGGCAAGAAGAAAACTGGAACGATATGCTGGCAGCAACACTATTCGCAGTTGAAGGCATCATCCATGCAGTTGAAGGCATCATCCAGGCAAAAAAGGTGGATCCGGTGTGCCCGCAATCAACGGCTTTATTGTTTTTCTTGATCCTCCCTCGCAAGCCATACTATTTTTTCTCTGCTTCCTCCCGCGGTTCCTACGGTTCAGGTGCGTTTTCCGGCCACTCTCGAATACTGTAGAGTCCACCACAGTGCAGGTGCGATACGGGTGCGATACACGCATCTTCTCCGCACCTGCCCTGTAGTGGAAACTACAGTAATCCACTTCGCAATGGAGCGCGTAATCGCATAGGAGCGCGAAGTAACTCCACAGAGGGTTCCAGCTGAATTTCGGTGCAATTCTTGCAATTTCAGACTAATTTAACTTGCGTGACTTACACAAGTGGAGTAAAACGTAACAAATCTACTGTGATCTTTCTCCTGTGGCAAGAAATTACATACTACATTCACTAATTACTGCGTCTATTACTTCCTCCTATTACTCTGTGTTGATGTACCGTTTTTCTGTGATTGGAAATTTTTGAAGTAACAGCAGAGATCATAGAAGTGAGGAACACCTTATCAACAGCTCGAATTATGTGTTAGGGCCTGGACGCCATTTCCTTCACAGTGCTTCTCGAATGGAAGCCATCGGCCATTCTGCCGAAGTCAGTGCATATGTAGGATAGTGCACCTGTCGCAGGATGAAAATTGAGCATAAAGAGAAAGCACAACGCACTCCCGCCCCTTAGCTTTTTCGTTTTGCTCCTCTATATACGTGGGGGTGGTTTGAAACATCGCACCTGTGCTTCACCCTGCTTCGGACAGACTATAATTGAGTGCTGGGAAATTTGTATGCTCTTCTGGTGTTTTGCCTTTTATAGAAATGAGCCCACATTCAGCATTTTGTGATTCTTTTCTCTACGAACAGGTGTAGAATTATCTTTAGAAGTTACGCGAATGCTGAGCCTGAGCAAAATGTATCACGAGGTAACAAAATGTATCACTAAGTATCCAGCCTTATCTTGTTGACGTTGAGATGCCGTCATACAGGCAGGTGCTAAGGCATGTTGGCATCTTTGCTCCCAACATGCTCCCATCTACGTCGGCATCACAATGGAAAATGAAGTAAGCATAGATGCCTACACCTCAGAAGCAGCTCTGAACTTTCATACCACGGTGGGCCCATCGTTATCCCATGGTTAATGTTCGGCACGTCAACCATGGGCAAACAGTCGGGCCACCGCGGGCTATTCGTGGGGCCACCCTGGGCTAACTAGGGGATTCACGAGGGGTAACTGTGGGATTTCCGTGGAGAAACTGGGATATTTCCAGGGATTTTCCGGGGTTTAATCGGGGTATTTCCGAGGGTTAATCAGCGCACTTCCAGGGGTTAATCGGGGTAATTCAACGAGTTAGGCGGGAGTCATCATGCTCTTCCGCCCACATTCTCATCGTGTCCTGATCGCCTTTTTCTGGATAAACATCACATAACAGCATAGTGATTTATTTCCAACAAATTGGCATTTAAAAACAGTACAATCATGACTGCAACAGAACAACAATGTTTAGTGGAGAGAAACCAAGAACTTTGCATTTCCATGTGGCCTGAATATGAGCAGGATTGTCATCCACTTGGAACGAACATTTCGGAGGTTATCTACTCACGCGCTTGGACAGGCCTTCTTCCTCGTGAAGAAGTCAGAAGGAATGTACGATATTTGAGCATCCATGAGTGTTGACTCAATTACTTCTCCTCTAACATTAGTTACGATATGTGCCCACTAACTACGTCAAAGAATACCTAAAAGAGCTAGTACTGAAGTAAGCACTGAAACAAAATCCTCACTTCATCAAGGAGAGTTCGCTTCATACTTTTGCTACAGTCGTTTACGCCGTTTGCCGTGCTGGAGTCTCAGAGTTAGTAGAAGTCTAGAGGAACACACCACAAGCGGGAGCGGAATCGGATGAATGGATTGGAACCAGCAAACACAATGAATGATGATGTTTTCATCAAATACCTATGTCATTCTGCAAACACGCTCCCGCTGGGCCGGTCTTTAGATGAGGTGGGCGAATGGTGGCCCTTGGTGGTTAAAACGGGGAGTAAGGCGGAATTGAGATAGGTGGGATAACGGTGGGCAAATGGTGGGCAAAACGTGGTTCAACCGTGGAAAAAATGGAAATGTGGGCTAATAGTGGGCAAAGGGAGGGCAAACGGAGGTTCCACCATGGATTCTCAGAGCACGGTGGGCCCACCGTGGGACTGATGACAATGGTGGGCTAACGGTGGGATAAGTGGGTGCGGACATCATAATCGGGGGATATCTGGGAGATAACTGGAGGGTAACGGTGGTCCCACTGTCGGTTGGGGGCCCACCGTGGGATAAAGGTGGGCCCACCGTGGTACGAAAATTCAGAGAGAGATGCCGATACAGTGTGCATTCATATCAATGTAACGCGCTTGAGCAGTTGGTTGGTCCACTATTTATTGTGCTTGAGGAGGTCTCGCTTACAAAGCCTATACGCTGGGCTCTATCTTTGGAAACTGTGTAGCACGAACGCAACCCGAACAGTGCAGTACGTCGAATTCAAAACTTAAGTCTATTTTTGATCTTTTGCTCTCTCTTCTACTATTAAACATTTGCTCCCCTTTACAGAAATTGAGGAAGAATGGAAGAAATTGACGACAGCAAGAAATAAGAGACGCCTATGTAGAATTTGAAACCGACGTATTACGCTGTTCGCGTGGTATAGGCGCTGCACAATTTTCAGAGACATCCACTCGAAGCATGCAAGGAGCACGATATGGACGGTAAGATGATTTGGGATAGCCCAAGGTCATGTGAGAGACCAAGCGACGCCCAACGAACACATACAATAAGCCTGGCCTGATTTAAGTAATTGGCGTAGGTAGTGGTGCCGTGATGGAATTGCTACTGACTATCCGATTGATGAGGTTGAGAGAACAAACGTAGATGTTGCCACGTTAAAGATTCAAGTTCAACTGCTCAGACAATAGGAACGGCCGACCCGCGGTCGAGCAACGGCCGACCCGCCGCCCAAGGTCGCGGCTCGGCCGTTAAGCGGCCGCGGGTCGGCCGATAGTGGTCGTCGGGTCGCTCGCGGATTCAATACCAGCAATGTAGGAGGACGCCCCTTTCGTGGAAATTCTTTCATTTCGTTTCGATATGACTCATTTAACTTTCTATTCATGTTTTCAATGGTTAAAGTCATGATTCATTTCTTCTGAGAATGGGAATAAAACACGCACTGACTACAAAGAACAAAATTGGCATCTAACAACAAAATTGACTATAAATAGTTAAATCGGCGACAAGGAATCTAACAAGGAAACTTATATGATCATGTGGAAATACACAGCAAATTCGGCATCTAACGGAAAAAATATAGGGTTAATTGGATGAATACAATCACTTCTGCGACAATTTCGAATCGAGTAACGAATGAAGAAAAAAAAACTTCCAATGAGGAAAAGAACTTCAAGCAAGGAAAAAACAAAGTATACCAAAGAAAAACTAAACTCAATAAACTAACAACAAATCTATTTATGAGCACCGTTGAGAACGGTTTCGACAGCAGAGATGCAGTAGAGGAGTTTCCTGAGTTGGAATGTGAGATTTTGCAGTGTCGTGTCTCGGGCACTCCTTCCGTTAAGCCTTACTGCATATTGCTGGATCTCCTGGGGTGGTGAGGTCACCTAAAAAGTCACTATGCAGACAATGTAGATTGCCCTGTAGAACCTAGTTTCCAAACACTAACCTGAAGAAAAATAATCAAACAGTAATCATGGGATGGATTTCAGCATGAAAGAGATTTGCGGAGATTAGAGACAAAAACAATTGCAAAGCAAAAGTCTGCGTTTTTAAGAGAGAAGGGCGAGAAAGGCAGTAGGCACAAAAAATTGATTGCGGCAGCTTTGAAATAGAGTAGAGGCAGATTTCTACACTTTCAACTCTTAGAGGAATCACTAACACTGCTACTCTAACAAAACTCTTCTGGAAACTAATGTTCAAACAAAAGTACTGACCCATTTTGCATCTATCAAAAAGATCATAATCCCCAGTGGCAATTATAGTCTGTTTCGCCCCCGACGATAGTTGAGTATTCTTGCACAGCGTCTGTTTTTCTCTGCACTCTCTCCAATCTCTGCACATTTTCCCGCGCTCTTCTTCTCTGCGGCGTTTCCCCAACTATCTTCCCCCGTGGAACAGAGTATAACCGCCTAAGCTCAAGCGAATAATCTCGACGTTGGTTTTGTACTAGGCGGTGAAGACCGTCAAAAATGGCTCCCTCACCAAAACACGCATAGGTTTCAATGAAGTGTTACAAGAATAATAAGTAAAAATGAATTGGTCTCACCTGCAACTCTTCTAAAACCGTTTTTGTTGACAGGTGGGACATGGGAACTCATGCGATGACCTGGAACTAAAAAAATTCGAGAGGTGCGTATCTGAAAAAAAACTAAATTGCCCGAGGAAACAAGAAAAACAGCGTTTAGAGACACGCACGGACGCAGTGTTCTAGCTGCATTAGAAGAAAACACTGTAAGCAACACAAGAAGTATCAACTATAGGAAATGAGACGATCCTTGTGTAGAATTTACCAGCAAACACATGAATGTGAGAATGTTAGCGCTAGCAAAGGCGTTTCGCAATCCATGGGCCGCGGCTTGCCCGCTAAAATTATGTGGGCCGCGGGTCGGCCGCAAAAATTTTAGGGGCCGCGGGTCGGCCGTCCCTAGGCTCCGCCCAGAAACTAGGGGAACGGCCGACCCGCGGCCCCAAATCGGCCGAAAGCCGATTTGGGGCCGCGGGTCGGCCGTTCTTATTGCCTGAGTGGTTAGTCCTTAAAACATCTTCCTTACAACAAATATGTGCTGGGGACCACTTTTCTCTAGTTAAAAGGAGGACAATTCCATGGAAATGGGGTTTGGTAGGAGGTGCTGACGTCCGTCATGCTCCCGACCATGACCGAGCTTCCGCGTCGGCACCCTCTTGCCTCTACATGTTCTCTCTTCATTTTCTGACTTGCTTGCCTAGGCTCAGGTCGTGTTGGAAGTAATCGAGCTGTCGGCAGCCCTGACGTCATTGCTGCCAACAAAATGGTGTCCGTCGTGAGGGCACATGCTTAAAGGCAGCACCCATGAAAACTGTCAACTCTGAATTTGTTGCGATTGAACAAAAAGGTCGAGTTGTCAGGCTTAGGGTAGGGCAAAAAGTCGATAACACTGAAATGATTTTTCTTTTCTTTTTTTTCTCATTTTCTCAATGGATTTGAATATTTTCGTAGTTTTGCAGCATATTCAAGTCAAAAAAAGAACAGAGATCAGAAGAAAATGAAGTGTGGGCTGCACAGAATTACTGGTGAAGAAAAAAACGACTACAAGTGAGAAAGAATGGAAAAGAAATAGTACAAACACACAAAATAGGAAGAAATGGATGTTATGAAAAGAGAAAGTGGAATACAGCTTGTGAAAAATAAGATTAGAAAGCAAACAGACAGTTGCAGCTACAGTAATGTAAGAATGGTAAGGAAAAGTGTGCGGAACAAAATTTTTTCAAAGAAAAACTGAGCGAGTGTATGTGAAAACAGCTGATTCGTTCCAACATTGCCCCACCGCTATTTCTGCGCACCAGGTCAACTCGTACCAGCAGGCTGGGTTCGAAGTGTTGAACTGATGTTATGTTATGTGATATCTCGTGAAATGCGGGGTCTCTTACAGCATTTCCATCACAGAATTGTCGGGACAATGCCTGTGGTTCGAAAACTCTCAAAAGTTCGAAGGTAAGATTATCGTGGGTACTGCCTTTAAGAATAGAAAGATGCCGACATCCCTCTAGCAGTGGCGGACGCAGAAAGTGGGCGGGAGGGGGGCGTGAGAAAAAAAAGTGGGTCCGCCGTTTTGGGGACCCAGAAGGAAAATAAAATCAATAAAAATATTAATTATAACAATAAATAATAAAATTATATTAAAAATAATATTAAAAATAAACAAGTAAAAGTGAGCTAATACAAGATTTTTATTTGGTAGCAGCAGATGGCTGCCAACATTGAGGACTTTACTACCGGCCCAGATGGAGTAACAAAATTACCAAAAATATTACCTACTAATTAATTAATAATAAATGGTCTAAAAATAATAATAAACAATAAAAATTGAAACATACGATATTTTCATTTATTTTGTAGGGTAACTCCAAAATTTTGGCGACCCATTCTCGGAGAGTTACTGAACCTCCCCCCCCCCCCCTCTCTGGCGCCCTTACCCCCCTACGTTAGTCACTACCAGGGATGAGCGGATACGAGATTTTTCCCGATAAAGGATAAGTGTTTCGGATGCTACGAGACATCACCTTCTGCAATATTGAAGGCAGCACTCACTGAAATTTTCACTTCTGAAATGAGCCGCTTACTATTTAGCCGGCTACTGGACAATCGCAACAGTAAGTTGAACACCTTGAATGGCCGCCTACCTGCGAAGATACTGCCGTGGACGTATTTGCCGCTCTGAACATTAGGGTTCCGTCGCGCCAACTAACGCCTTTGACAGGGTATGTGCATGTGCTTCAGCGGGGACGTGTTTATAAAATTCGTACCATTTGTACGGTTCCGTGGCGAGACCCATCACGGAAAACTCGTCCGCGCTGTGGACACCATGAAATACCGCCATCATTTTTGTGTTTTTCTCCTGTTTCACGCTACTTCATCGTTGTCAATGAGTTCACCGTCCCTAAAAACCCCGATATACCGCGAAACCTTCAACCCAAAAATTTCCGTGGGTGCAGCCTTTGAATATGATGAGAGGGAAATACGGCCTGAGTATTGTGAATTAGAATTTACACAAATTCTTATCTCGGGTAAGCCTGGAAGAAGGCGAGGGCTTGACAACGAGAATGATGTCCAAACTTCTCAATATGGACTATGATCAGACTGGCCGAGTGGGTCCGGACGAACTCTTAGACAGGAACAATGTTCCAATTCCCACCGATTTTCTATAGCAAAGCGAGCAGGTTCACATTCTGAGGAATCTCGTCAATCCACCCTCCTTCCTTTCTACGGCTGGCAAAGTTCCTGGCCGTCGGAATTTGGTCGGAGAGTTCCTTCTCCTTCATATGTAGGATTGTACATTTTCACTTAAACTACTTGAATGTTTTTCGACTCGGCTTTGCTGTTTTTTCTTCAGCCAAAATTTCGCAGAGCGGAATGTGTGCTGCGTTCCAACCTTTTCGAAGTAGTAAAGCACGAGATGGTGAATGTGGATACGATTTTCAACAGCACCGTTACAAAATGAAAGAAGAGGATTGTTTACATGAAAAAAATGACCGCTCAAGAAGCGTTAATTTCTGACACAAAAGAAGTCCTGAAAAAAAAACCCGCCGCCGAAAAGGAGATAGAGCGGCAGACATATTCGTGCACCGAACCGTGTGCCACGTTACTTTTGGGCTATCTAAACTCACAAAAAGTTATAATCCCGAGCGAGAGCGCTTCGCGGCGCATTTTCTTTATCCGTGTGCCAGGCTACTTTTGAGCCGTGTGAACGCAAGAAAATCATTGTCATCAATGAAGCGTGGTGAAGGTGTAATCCAAACGACGCGAGCTTTTGCGCGTATGACAATCTTTTTCTGCGAATCTGCGTCCTCCAAGTTGAAATTCAAGGAAGATTCTCAATGGATGTCGCATGGGAATGAAATGCCTTTCTGTTGACTATTTATTGATGGAAGGCTCTGAAACAATTCCGAACAACCTCTTTTTCCTTCAGACTTCGCAAACTTCAAAGGTTTAATGCAGTGCGAGCAACATTATATTATCCTGTGAAACGAATATGTCGGGAAATCCAGGATATGACGAATATTACTCGTCCTCGAATCTTTAATTGATTTAACATGAAAAACTCCATGCAAGCACAGAAACGTCACTATTTTGGCAAAAACGGGGATTCCAGTTCAACCGCTGACTTTCTGGATGATCACGCGACAGATTACAAAATCGAATCCTCATCATGCTTTCAAGTTGCTGCATTCAAAAATCCAGCATGCTCCAGTGGCATGACTTTTTCGCAACCGATTTCGGCGTAAACATGTGGCATACACGCATTCACCGCCGACATTCCTTTGATTCGACATGTTTACGCCAAATCGCCTAGTGGCAGTGGGCAAAGTGGGTGGAGCAGCCAATCACAGTCTCTCGCTAAAAAAAAAGAACCCCCGAGCCAGAGCGCAGCTTCGCGGCGCTCTGTCTCGGACCCGTGTGCCACGTTACCTCCGGGCTAGGTAAACTCCAGAAAATCACTGTCATCCAAATGAAGCGCAGTTTCGCCGCGCTTCGCGGATGACAGTGATTTTCTGCGAAACTACATAGCTCCTGAACGGTTTGGAGGTTAACTCTTATTATGTTCAATATAAAGAGCTTCTACATGGTCCGTTGAAAGAGTAACAACACCGATCCTCACATGGTCAAGTCGTTTTCATTTGTGATAGCGCTGGAAGTCCAAATTGTTATGATTCGGGCACAATTAGCTTGTAACAGGAAAAAACTGCGTAAACGTCCAATTACTATTTTGTAAGCACAATATTAAGCTCACGGAGAGCACCATTTGTTCCCCTAACCGTGAATTTCTATTGCGTTTTCATTGCAAATTAGATGTCCTAATTGAAGATTTCCATGTTGTATACATACATATACCATGGGCGTGTCAATTTTCGCAATTGAGCCTGTGGCGGCGGTCAAAGGAGGTGGGGCAAAGGAGGTCACGCTGCTACTGATTGCGAGGCAATCAGTAGCAGCGTGACCTGTCACCCCTCGCGTGGCGATGGGGGAGGTCTGCGCTTTATATAGAGTAAGATACAATGCGGCGGCACTCATACACACTGGAAATCTTGATGCGCAGACTGTGAAGCGGGGTGGCCGATTTTTAGCCACTCAGACACGTTCGTTTCGGGACTCGCAACCAGGGTAAAGCACAGATGTGATATTTCAAACCACCCGTACGTATTTAGAGGAGCAAAGCGAAAAAGCAAGGTTTCGGAGGGAGGGTATCTCTGCTGTTACTCCAAAAATTTCCTATCACAGTAAATCGGTACAGCAACACAGAATAGTAGTTATTAGTAATAAGCGCAATAATTAATAAAAGTAGTATGTAATTGCCCGCCACAGGTGAAAGATCACAGTAAATATTCTGAGTTTCACTCCACTTGTGCAAGTCGCGCACGTTAAATCTGTTCAATACTGCAAGAATGCACCAAAATCCAACTGAAACCCTGTGGGACTATTTTGCGCTCCTATGCAATTCTGCGCTCCATTGTGGGAGAGATTACTGCGGAAGAGGTGCGTGTATCGCACCCTTATCGCACCTGCACTATGGTGGATTTTATACTATGTCGAATAGTAGAGAAATGCGCAAAAAACGTTCAGAGTGAAGAGGGAGCAGTGAATGACAACCCGAATGTTTGCGTAAAAACTGTTAAAACATGTCTAAGACTGTTGAAACAAGCAATCTGATCCCTCCTTTGTTGTGTTATGTTTAATACGTTCAACATGCTCACACTTATTGGGCACGTTTCCTCAAAACTGAAAGGTTTGTCTTTGATGTCTGGAATTTGTATTACAGACTAGCTGCCGTACCAGGCTTCGCTCGGGTGTATCATTACCCTGGCTACATAACACTGCTGAGGTCAATTACTATCACCGATAAATTCATTAAAATCTTCACAATTATGGTGATCAGCAAGTTAAGTAGCCCCTCCTCGCGTCTCTGTCGCCGGCGAAGGCGGCCGCCAATGTTGGCGACCCCTTACAATCAATCATTTTTGAAAAAAAAAACCGTCATTAATGGTCAAAAAATGGTCAAAAACCACTTTTTGACCATTATTGACGGTTTTTTTTTCAAACACGAAGACGGTTTCTCAAAAACGAAGTGTGCCACTTTGGGGGGGATACTTGTTGGTATAGTGCCCATCCACAGTCAAAATTCCAACATGATACGTCTCCTACAGGTTGAGCAACACCTGATTATCACTGGAGCGCACCAGAGTGTAGGGTAGGGACGTACCAATTGGTTGAACGACAGTGATCTTCAGCCTCGATTTTGATGATCCTCCAGACATGCATCTCTGAAATCTGCTTGTGTCTAACATCAGTAGACGGTTAGCGGTTGGCTACGCCCCGAACATTGGTGCTAAGCCTCCTGAATCTGCAGGACGCTACTAAGTCCTGGTGGTCAATGACCGCCCTGGTAAGCAAGCATAGCGGCAACTGTCTCGGCTACTAGCAGTAAACGTGCGACACTAATGTTAGCTTAAAGCAACTTCATTGAATTTTACACTCACACATAAGTTCTCACCGGTGTAAGTTTAGTAGTAATAAATTATAATTAATTATAATTAATAAATAATAATATTATAATTAATATTAATTAATATTAATATATTATTATTATTATTAATTATAATATTAATTAATATTATAATTAATTAATTGTAACTATTTTATCTGCTCCACTCAAAATGAAATGGACAGATTCTTCGAGATGATGAACCAACAATCAGAGCACATAAAGCTGACGAGAGAAATACCAACGCAAGACTGGCTTCAATTTTTAAACGTACAGATCCACATTTCCGGGGGTAACTTACGAACAAAGTGGTATCGAAAGCCAATAACAAGAACATCACTGTCCATTGCTCTTCTGCTCATCCTGCACGGACGAAGAAAGCAATCATTGGCAACATGTTCAAGACCGCTGCGAGAGTCTGTTCAGGCAGCGAGGAGAGACAAGAGTCACTCGACTTGGCTAGCGCTATCGCAATTTCTAACGGTTACGAACCGGGGGGATCTCATAGTTGGCGACGAGGCAATCAAACGCGAAAGGGGTACACCAGTCCACAAAACAAAATCCAGTTTTGCATGCCGTTCATCTCCGATGATGTGAGCAGAGTCACGCGACTCTGTCTGAGGAGAGCAGATTTGGACGATTTGGTCACGATTGTAGAAGTACCACCAAAGAACTTGAAAAACCAACTGGTTCGGAACCGCATGTACGACCGTCTCTGCACAACACCCGATTGTGTAATTTGTCCCTTTGGCAGAGAAGGCGACTGCATGAAATCGTGTTCATCTACATGATGAAATGTAGGGCATGTGGTGACGAATATATTGGTGAAACTGCACGGCCACTCCGCGTTCGAGTCAAAGAGCATTTAGAGGGAAAACCGAGTTCTCGTACATCTACCCCTCTGGGATGCAATCGAATGCGAGTGCACAACGGTGTCGATTACGAAGTAGAGACCACAATCCTTGAAATTGAAACTGAAATCTCTGCACGCAAGACTCTTGAGGCGTTTTGGATTCATTCCAAAAATCCGAAAATGAACCGCAAAGAGGAGTGCCCCACCATAACCAACGAACTCCATCCATATCTCAGAATATGTGATATCTAAGTCGAGATACGGCTTGTGGCAGAATGCCTCATTCTACTGACAAGTCCAACACGTTCGGTCGTCAATAACACCACCCGTTCGGTGGACTTGCAGAGGTGGGATTTCAGCTTTCGTAAGGATTTTGTGGTTTATGGAGTAGTTCCTGGTTCTTCGATGCCTGATTGAGGAGGCGTTTGCGCGGCTACTCTCATAGATCATTGACCCTTTCAGGCCCTGACGAAGGCGAAGCCGCCGAAACGTTGGCCAATAAAACATACTAACAACCACGTGTACGGCTACTAAATTTATTACTACTAAACTTACACCGAAGAACTATGCCGAGGTTCAAAGACGACCGGACTTGGGAACTAAGTTCTCACCGCCTATTCCATCAATCGATGTCGCTGACCAGTGGGAATGCGCCTAATAATCCAAATCCTTCCAGTCCTGATTTGGACGTGGAGCTTCTCGAACGTGTAGTTAAGGCCGCGCCTCAGGTAGCAAAGGAAGCCGCCGTAGTGTCCAGCCCAGCACCAGGAGTCGTGCCATTTTTGGCCGACATCCCCATCAAGGCTCTTTATTTGGCTTGGGTTTAACGACACCCCTGTAAAAGGTTCCCGCACGCCTACCGCCCTGGAGCTGTAAGCGATTCATGTGCAAGCAATAGGACATTCTTCAACGTGCCGCACAAGGACGACGACGAGTCTCAGGCACAAGTCATCTCGCCAGATTCGCTCTTAGCCTTAAAGCTAGCGCAATCTCTTACTTTAGCGGCTAACATCAAGCATGTCTTCGAGATCAAACAACTATCCAATCGGGACTTTGCCCAGGTTGACGCGTTTCTGAAGCACGATCTTTTTGTTTTGATCCGTGAATTAATCACGAGGGAGATCACAATTCCAGCACCTTCGCAGATCAAGGAAGGCTACAACGGAGACTTCACCATCTTCCACGTGGTGTCCGCCGTGAAGGCACTTCCTTTGCAGGTCAATAACCTCACGCAGCTCCATGTGGAGATCGCCACTCATCCAGTCGGCCACGACCACATACCAACTATTCTGGAGTGGATAGATCGCCTCAATACGTTAGTGGCCAATATCAACACACAGAGCATTATTCAGCATGATCTTCTTCCGCGTTTTCTCTCGTACGATTCGTCTTTGGAAAAGATCGCTAAGTCTCTCCACCAGTTTGGCGTCTCCGGTGTCCGAATCGATTATTTGATCATGAGCGCTGATACGGCCCTGAATTACGCCTTCAATGACATCGCATCACTCACAAAGGTTCGTTATCAAGTGGACCACTCATCGGCCCAGGAGCCTTCTAGTCCTGCACAGGTCCGTCCATTCAGCAGTCATTCCTGTAGCAGCCACCACAGTCCGCCACACCAACCTTCCGTTGTTTCGGAAGCTTGGCGCCGTCCAGCAGGGTCACAGCGTCGTAGTCGTTCTCGTAGCCGTAGTCCTTGAAGGAAGCGATCGTGTCACAGCTTTGTTCAGGACGTTTCCACCATTCCGCCCAAGCATTATAAAGGTTGCGTGTTCTGCCACGGTAAGAGGCACTTCTCAACGCTGCGTCCGGATGTGAAGCTCATTATGGAGCGTGCGGATATCCTCATTCAGGAAGGTCGTTGTATCAACTGCATTGGTGTCCATCCTCCGAACCTGTGCAAAAGGCGTAGCCCTTGCATGACTTGCCACGATCCTCATCATTATCATTCGATCTGCATGTTCAACAAGGACGACCACGTACTGACTATCGACACCGATGAAACTCCTCGCGCATTCTATCAGAGAGTGTCAAGGGAGTCATTTATCAGCACCACCATCCAGCTGCTGAGCAGGGCGAGTAGGTAGCTCATTATTTCGTGAACGCCTCATTCAAACCTGACGGATTACCCGTTTAATGCTTACCGATGATACTCAAATTTGTATGAACATTTAAATTTAATTGAAAACATATGTCTCAATCACCCTTACACCGCAAGATTCATTTCGCCTCACCTTTTCTTGCAATCTCACAAAACGGGTGCCCATCATTGGTCCTATTCATATCTGGTTAAAATACGCGCATGGAGACCGCGTCTTTCTCTTTCGATCTCAATTCATTTGCTCACTTACCTCAATCCCCCTTCCCTTCTCTTCACAGGGCGAGGAACAAAACGTCTCCACCTCGTCATTTCGCTGGCCCGGAAACGGCTCAAAAAGCGCTCAGTAGGAAATTTTTATTTTAAACTTCGCCCGATTCAACCTCACACAACCTTCCTTCTTTCCATGGTCGACAACACGTGCTTCAATCGCTCACGATGCCATTCCACGTTCATCTACCTCAGCCACTCCAACACATGCCCGTCGCCACCACTAACCAACCAGCGTCAAGTTTGCCGAGTCACAAGTCCAAGAAGAACGACAATCAGGAATATTTTTATGAGATGATAAATGACTCCCTTGACACTCTCTGATAGAATGCGCGAGGAGTTTCATCGGTGTCGATAGTCAGTACGTGGTCGTCCTTGTTGAACATGCAGATCGAATGATACATGCAGATTTTTATAAATAAGCGTGTCGTTTTGTTTTCTTGCAAAGTCACTTGTGGCCCCCGTCAGTTCTACGCCGATTGCCTTCAAATTCCTCCGCCTCGACAACGTTATACCACAGCCCCCACGTGCCTGTAGCTGTAGGTAACATGTTTGTATAACCTAACACGTAGATCTCTTTTTGACTCGTAGGTAAAAACCGCGGACACACTGTCGCCTGCCTCCGTGATCATCCACCGTGTCTTTGCTCGCGCCGCATTGCCTGCGGTTGCCGAGTCCTGTGTAGTCGCTCGCGCCGCATCGCTTGCGGTTGCCGAGTCCTGCTTGAGGAGCTCCTTCGTTGGCCCGGCCCCCGGGGTCGTGGACGTCGCCACGACCTACTTGCGATCTCCGATACCCCACCATTGGCGCGAATGCCCCCGCGCCCACGTCGACGTACCGGCCATCGCTTGGAGCCTCCTCAGTCTTCGTCTACCGTCTTCGCCAGCCGGTCTTCTCCAGTCTCGTCGGGTGGCAGCTATGTCCAAAGTTAAACTCCTATCTCCTCTTCGCCCTAATCATCCTCCTACTAGGTATTTTGTACTAAGAGCGAGATCAACACGAGACACTAGACACGCAACTTGTTCTGTGATCGCCATAGAAACATAGTGTTTAACCCTCTCATCCATTTCACACTTATCGTTATTGCTCACACTTTGGGTTTACATTGGTCAAGCGTACTTTCGCCTCAGGCACTGTTGTCGTATAAGGGGGTGGGACCCAGCGAACCCCGATGCTGTCGTGGTGGCAACCGTTTTCTCAAGCTGCCCCACAACAACAGTGTTGAGAATGCCGGGACGCGAGTCCGCCCATGGAGAACGGGTCCGGCTTGGCCTAACTGTGAGGAAGACGTCAGAAAGCGAGCCGTCAGGTGCAAGAAGGACCCGCCCTGGCACAGTGGTGGCACGCCCTGGCACGCCAGAATAGGGGTCCGCCAATATAGGATGGGTCCGCTGTTACTCAATAAACTGGAGAAAACCACGATGCGGTTCAGCCGACGGTGGACGGGTTCGCTGTGGCCTGACAGTGAAGATGACGCCAGAATGCGAACCCCTCGATGGAGGAAGGGTCCGCTTTGGCCCAATAGCGTAGAAAACGGCTGGATACAGATCCACCTATTCAATGATTGGTTTTGCTTCTTGGTCAGTTTTCTAGGGATTTGGCAAGTGCGAAGCTTTTGCACATGCCCCAAGTGGCTGCCCCAGCCCACATTCAAGCGTCCGGAAGGGGCGCTAGTATCTTAAAAATAATAGAAAGGACAAAAAATGAGCCTGAACAACATTTTTATCTATGTTATGAAGTAATTTCAGAAATTCGGCCACTCATTCTCGGAGGGGGGGGGGGCACTCCTCTGCCACTATCTTCGTTTCTAAAAAAAAAAAACAACGTGAAAATAGTTTATAGGAACTGACCATTGACCACTTTTTAACCAGTTCTGATGTTTTTTTTTTCTCAGAAACGAAGACGGGCTCGGAAAAACGAAGGGTACCACCTTGGGGTGGGTTGGGGATGAGGCTAGCGTAGTGCGCATCTACACTCGAAATTTCAACATGATCCGTCACCTGCAGGAAGAGCTATACTGATTATCACTGGAGCGCGCCAAACGTAGGGATGACATGATGTACCTATGAGTCCTGTAGATCAGGAGGCAAGGATCTCCGCGACGCTTAGAATGCGCACGTCGTTATCTCCAGCAAGCAGATCTGGGTCGACATGTTAGAGATGACTGAAGACAACGTTCGACCGTGATACGCAGTTATGTCTAACATGTTAATCAATGACCTTCTTGTTAGAGACAACGACATGGGGGAGCATAAGCGTTGCGGAGATCCTTCTGTCTCAATCTACAGCTTTGTATGTATAATACGTTCAATTTGTAGCAAATGGGTGCGTTCGGCAAACACGCATCTAAAGTGCCGGCCAAAATTATATAGCCTTATGAGGTCTATTCCATTTCCCTCATAACTCCATTTAGAGTAAAGCTTCGAAGTTCATATTTTTGTGGGTGTTGTAGACACTTGCACCTGATAGAAAAAAATAATGTTGTCCCATTTTGTCAACAAGTTTCATTTAGGCAAAATTATTATCCACAAAGGTGAAAATCCGGGATTTTGCATCATCCACAAAAGATCACAGAAAGGCTTTTATGGGCAGTATTTTAACAAGAATTGAACTCCTTCTGATAGATTCGACTCATATTTGGATGAAAACGTGTGCTTTCAGATGATTCATCAAAGCATACGAAGCCAACTTAGCTCATTTCAGTAGTAAACGAATGTAAGAATTTCTGCCAAATTAGCCCACTCTTCCTTGGTTACAATGTTAAGTCGGTCACGATGCACCCAGAAGTCCATATCACAAAAAGTTGCTTTCGTTACTTTCCATGCGAAGCTTTACTCCACCAAAACTTATGGAAGAAAATTCAAAAGCTACATAATCTTGGCCGGTACTGTATTTGATGAAGGGCAGGCCCAGTCGCAATTCTGTGCTTTCAGACGCATCTCAAACGCTGGTTAAACGCACGCATTCACGGCTTTGTGTCACCTATGTCGCATTTCCATTCAGGGTGTGCACACCTTTTGACCAGTTTTGAAGGGAAATTCTGCAGAGAGTAACGGAAATGGAAGCTATGGCTGGCTACCAATTGTCAAATCACACCTATGAATTACGAAATCAATCCATCACTCGCATCACATCGCTCTGCACCGGGAACTGATACCAAGTCCCTTCGATTCCGCCCGACGGCTACTAAGTCCTGCTGGCCAATGAGCATCACGTGCCGCACCCCTGCTGGTCTCGCTTCATACAACCGTGGCTCGCTGAGCGGAGGAAACGCATACGCATTCGAGGGACTCATTTCTGCAGCGTTTTTGCAGCCATTGGTTGCCACTGGTTGCAATGTATTATAGGTGACGAGCTGCCTTGTTCCTGCCATCCCAATAGCAGGATCATAACACGCCAAATGCAGCTGTACGCGCAGGAGGATTAGGCTCGTCAACCCCGCCCACTTTTGCATTTGTCGCGCAGATGTCATGTCGGTTGAAACGGTTTTGGGCAGCGCTCGAAACGCTCGACTGCCTGAGCATGAGTACTCTACAAGTTTAGTAAGGACAAAGTTCAAAGGATGCACGTTGCCCCGCCACCATGTTGCACACAACAGCTCAGTTGACAGTTAACGTGCTCCAATCAAAGTCTGGCTCATTCCATCCTTTAATATCGTGGTCAATATTTTAAAGAATTCCTTGGAAATTTGATTACATTAATATCTGGTTTTTCATATAAGTTCCTCTCTCATTTGCTTCCTGATAACGCTCTAGGTTTGTAGCTTTTGTATGTTAAAGTGAGACAATTCGTTGTTGCTGCATTGAGCTGCGTGACTTCCTTCAGCATTGATACCTTTTCGCAGGTTCTAGTCCATTTTTTTGGTAGCGTTTTCTCGTTCCCTACATATGTTAAACGTCTCTTTCTTGCTTTGTTCCATTCTGTTCACAGTCGCAGGTTAAGGTTTCAGGGATGACTCCCCCGGGTCAATCGAGTAGTCAGCCTTTGCCATCAAAAGAGTTGGGTCTGTTCAAAAAAATCATAGTAGGTGTTTCGTGGTTCTGGTGAATTTGAACTTTGAAGCTCTTTAATAGCAATGTCATTTTTTTTTCAGAAGTCATATGAGCAAAAGAAGTACCGCTTTGGATTGAAGTATGCGAAAACAATCTTGAGCAATCCCAACTTTGCAGAACATGGAGGTTTGCGCTACATTTTTAATGAACGTTCCCATACTATACAGAGATTTCACTTTCCCATTTGTTTTGAAAGTCTGGATGCTGTAATATCCTTTGTAGCTAACAGTTTGTGTTCAGAGACACTAGCAATGAAAGGACTGATACTGAATTGCATGGGTAAACAACAGGAGGCGCAAGAGTGCGTGAAGAGGGGTCTCATGGTTGGTGTTTCTGTTACTTTATCTTGATTTAATCAGTAGTTCGGATAATTTCCTTGCATTTTCCTTGCAAAACTGTGTTGCGTGACCACGCACAGCCGTTTTCGGGGAGGAATTGCAATCCATTTATTCATTTATACATGAAGCTATGGCAATCAACATGTATGTGCTGCATTTGCAACGCAGAGAGAAAAGAATGTTGCAGATCTACTGCAATAGATTTACTTTGCGGTCATGATTCGTCGTTTTCTTAGTTGTTTGAACACACGGTTCACTCAGAAAGCTCTGAATGCCGTTTGTCGTCGGTAATGTCCGAATCACTTCGGAGGCCGTTTTAACATGACAGGCCGCTAAAAATTCTAGCGACCCACAAGAAAAAACGAAAGCAGCCTGTATAAGCCGCTTTGCACTCTTCACCTAGAAGTGCGCTGCTGGTCACCGTCTCCACAACCTTCTCTAACTGCACTGCCATAAAACGGAGACCTCAGCACCTCCCTGAAGATGAGCTGTCCTCCCGCGTTCTTCGATTAAGAGACGAACATTCGCTTTCCATCGTTTTGGTCCATTTTTTTTCACGTACCTTCTCTGCTATTTATGCTAAACTTTAGAAAAAAAAACTGCGCTTCCATGGCTGTGAATAGAGTGGCGCTGCCTTTCTGTTATACCTGAACAACACAGCTCTCGCTTAATTCTCCGTTTTTCGATAGTCTCTGTAAATATTTCTGTAATTCTTCCCGTGGCACTAGATACATATCCGCAGTTCATTTTGACTTCTAAGCATACCATTTCCTTTTACTCATTGCAAAACCATATGCGTGAGCATTTGACTGTTCTGATTTATTGAAGCCTTATAAGTACCACTAACTCCAATGTGTTTTAGTCGTGGAGTTTTAGTCGTCGCTTAGCAAAGATGATAGAGTAAACATTGAAGTACTGGTCAGATTCTTCACCTTATAATCATCTACATTCAGGCTGACCTGAAGTCCTATGTGTGTTGGCATGTTTATGGGCTTGTACAACGGTCAGACAAAAAGTATGACGAGGCCATCAAGGTAGTTATTTCCATGTCCTTACATTGTCTCGTGGAGGGATCTCAATCGCTTCCAGGCTTACAAGAGGGCTTTACTTCTTGACAAGGATAATATGCAGATACTGCGAGATTTGTCGCTACTCCAGATCCAAATGAGAGATTATGAAGGCTACAAGGTACACTCTCATGACATCAGTTCGTGTGAACTTAGGTGTCCTGCAAATTTGAACCATACATTTCTTAATTGTCAGGACTCCCGGTATCATCTGTTGCGGCTCCGCCCAACACAGAAGATGTCATGGATAGCATATGCCACTGCATATCATCTTTTGAAAGATTACGAGAAGGCGTTGAACATACTCGCAGAATTCATCCAAAACAACAAGGTTGGTTTTGTTATAGGCTTCTTTCAGTTGCTGACATCGTTTGCGTAAATTCTCTAGTGATGCACAAAATGAGAATTGTGTTAAAACATGGTGCACGCAGCTTCATATCTGAGATACTTGCGCTCACATTCTCATGAGTAAGCGCTGACAAAAATGTGTCAAAAAATGCTCATAGCAGGTTGCGGTGAAGTGATTAGTGATTAGGTAGGAATGACAGAGTAGAGCATATGATTGAAGTAGAAGTTGTGAACCTAATTGATCTGGTGTACTTTCAGTAAAAATTGTAGTCTCTTCGGAAATTCAGTGAATGATTTATCCCTCATTGCAACCTTCTCAAGACTCCCATTTATGCATTACTCCTACAGTGCTGGACTTTCTCTTTCCAGTTTTATTGTTATTAATATTTGATTCCATGGAATGTATCGTTTTGCGAAGGCATTCGACTTTTATCATTGCAGCCTTCTTCCTATGACTTCGAGTATTCGGAACTTGTCCTTTACCAGAATATGATTCTGTGTGAAGCTGGTCTTCTAGAGGAAGCTTTATCAAAGCTCGAAGAAAATGCTACTGTTATAGTTGACAAAGTTTCCTATATGGAAAGACGAGGTTGTTCATTCTTGCTTTCCTGCTTCTCACTTATCTGTTTTATTTTCTTTTTGCTTCATTTCATTCAAACTGAAGTGTTTCACTTATTTCTTTAAAATGTATGGATTTAGACCTGTAAAGAATTCATTTGTTCAGGCTCAACACTAATGAAACTTGGCAGAATGGAAGATGCGGAGAAGGTTTACCGTCAGCTCATTGACAGAAATCCGGAAAACATTGATTACTATAACAAACTAGAAACTTGTCTTGGACTCGGTGAAGGTCAGTAGATGGTATTACACGTAATCGTTTCTTATGTTAGCTTTAACATTTCTCAACATTGGTGCGTAACCGCTATTGTTAATACGTACATTACCAGCAATAAATCCGGTGGCAATCACGTTTCTCAGCATTGTTGAACCGATTCTTATGCACATCCCGATACCTGCTCGTGAAATGATATGGTTGCAATTTGCTTTCACGCATCCATAATCAAATCTATCGGAAATAATAAGTTTGTATTTGGAACCTCCAGGACATTGTGATCTTTACTAGTGTCTCTTGGGAAAACTTTGCTTCGGAATGGAGGAATTCAGTCACTTCAGGTGCTCCGCTCGATGACCGCATAGCTATGTATGACTACTTCGCTGAACGCCACAAACGAGCCGCTGCGCCTCGACGGCAACCATTGTACCTGTTGGATGGTCCTGAACTAGCTAGTCGCCTTGATGAGTGGATTGTGAGAGGATTGCGGAAAGGGGTACCCAGTCTCTTCAAAAACTTGGTACCATTATACAACAATCCCACCAAGGTCTGCAAACCTTTTCTGTTCAACATTGCTTTACTAAGATAGTTTGCTGTTTTCAGGTCAACATTATAGAACAGCTGTTATTAGATTATGTGAAGAAGGTTGAAACGAATGGATATCGTGGTGGATCACTTCATGGTGATTTTATGTTTCTTCATTCATCTCTTACCGTCTTTTTTTCACCTATTTGGAAACACTTCTTTTGAATCCCGCTCAGCACAGCTTCGCCACATGCTGAATTTCTTTCATGGAGACTGTTCAGTACGTGCTCCTTTTCCCAGTTTCGCAATGTTTACCAAAAACAGTGCAACCGCGTTCATTCTCCGCATAAAGTGAATCGCTCTATTCTTCGGCTTAGAAAATGTGAAAATAATGCCTACAGGTGATGGTGATGAAATGGAATCTCCCACTTCCGCACTTTGGTTGTACCTGCTTGTCGCACAGCACTTTGATCGAGTCGGTAATATTCCTGTAGCGATGAAGTATGTTGAATCCGCCTTCGCGCACACACCAACTCTCATAGAGACATTGATGGTGAAAGCGAAGATCTACAAGGTACGTCTGGCTGTTGTAACAGTGATTTTGTTACTCTTTTCAATATTTTCTTGTATAACAAGGACGAGAGAGTGACTATGGAAATTCCTAATCACAAGCTGATAGTCTTCTTGATTTTTTATCTCTATCTTCCAGTTTAATAAGGTCTTTCAAATGCAGCAACTCATGAAAATGTTACCGGCGCAATATTCCTGCACCAGCTTCATGTCATTTTTTTCCTTCTCAGAGAAAAAGCTAATGTAAATAAGCGTCGACTTCTTTATCGATTCTTGTATGTCATGTTGCTGGCACTATATTATAGCTACTTAAAAAGAGTTTTGCTTTTCAAGGATATGTATATTCTTCCTTCGTTGCTTTCGTATATTCTTTCCTCGTTGTTTTATCTATTATAAGTGAATATTATCAGCATGCTGGGGATTACTCTGAAGCGGCCAGACTGATGGACGAGGCCCAGTCGTTGGATACTGCCGACCGCTACATTAATAGCAAATGCGCCAAGTATCTCCTCCGAGCAGGACAAATGGAGCGGGCCGAGAAGATGTGCAGTAAATTTACTCGGGTAAGTTTTCACCTCTTACCTGTTGAGAACATCTCCTTTTTTTCCATATTGTTGGTTACTGCTGGTTACTATGTTTCGGTTTGCACATCTGAAACAATGCCTGACTACTAAGAAGGGACTACATTCGATAGAGTTCTCTGGTTTAGTTGGTCGTTCTCCTACTTGGCAACAGTTATGCACTTAGCTATCTTATGATGGGGTCGCCAAATCGACAACATCGTTAGCATTCATAGATGCTCAACTTTTGCCTGTCTTCATCGGCGAAGCTCTTCTCTCTGTGAGAATTGTTTCTAGCAGTTATCTTTCTCGACATCTTAGTTATTCGAATTTACAGGTACTCGGATGAGTCGAGTTTTCGTATAGATAGATTTTTCTATTGTTTGAATTATTCAGTCATTGGGATGATATACTTTAAATGTTATCGGATTCCTTTAAATATCAGCCGCTTTTGCAGTTCACACGTAGCGATTTCTAAAAGCTTGTCTCTCTCTTGGTTTGTCATTTATTTAATCCCTCAAACGACTAACTTTTAAGGAGGGCGATAGGGCATCGACAACATTGAATGAAATGCAGTGCATGTGGTATGAGTTGGAGTGTGCTCGGTGTCACTTTGCTGAAGGTCGCTACGGTGAAGCTTTGAAAAAAGTGCATCAAATTGAGCAGGTCAGTTGTGCTTGAGTATTTGCTGTTTTTCTCGCCTTATTTTATTTCATTTTGCAGCACTTCGTAGGGATGATTGAGGACCAGTATGATTTCCATACATATTGCCTGAGGAAAACTACGCTATGCTCTTATGTACAGCTACTTCGTTTGGAAGATGTTCTCCGCACTCATGATTTTTATTATCATGCTGCGATTATTGCTGCTAGGGTCAGTTGTACGGGCATGTTTGCTCGGTTACGTAGTTATCCATTCTGACCTAGTTTTTGATCCCCATAAATGTAGGAGAGTCACTAGTCTTCTCGACTTTGGTTTCAATTCGGCTCCGACATCCTTACTATGTATTTGATAGGTACTGTTCTTCCCTCTTTAGATATATCTTCGAATGGTTGATCGTCCTCAGGAATTCTCGGGTGAGCACGAAGCTGCTGATGGTCTTTCAGCGGCAGCCCTTAAGAAGTTGAAAAAACAACAAAAGAGGCAACAAGAGAAGGAACAGGAACTGAAGAAGAGTGTGAACAAGGTATTAGGCATTGCGATCACATTCTATTTTTTTTTTGTTATTCTTTGTTTTATTTTCTACCTTTGTTGTTGCAGTAACTAACTTGCGGTTTTCTAGAAAGAGGAGTACACGAATCCGGCCATGCAGTTTGATGCAGAAGCATTGCTGAGGACTGAAAAGCCCTTGGATGAAGCGTCTAAATTCGTGCAGCATTTGCATATGCTGGGTAGCAAGCATATAACAGCGTACAATGTTGCATTTGAAGTGTACTTGAGAAAGGTATTGTTTCTCGGATTTCAATTATCAGAACTGCTTTATCATGTCAGTGAATCTAACGATTTTTCACCATGTGGTCCCGCTCGTTCACTTTCGAAACCTTTTGTCTACAGCAGTTTTAGCCGCTTATTTGATGTGCGATGTACCCTTGCAGACATGTTTCTCTTATTCTTTGTGAGCCCCACGAAATAATTACATCCATAGAGCGGTACATGGTAAGGTTGAAAAAAGACATTATTTCATTTCATTTTTCATTTATTACATGATCATGCTTATGTGAGAGGAAACCAACAAACGATAGAACGTAACAAATCAATATTTCCGAGCAATACTTGCAAACGTACCAGGAAAAGTACAAATAACATTAAAAATGATAGAGAACCTTAAAAAACGAATAAAACTAAACATAATCACGGATCTAGGTATTTATCTATCATGTTTCTAAGAGAGCCTAATTTAGGAGGGATGGGATCTTTTTTTTTCTTTTTGATAAGCGCTAGAAAAGCAGAACTATCACGATTGGTGAAAAAAATGCGACCTACAACTTGTGCGAGCCCTAGGAACTGCCACTTCACGCGAGAGGCCTCTTGTAATGGATGATTGTCTGACAGTACAAAATATGCTTGATTGAATATCGCATGGACCACTAACTAGTTTGTGATAAGTGATGAGATCAAACCATTCCCTTCCTTTGACAAGATAAGACAGCTTGAAGGTTTCGTTCCTGTCTTTAAAAGACTGAATTCCCTCATAAATATATCAACAAAAAAATTGGAACGCTTCACGAATTTGCGTGTCATCCTTGCGTAGGGGCCATGCTAATCTTCTCTTTATTGTTCCAATTGTAGTATATGTTCAGGAATGAACTCCTTTTCTCAGTAGCTTATTTGTGACACTCTTTTTGTGCAGGACTGTTTCATTACATTAATGCACACACAGTAACTATACAGGCTTTGAATCCCTTCAGTTAATGCCTTTTTCACTATTTTCCTTCAAACTTGTAGTGCAGTCTGGTAGTTAAGGGAGTGCATCTGTGATTACCTGCGACTACGGCTGTACCGCGATGGCAGATCACTATCATGGGAAGATACTGCAGAGTGCGTCTGGTGGAAGATTTTACTAAGTGACGGTATAAAAGAGTCAAAATCACACCATATACATATTAAAAGCTGCAAAGGAAGGTGCAAAAATTGGATCGGACCAGTTGATCTGCCTATCGATACCACTTCGCATCCGTATCTGTAGACAAAATCCCAAATGCATTCCCAACCTACCAGACTATACCTCTACATAGGCAAGCTTGTAGCGCCACAAACCTGTCGAACCCCCCAGCATCTAGGAATGTTTTCAGAACAAGCCCTTACTCATGCTCAAGTGCCTCAAGCAAGCCGCGTTGCTTGACGATTCAGATCCATGTCTTCACGTTTGCCGCATCAAGTTCTTAAAATACAGTGGGTAACTTCTCAGCATTCTGAATGTTTTGCTTCACCTCTTTTACGAGATTCTCCCTATCCGCATTTCAGAGGATAATGTCCCAGCTTCTGGGATGGTCGGACAGCTGGTTCAAGAAATGTTTTCCCAACTTTTCACTGTAGTGGATCCTGTTAAGTTGAATGAAACTTTCAAACATCAACATTTGAACAGCCTTCGCCATCGCATTGCAGGTAATGATGTTGTCGTGGATGTTTCTTGTGTGATTTACTCGTGTCTTCGAAAACTGTATGGTTTTAGTTGCTGAATGCAACTTAATTCTCGACCCTGGTAGCGAGTCGACTACAAAAAATTGGTTGATCAAATCTCTAGAGGACGAGAAACTCACGGGTAGGACATTGAAAACGGTTGTGGAACTATATGATGCAATTAAATATGGACGGCACGGAAGCTGGAGCAAAGAGGAGGCAAGCGTATTATTCCTTTTCGTTCGTATACCTTATGAATTCCCCTCATCTGAATTCTTTTATCTGTATCGACACTGCGTTTCTAATCATTCGTCTATGTGCTGTTCATTCCTATAGTACAAATCAAGGTTAAGATTATTAATCCACTGCACTTGTTTGTTGCTAGTGCTGTTCTAGCTCAATTCCAGTTTGAAACATTAAAATTATACGCTTTAAATTGAAATCATTTCCATTCTGGACTTTCTTTTACACGGATCATATTTTCTAATGAGAAAATGGTGTGGGTGTCATGGTTACTTTTTGAAGTAGATTGTTATCAGCTCGTAGCAACACTTTCAACATAGTTCAGAAGTCGCGCACTAGGCGATAAATTTTCTTACCAATGTCTCGATATCTTATTTATTCGACGTCGCTCCACAAAGGATTTTGCATTTTTGGAGATACTTCTGTACAATGGATTTTAGAGGCAGTAGCACGTGCGTCTTTCGCAGTACTCAGACTCTCTTACATGTGCTTTCGTTGAAGCAGGTAATGTAGCTGAAGATGCCTATCTGTTCCCAACACTGGGAACTTTCACGGTCATTTCGAAGCTCGCATAATTGTCAAAAGAGAATATTAAATACTACATTTTATTGCAAGGAATATTAAATTATTCCAGTCCACGTTGTAGTTTTGTTCCTCGGAATACCATCTTATTATCGACAGTTTCACGATAACCACCTTACACCTTAGCTTCTGCGACTGGAGACAATCTCCCATTGGTCATATAGTAAACAACGTTTGTCATATGTATGTTTTTCCATACCCGATTCATGCTTCTCCTTACAGGAGATTTCTGGTGTTTTTGTTTTACTACTGATTCTTCTAATTTTTATTCTTATTTCATGCTGTTCCATCCCCGTTAAGTGATTTTTTTTTCCAGTTGGACACCTTCGTAAAGCAAGGCCACGCGTTGTTCCCACAAGCGCAGGTCTTTGGTGGAGGTACTTCCCATGTGCTGACTCCGACAGAGAACGAATAATGCCGTGCCTACGCTTATGCTCATGTGCTATCACCTCTAGCACCCTCAGATTAGTATCAGATCACACCCCAACCACTTTCACGATGGCATAGAGCTTTCGTTTTGTGCTACTATGCTTAAATGTTTTCCTTTTATTTTGTGCACTAGGCTCATGACCGCCATGCCTTCAACGCTCGAGTGGTCTGGCCGTTTGTTGAAGGTCTTCGTTTTTTCGAAAATGTTCTCGTTTGTTTTCAACTGTTTGTTTTTGTTATTCACCTTAATTACTCGGTCATTCATCTGGTCTGGCCGGTGAGGGTGAAAGTGGCTGTGTTTATTTGAAATTGTAGAACTTCTTTAGGAACTTTATAGAATTCTATTCGATCTGTTTTTTTTTCTGCGCTATGCTGCCTGCTTTAAATGAGCGGGTGGATATTTCGTAGAAGATCGCTCAAGTTTTCCTTGAAGAATAGTGTATTTTCGCCCAATCGCTCGTTTTCATAGAGATTTGTTCGAATTTTTATGAGATGCTTGAGCGACTTTTTGGGTCAATTAACCGACAGCTCTCGTAGCAGTCATATAGAGCATCCTCAGCAAATGGTGAGATCCGCACCATTTGTTACTTGATGTTTAGTGATGAAACTACTTTTTTCAATGCAAAAAGATTTACTTGTGCACGATTTGTTTGTTGTGTTGCGTTTGCCGCTTTATATCTGAGAAACTTTGTCATGTAACTGATTCGAACTAAAGTTTATCGAATGGGAAGGTTTAAGATTCGATCTCTTCATGTCGATAGGTGCAGACTCGGACTATGATGATCATGGTAAGAGTTCCCCTCAGTTTAATATTTTTCTTCATTTGCGTGGTGGGATTCACGTCGGCGAAGGTATGAAGGGGCAAGGAGTACTTGGAACCGTGACGAACAGTAACTCTGCTGTTGTTGCTGCATAGAATGGATATTATGTGGTTTTCTTTACTTCTTCCATACAACGAGCTGGCCATAGTTAACCGTAGGATAGCGGCATCATGGTGGCAGAACAGCAAGATTCATGTGACGGGTTCAACACGATGGCGGGAAAGACTCAAATGGAGGGGGAGAGTTGTTGGTAGATTTTTGCTATTGTTATGGAGGGTTGTTATCCAAGGATTGTTCTCTTCGAACATTCGTACGCTCGAAGCAGCCTAATCTTTCAATTAGGTTGAGGAACTTGCCTGGATCTAAGTTTAATGCATGGTGGGCTTAGAGGGGACGTCCTGAGTTGTGAGTGTGGGGTACAGCAGTAGCGTTGTGACGAATTCACTCTTGATTATATGCTGCATTTACACCCCACTAACATCAGCTTTCTCGTTCCGGCTTTCTCGTACCGCAGCTCTTGTGCTTCACCAGGGAACATAGTTGTGAAGATACCAGAGAAATAGAAAATGCGAGAAATAGTGCGGTATTCGGAGAGGCAGGCGAGGCGAGAGACGCAGATCATGGGCACAAATACTCAGACAATAATAGCGTGCGGCCCGCGTGCCATGGACGTCAAGCGTGCGATCGGACACCGTTCACGCCGATGGCACGCTGATAGTATGTGATGGTATGGGTACGCGGGCCGCACGCTTGCTCAATCGAGAGGTTTCCATGTTGGTACCGCGCGATCGGCGTGCTTCAAATCAGCGAGCGGCGTTCATTCAGCACGCCATCGGAGTGACCGGTGTCCGATGGCACGCAGTTATTGTCTGAGTACTCAACTATCGTGGGTCACTGCCAAGAGGTACCCGAGACAATTACCGCCAGATGGCAGAATCAGCGGCGAGATCGGCTAGTGGCAGCCGGACAGGGCCCGTTGCCGTCCCAGCGCGGACCACCCCAAGCTCCGCCCACATAGCCAATGCCGCGCGCGACGCTCGCAACGCGGCGAACAAGTCCGAGACAATGGAAACGAGCGAAATCGAAGAAAAAGGACTAGATATTTCATCCCGGGGGTCAGTAGTTTAGAGAATGGTATTATCAGTGATCCTGCTGACCGAAAGTGCGGAATTTCACCCTCATAAGAGAACGCGTGAAATTTTGCGTTTATCACGGAATTTTTTTTTGAACCAGGTCCCAGGCGTCATCAGTAATGTCGAAATTTTTGTAAATTTTAAAGCAGTGTCCAGGCAGAATCTTCAGTATTAGTACCCGAAGCCGATCCAGTGCCGGCTTCGCTCTTTTTTATTTTTTATTGAAAACATATCGAATCTTGTCTAAGGTTGTGAAGACATGTTTTAATGTCCATTAGTATGGCACCTCTCCATTCTCTTGTGCTGCGTACGGCACTCCAACGCGTATTAACCTGTTGAACAGGCACCCCTAAATTTGACAAGTGTTTTTCGATATATACAGGGCCAGAATTTCGACACAAATTTCTGAAAAAAGCTGAAGCCCAAATTTCGGAAAAAAGGGGATGGCAGACTCGTCGTTTTTTGGAACGGACTACACGTGCTTGTGCTAGCAAGGCAAGTTGACTGACGTGCTTCACGTGCGTGAAGTTTTTTTTTATTGTATTGCTGCAGTATGGCTGTAGCTCTGTTGTGCTAGCTCAAACCGGGGTGTGAGTCATGATGAAGCAAAATGGGGAGGTGTCTTTCCACCCTTTGGCGTCAACTCGTCTCCACTCACATTCAAATTTACATGAGCAAATATGGTGAAACAGCGCGCGAATTAGTGCGAGTAGGTCCTGAAGGGCGGGAGGAGGGTTTGATTGAACCGATCGCAGACACATTGTCTGCCCACTTTCGCCTCATCATGACCCACACTCAGAGGGCCGCTAGAGTGACTTTGTCTGCAGTTAAAATCTCGTCACAATGTTGGTCAACTGCAGGGCGCAGCACGAGGTGGTCATTGACCACCAGGACTTAGTAGCGTCCTACAGATTCAGGGGGCTTAGCACCAGTGTCCGGGGCGAAGCCAACCGCTAACCGTCTACTGATGTTAGAGACAAGCAGATTTCAGAGAGGCACTTCTGGAGAATCATCAAACTCGTGGCTGAAGACCACCGTTGTTCAACCATTTACTCCATCCCTACCCTGCACCCTGGTGCGCTCCAGTGATAATCAGGTGTTGCTCAACCTGTAGGAGACGTATCATGTTGGAATTTTGACTGTAGATGCGCACTATACCAACGAGTATCCCCCCAAAGTGGCACCGTTCGTTTTTGAGAAACCGTCTTCGTTTTTGAGAAAAACCATCATTAATGGTCAAAAAGTGGTTTTTGACCATTTTTTGACCATTAATGACGGTTTTTCTCAAAAACGAAGACGGTTTCTCAAAAACGAAAGATGCCACTTCGGGGGAGAGTTGATACCACCTAGGCGCATATCTAGGAGTTGACAGCGTATCGGAACACTTCCTCAAACGAGAGAAATCTCCTGGGAAAGTTCCGGGTTTGAGAGAAAAAACCACGCTCCAATGACAATTTCTTGTATCTGACAGGTCCTATAACAAGTTTCAACGAGTTCTAGCGGCATCAAACAGTTCCGTACTGAGATCGGTTTTTTCGAGGATTTTAGCTAGAATTTGAGATGATTTAGGCTGTCTTCGCCAAATGGTACGCATTTCTTGCTGAAACATCATTCGTCGTCTCACTAACGCTTATTCAAGTCACTTTTTTAGTGCTATCTGCTTTTCCTAAAGGAACCCTAGTGTGTAGGTACTTAGTAGCCCATTTCGGAATGCGACTGGACTTAGTACTCCCCAACCGACACTGACCACCTAGTGCTGCGCCCTGGTCAACTGGTCTATTTTTTTGCACTTTTTGGTATGTTTATGGTGTGATTCCTTCCATTTCGATCTTTCCCTACTGCCGTTTAGTGAAATCTTCTTCCAGATGCACCCTTGGGCGTCCTACTATCCTTCACCGGCCCTCTCTGAGCTAACAGACCATATTATGAAGTGTGTTTGAAATTTGCTCAAAACATACGCATCTCGTATGTAACCACATAACGATTCTGTTACGACAACTCGTAAATATTCAGTTCTACTTCAATACTTGGAGGAAAATTTTCGCACATGAAACGTCACTCTGACGATGTTGAAGAGATTAAGTGTCTCGCATCAATTTTCTGCTGTAGTAGTGGAACCCACCCCAATTCGCGGCTAGTGGATTCCACTCTTCAGGTATTTTTGCAGTGAAGTTCTCATTAACAGAGCTGAGTCATCAACATTATGCGCTTTGTGAACGGCTGCAAAGGAAAAGTTTTGAGCACATAATCTGAAGAATACGAATGAATCCTGACGATGTTGGCCTTTCTGTTTTTCAAGACTGTTTGTACTGCGCAATTTCCAAAGATAAAAGGGGAAGTTTCTCTGATGTTGAATTAGATCGCTAAAATGTCATCCACACATCATCAGAAACTATTACTGCCGTTATCAACACGCCACGACATCATTTCGGCGGGCCGACCGCGGACATTTCGGGGGCTGACCGCGCACCGATATCCGGTTGAGCGCGCCTAATTATTTGGCTGACCGCGGAGTTGGCTACCTCAGACAAAAGTGCCGTGCGAGCGGGCCCCATTAGAGCGGGTCGCAGGGACGGCAAGCACTAGGCGACAACGGGGGGCGTTCCCCTACGAGATACCTCGATGGCAGCAGCATAGACGTAGGCATTGCTGGCATCCTGCCAGCTCCAGCGTCGATGCATACCAACCTCGCCCTGGGAATGTGATAGGTCCCCAGGTGTTGCCACCAGACTTCGGCAGGAACTTTACTCAAGGCAAGCGGGACTTCGTAAAGATAAAGTGAGCAGAGGGGAGTTCGTAGTTGGGACTTGTCGAATAACCATAAAGTTCTTTGCAGATAAAAGTAAAGAAAAGAGACTGAACCGAAGAATTTTTTTTCTATTGGTTCTGTAAAATCTGTCTGAAATAAGAACAGAATTAAGTCTTGTTTATAAACACCCTTAAAAAGGTCCCCAGCATTGTTGTTATTGAATTTCGCTTACACTGCTGTCTTCAGAAAGTATTGCTCTATCAAAGAAGGAATACTGATCAAATTTCGTGATATGTTTAGAGACACCATTCTTCCTTCAACTGCCAAAGGAAATTGGAATTAATTGATTTTGACAGGAGGTTGGGGGCTATCATGCGAAAATCCTGCCAGGAGCACTGCTTTCAACGCTTGTAAAAGTACAGGTTCTGCCCAGATCTCGCTGAGACCATGTATATGGCTGCAACTGGCAGCGCTCTATTTAAATCCGAAAGAGAATTGGATTTAATTGATTTTGATAGGAGTTACAGCTGAAAAAGTACCTAGCAGTACCCACAGTATCGTTTGTACTGAATAAATCCTATTCAAATTTTATAAATAGATTTCTGACACTACTGCCCCGCCAATCGCCGGAGGGAAATAGAATTAATTGATTTTGAAAGGAGATATTGCTTTGGAATTCTCTGGACCCTGACTTTACCCCAAAAGTTAGGGTTCAGCACCGGTCCAAAGAATTTTCATCAAACAACTTTCCTAAAAATCAATTATTTCAGTTTCTTCTAGAGCGGTTAGCTTCAGGAGAGGAAGCTCGTTCCAATGAATATGAAAGCTGCCGCGTTCTCTCGGTTACAGTGAAAAAAATTAGTTAAAAAGCAGTCTCCAGCACCACTCCGACACAACTTCCTCAAATAACTTTTTCCAAAAGCAAACATTTCCAATTTCGCTTACACTGCTGTCTTCAGAAAGTATTGCTCTATCAAAGAAATGGCAAAAACCTGCGTAATCTCCACCCTCTCTCAAATTTTAACCGGAATTTTAAAAAATTATAACATGGTGCTGCCATGTTGACGTGCTCCACGGCCATTGCACTTGTTAGCACTTGTTAACTCGTGCGGACACGCCGATGAGCATTATAAAAATGAAACTACTGTTCTTTGCACAAACTTGTTTTAACTTGTTTGCTTACAATTGGGGCTGCGTAGATTTTTGGCTAGGTGAAAGGGGACTTCGTAGTTTTTTCTGCTCGAGCCAAGCTTGTGCCAAACTCTGATTGCCACCATCGACCAGGTCGTACTGAGAATAACAAAGTCAGCGTATTTCTATTAGTTCTATGGCTACCTTGCCAGAAAGTGTTATTAAAAAGTAGTGGAAATAACTCAATTATGTGAGGAGCAGGGAAAAATAAGTCAACATTAAATTTAGCAATCATGCAGATGACTGTGCGAATATTTCATCACTTATCTCTACGAAGAAATTCCAGAATTAAGTCCAAACTTTGGTTTTATGAAAAGTTTAGAAAATATAAATGACCGTTTCGATGAACCAAACCTCTACAAAGGTAAAACAAAATCAGCAGCTTAGTTAAAGAGGTACTCTTTTCCTCATTCGATGGTCCTTCTCCATTCCCCCTTCGAGGAGCAGATTCTATTTTCGGTACGCAGTGTGTCGGAATGGCGGCGCACACAAATTTTGGCTTTCTTAATGTTTTGAAGCTTTTTCTCATCCAAAAAATGTGTCATCGATAGGAACAAAGAGCATTCTAATTGTGTCAAGTCTGAGCTATATAGTGATCATATGCAGGACCTCTCATCCAAACTAGGAAACCGATGGATTGATTGGCAACATCAATTTTGGTTCAGTTATCCACGTTTCACGGAATTTTCAAAAGTCACTTTACGTACGGATTTAGCGGAGTCGCAAAGCATACTACAGTCTTTCTCAAAAATTCTTGCTCCACGCTGAACTGCCGTCAGCTTAACCATGTCACACCTCGTATGATAATGCATAGGTGATGCGGGCGCGGCTCAGCAGATGGGCGGTGAAGCGTGAGGCAAGTATTTTTGAGAAGGACTGTACACACTCTGTATGCGTTATGCATTATCCCGAAAGTTTTGCTTCTGGAAGAGCACTGTCCTGCACTGTTCTGTTATACTAAAGTCAGGTACGAAATGAAGGAATGGAGACTTTTCAACCTTTCTAATAATAACTTCTACTTTTGTTTTCATTTATATCTGAAGTTTGTTTTCATCTATATCCAACCTTTCTTTTAGGCTAACATCGGTAGAAACGCTGCTCACATAATAGAACTATTCCCTCACGGGTTCGAAAAGAGAGGAAAAGCAAATAACCTTGGGTAGACGACTATCCTCCATATTGGCTTTTCCTTAATTACCCACTTGAATACTGTATCCAGTTCCCTGACGAGCATTTTCCCCCTTTTTTCTTTTGCTAAAAAATTGCGCAAGGAGATGATCGATATACGAGCGTTTAACCTCAACATTCCTGACGTCGACCTAGACAGCTCCAATGTACCAGTAATTAAAGGTGCGACAGAGGTGCGAGAGCCATCCGAGAGAGCGCTTACTGCCACTCTGCAGAGTGCAGAGATGACAGAGTTTTGCAGATCTCGTCCGAGACACGCCTCCCGTTGTCGCCTAGCGCAACGCACCCGGGTCGCAGCCATGTCGCGGCCCGCTCGCTTGGTTATCGCAGCCCGCTCGCACGGTTGTCGTGGCCCGCTCGCACGGAAAGTCCTCGTGCGAACGGGCCGCGACAACATAGGTTGGTCCGAAATACCGTGCGAGCGGCCCACAATAACCGTGCGGGCGGGTTGCGACAACCGTGCGAGCGGGGCGCGACATGGCCACCGCCCCTTCTACCGGGGCCCGCTCGCAGCCATGTCGCGTCCCGCTCGATCGGACCTTTGTCTGAGACGCTCCGCCAAAAACTTGCAGCCCGTTCGATTGTCTGAGCAGTGGGGTAAGCCGGCACTCGTACGATCTCCTTTTTTCTTAGAGTTAAGACAGGAAGCGTGAGGATCGGAAAAGGTTGACAACGGTGATGGTAGTGGAATGTGTGGATGCGCAGGCAAGCAGAGTACCATGTTGAATTTTATGTAGTGCAGATGCGAGAGCGCCTCCTGCCAAGTTTCTTGACTACGAGCTGTAGCATTACAGCTTCTGCGAGCGGTGAAGTTACAGCCATGTAAACTGTCTGAGTGAATGGTTAGGATGTATATGGACGCTTACTGCACACGCGCAACCTCAAGTCTTTGGTGGCTGAAGTTATAGAAGAAAGAAAGAATTTCAAACAGTGCACTAACTCTGGTGCTGCTGTGTCACTGTTTTCTCTGATCTGCTATTTCTTCAAACTTTAGAGTGCATACTGTGATATATTTTTTTAACGTCACTCACTCTGACTGTTTATGTTCATGCCGCTACTGAAAGAGGAATTGTGGAAATCTTTGGCTTCATGTTTCACCTTTTTTGTACAAAGTTTTAGCGTGGGGTTACTAGAAGGATACGAAAAGCAGACGTCATCCACGTTCTGGGTCACTGGATTTGTATTTTCTGGATACTGTCGTTCTCTGTATTTATGCCAGTGTTGTAGATGAGCAAGAGGGCCGTGAAACACCACCAGTTCCGGAGGATCGGAGTTTCTATGCCGTCTACGAATCTAAGGAGGTTTGTATCCCTCTGCTTTTTGTTATATTTCTTCAGAATCGAAGGTGATGAATGTTCTCGTAACTACAGGTGCTGGGAAGAGGGCTAGCATCCACTGTTCGGAAGTGTGTTGAGAAATCTACAGGACAGTGCTTCGCTGTTAAAATAGTAGATGTATCCACGGAGAAGCAGTCAGAGGTTCATTTCACCTCGAATTCACAAACTATTTCCTTCATTGATGTAGGTTTATTTAGCATGAGGCAAATCGTTTGAAAGCTGAAACTATATCGGAGGTCGAAATTCTGCGCCAACTTTCAGATCACCCCTCAATCAGTAGGTTTCACTGTAATATTATTGTTTTTTTTTTGATGTTGTTGTCCTATGGCTAAAGTCTGATCACGTGATTTGTACAGACAGCTTTTGAAACAAGTAAGAGTTTGTCGTTGCGGAAATACCAGTGTTCATCCATTTGAAGTAGTCTTAAGTATTCCCTTTTTATTGTACATTCATCAAATCTCTCGCTCTTGCAAGTTTGGACTCAGAAGTTGTATTGAGAGCTAGGTTTGCGCCTCTTCTTCCAGGTAATTGTTGGTTATTCGTTTCGCGGAAGGGAAGGGGGCTGCGCTTGAACGATTAACGTCAAAACTACCCGCGATGTCTAAACTTCAACTCGGCTTGTGGCAGACTCCAAGCCTTCAGAAATCAGATGACGTTTAAAGACACTTTCCTACCTTTACGCTGTCATTGCAAGATTTCATGGTCAGGTGACGGCTCACAACTAACCAGTTGGGCGGTCTCATTGATGGTGGTGATAATTTTAATATTAAAAGAAAGATTTCATGCCATGCCTGATAGTATGAGATGGTTGCGGACACCAAAACATTCATTTTAACATGACGTTGAACAACTCTGTAGGTGGCACTGAGGAACCCATAGCTGTACGCCAGCCGAAATTAGCGAATATGGTTGCGAATAATTGACAACTCGTGCGCTTGGTGTTGTCTGCCCCGTTAAGACCTTGCGCTGCGTGCGCCGTACGACTTTGTGCCCTGCCTCCTTCGCTGCGTGCGGTGCGCTTCTGTTGTACTGCTACTAACCTGCCACAGTCTGCTCATACTTGTTAAAATTCAGCCTACTCAGTACAACACGCTACATTGGCGTAGTGCTTCCTCTGTAACATAGTGGAGAAGGTAGAGGCTGAACGAATCACGTTTTTGTTGTTATATTTCTTCTCCGGTTTGCTATTTTCTTTTTCAGTGTTGAAATTTTCTATAGAAACAAGTTACATGTTGAATACTGTTGCAGTCACTATCCACGATTTCTACTCCACTCCTTCTTTTCTATTCGCTGTTTTCGAGATGGCACCAAAAGGAGAGCTATTCGACCAACTGAACAGCACTGTTACAGTTTCGGAGAAAAAAGTTGGTTCATGATAAGTTTCAGAGGGAATTTGTAGTTGTGTTTTTTGCTTCGTTCAGGCTCGCCGATTAATGCGCCAGTTGTTCGATGGTGTAGCTTACATGCATAGTCGAGACATAGTGCATCGTGATTTAAAGCTTGAGAACATTCTGTGTATCGATGACGAAAGGATTGTGATTTCGGACTTTGGATTTGCAACGCGGCTCAAGAAGAACGAAACGCTGAGAGGTTGTTGGCTACTTTTCGTCGAGATTATTAGTTCTTTCATCTCTTTTCGTCAAGTATTTGTTTTCTAGATCGAGCTAATGAGAGCTAAATTAACGCATTCCAGAATTGTGTGGAACACCTGGATACCTATCACCAGAAATACTCAGGTGTCAGATGTATGAAGATGCTCCTGGTTATTCACATGCTGTTGATGAATGGGCGCTTGGGGTAATTATGTACACACTTTTGGCTGGCTACGCTCCATTCTACCATAGAAGTTGAGTTTTCTCATTCAATATGAATGCTTCAGTTTGTAATCTGCAGATACGCTGTTCTTTTTTTACTCTTTGGTTTACACTCATAAGCCGGAAGGGAAGCACCGATTTCTCTTCTCGTATCTTTTTCGCTCACGTCGCCCACATCCAAATCCACGAGAACTTATGTCGGCATCGCCTCGGCAATAATTTGTATTGTGATGTATTTTAGGCAGTTGATTATGATGCGAATGATTCAAGAGGGGCGATATGAGTTCCGAGCTGAGCAGTGGTCAACTATCACTCAAGAAGCGAAGGATGTGGTAAGTTACCTGTTTCACGAAATAATGTAAAAGGCACTATTGTATGATGCGTGGATATGAGAGAGCTGCGTTCACTATGCTGCGAAAGTCTTGAGGAAACAATGGAAACCTGTGAACCGTCTTCTGAAAGTACACCAACACTTCATAGCAGGCTCTTGGTTATGTTCTGATTTCAACTTTATTGCATTTGAGGAGGGAAGCTGATAAAAAACATGCTGTTACTGCTGGCAAATGCCAGAAGTGAAAGGAATAAACCTAGAGGAGTTAATCATTTCCGCTCATGTTCCTTTTTTGTGTGAGAAAGCGCACTTATCTCTTGAAAAATAAAGGTTAATTGCAAATTGAAGCCTGATTTCTCCTGTTATCTTTGGTTTCGCTTACTAAGATAGTTGAAGATCTCAAGAGAAATTTCAAATTTCTTCTCGTTGCGTCAGTGGCATAGTGTGTAGCAAGAAAATGGTTGCCGTTGTGGCTCTACCAGCAATGTAATCCGTATCTATGGAGGATTGCATACACAACTACAGTGTATTCTGCTGTAAACGTTAAGTAATTATCAGAATTATATCGGCTACACAAGATACCTTCTGTAGACAGTGGTTCACCTATGGATGTTTTTTTTTTCTTCAGATTTCTGGCCTTTTAACGGTTCCTGTCGCACAGCGTTTGACTGCTCAGCAATGCTTGCTCACACCTTGGATGAATCCTTCTGCTGAAGTTTACAACAAGCCAGATATGAGGAAATTGTTCAGACAGGTTTGTTGGTGTTTACCGCTCAAAATATTCTTTCCCATATTTGCTTCAATATGGTCCGCATTTGGCCTAACCTTGAATTTGGTTATAGGCTATCATACTAGTGCGTTTCTTCTGTCGACTGCAAAACTACAAATACTTGAAAACTATCGTGGACCGGGAATCTCTCAGGAAGCGTCCATTCCGAGATCGCGATGTGAGTTTTCATAGAATGGTGTCAATAACTTTATGTTGTGACAGTCAAATTCTGGCGACGGGTGTTCTTCTTATCATTTTTCCGTTCAAGTCTTTGCTGTTCATGAATTACTTGTATCCTCCCCTAAAATAAGTGTTTGCCGCATTTGTTCTACTTTTTTTTTGCCCTACCAGGAACTACCTTCTGTCCATGGTTTTGGGTAGCCTGCAGGTAAGTAGTTGTTTTAGTGCATGAGGTAAAGATGCACTTACTCTGATAACTGTGCAGCACGAAAGCAGTCCGAACGCCGTAATGTTTCGAGTAGAAACCCTAGCAGCAACGACTCCCACTTGCTGTCATCCTCCCCTCGATTGCTGCTCAAGCTTTCGTTCTTTTAGCAACAGTTGCGGAGGGATGGCAGCAATTGAGGGGAGGATGGCAGCAAATGAGAATCGTTGTTGCTAGGGTTTCTAATCGACCCACTACGCCGTTCGTGCTGCAGAGTTATCAGAATATTTTGGAGTAGTGGTCGTTCTGGCCAACTACAGGGTTGTTCCGGTTGGTTACGGCATACATCTCTAATAAAACCCAGGTCACCGATAATTGAAAATAGATACTCTCGTTCAAAGGTTGCTATCAGCTTTGCAAATGATGTCCATCATTGTGCTAAGAGAAAAAAAGCAGATATTGAAGCTCACCCACGGTCAAATTTGTGCCTTGCTCACAAAGAGCTAGATCCTCGTACCATTTTTATCATTTTGAAGGTTCTTTCGGTACCCATCAAGCGCCATTAAGATTAAAGGTCCAACGGTGTATTTAAGCTCTGCTGAAGGAGTAGAATTGTCAATCCCATCATTCTCATTGAATTCGTTCTTGTATCGGGATCCAGAGTTCTAATTTGGAAGCTCTTTCATTTTATCAATCCATGGCTCGCTTTGTATTTACTGCTCTCTATTTCGATCAATTTCTTCTTATTTGGGAATTACAGATTCGACACGAGGCCGAATCAGCTATGTTCTCAGTTTATGGTCACTGGGTCAATCGCGGTTTCTACTACTCTCGAGACATGCTCTTTGCTAACCGTCCTCGTCCAAAATACCAGAAGGTGGAAGCATAGTGTTGCCTGTAGGTAAATGGCCACAAGTTTTAAAGATGACTATGTTGCCTCAATAGGGTACTCTACTTCCTGTAGCTCATTAGATGCTGTTTTCAGAGCATGCCCCCCTTAGATGTTACTTGACTTTCTTTGCTCAGTTGATAGCTGTCCAAATTGTTCTGATTTATGCTCAGCTCAATTTTCTGTGTAGTGTGTTCTTATAAGTTATTTTTCCCTATAGAAATTGTTCATCGCATGGTGCTTTTTTTTATCGAGCAGCCCTAGAATCTAGGATGTTGTTTAGTTCCTATTTTGCTGGTCATCAAGTTTATAGTCGTATTCTAATGGTTCCTACTGTTTTAAAACCCTCTTAGATGAGCTTCTGAGGAGTTACATTTACTTTATTGGTTGAGTACTATTGGTTGAGTACTTACCAAATACTCGTAGAGGTGAGAGTTGTACATACATGTAGGATGAATGTTTTTTGTATTCTTTTTTTGAAAGCTTAAAGCATTGTAGTTCTGTGTGTTTTATACATTGTCAAAGAATCGCTGATGTTCAGGAATACTTTGCCTTTATCTGAGCATGGTTTTTATTCGGTTACTCAAGCGCATTTATTAGGCACATGGTTTTGTGACCACTGGGGCGTGATCAAGTTGTGCTGCCTTCAGTTGGTTCTCGGTTCAAGTATACCAAGTCACAATGAAGTGAGTTATTAGACCCAGATCTTTGTTGTAAGCTCAGTGGAACACTTCATTTCTTAGCCAGAGGGATAAAGAAAACGCAATAAGGGTCGTGCACGAGTTCATGAGCCATTTTTCCTACCTTTTTTCTGCTCGGTGGAACACTTCATTTCCTGGGACGTTTGTCTCGATGGAATGTTCCTGCTGGGTGGAATTGTTGTGTGCCCCTAATCACTGGGGGGAAATGTTACATTGTGAAGCACAAGGAGAAGCATTATAATAGATGGAGTGCCTCTCCTTCACTGCTTCAATAGTAATTTGGTTGTTGTCATATCGGAAGTGCAACACTTGGGAGAGGTATGCTCGAAACGAAGAGTATGGCGTATATGCAGGAAGAACATAACTCCATTCAGAAATGGACAAACTTTGCCCTCTGTTGTTTCTACATGAGGTGAATACATCACTTTTTACGATATTTCACACTGGGCTAGTTAGAAAAATGTGGAACTTCCATATTTGAGAACCCGTGAAATTCGCTTTCTCCTCGCTTCAGTGGTCGTCAGCGCCTATTCGTTGGGAAGCCGACTGCTTCTTTTTGTTTCAGTATTCATTCCTAAATGTATGTCTTTTACTCTTTCCTCAGGCATTTTGCTGGACACTGCAAAACGCAAATGTACTTGCAGTTAACAGTTTCATTTTTCGGATCATTTTCGAAAGTGGAGGATAGTTCAAGGAAATAATCCAAAAGAGCGCACTTGAATGCTTCGTTTCGGTAGGGAATTGTTTGAAAAGTTGACCTTTTCACGGCAGGCCTGACCCTTCAAACAATATACACTAATACTTTAAATTATGTACTCTGGATACTGCAAATGCTGCCACATGATGAGCGCACACCTGCATAATAACAATGCCTAATATTTTGAAGTATTTTCGTCATTCATTGTTTGGTAAGCAAGTAAGTTTTAGCTCACTTTTTTGGTTTCACATTATTTCATCTCACTGAGTGCTATACTTCCCAGAGTCAACAAATAATTTTAGAATAGATGTCGATGGACTGGAAGTTTACTTCCCTTATGATTACGTATATCCAGAGCAAGTGCTTTACATGCAAGAGGTCAAGAAGGCTCTCGATGCGCAGGTGAGAAAATACACCTGTTGCGATATTATTGCAACAAAGTTCCGTTCTTAAGGGACACTGTCTTTTGGAAATGCCTTCCGGTACTGGCAAAACTGTCTCTTTGCTTTCGCTGGTGGTAGCATATATGCGAAAGTTTCCTGATCGCCTTGGTATTGTTGTTTTGTTCAACGTTTTCACAAGTTCTGAAGAGAATTTGACTTAGTTCTGTTCAGATAAACTAGTTTACTGCTCTCGCACCATCCCTGAGATCGAGAAATGTGTAGAGGAATTGCGAGCGCTATACAAGTTCTACGAACGTCAAACGTCTGTGAGGATCTTTAGTGTTTATATTTTTATACTCGTCTCCAGCTTTGTAATGCATTATCAGTAAAACAGATGCCACTAATAGTGCTATCCTAACAGCAATATGAGCTTTTGTTGGCCGCCCTATGTGACTCATTGTGATAGTTTTATGCCCAACCCTTCACTTCAGCCTTTCTCTTTGCACCTAAGCGCTGTGCACCAATTCGATCTACGTCGAGTTTTTGGTTGTCTTTTCTCGGCGGCTGTAACTAGTATGCTCAGAGGAAGTCAACTCGCTTAGTTGTATTACGTTTTATTTAAGAATGCACCTCCAATGGTTGCTGTCGCAATGTCAGCAAGGAAGAATCTGTGCATTAATGACTCAGTATGGCAACTTAGACAAGGTGGGCTGAGTGGCTTTCTGTACCTTTTCATGTTTTACAGTTGCATTTTCCATTTGTCCTCAAAAATTTTCGGAGAAAACATCTACCTGTTAAAATTCCGAGTGGAACTGAAATAATTTTCACTTTTGAAAAATATGCTTTTTCTCCAATTCTTCATTTTCTCCCCCGAAAAACAGTGATAGACAACATTTTGCACCTTCTGCTACCGACTAGAACTACCTTGTAAGGATCTATTGAATATGTGAGAAAAACATTAGTTGATTCTTTGATTTGCATCATGGTAGAGGAAAAGTCAGACCGAATACAGTGAGTTCTGTGAAATATGTCTTATAATGTCCAATTAACACAGGTTCGGCAGTCGATGGTGCCTGCCAGAAACTGACTGCCAGTTTTGTTCGCGCAAGGCGTCAGTTGGACCCTTCAATTCCATCTTGTTCGTTTTTTGAGACCTTCTCGGCTCAGCAACCTTTCTCCCTTCCAAGTGGCGTCTGGAATCTTGTAGGTGTTTCTGCCTTTCTTCCTTGGATTTACGTTCAAATCGAATTGTCCACATTGGTTTCCAGAATGATCTCAAGCAACTTGGACGTGAGCGTGGCCTCTGTCCGTATTTCGTAGCACGGGAAGCTATCAGGAATGCCACAATTGTAGTTTACTCATATCATTATATTCTCGACCCAAAAATCGCTGAGCTAGTCTCTAAAGACTTCAGCAGAAGGTAGATGTTCTTCACATTTTCTTTGAACAGATCTGTAACGCATTGATGCCTTATAATCCCTCCTCTGAACGCTGCATTCTAGATCCTGCGTGGTGTTCGACGAAGCACACAATATTGATAACGTATGTATTGAATCCATGTCTATCACAATCTCCCAAAAGCAGATGGAGAAGGCCGCGCAAGAACTTGTCACGTATGTTGATTTCATGTCGGTTCATGGTTTAGTGGAAGTACTTTTATGTCTGTTTTCCCTGAAATGTGATGTGAAGGTTCCGTTTACAGCCTGCTTTCTATTTCCATTTTAGGTTAGACTCTGCTGTGCAACGAATGAAGTCGGAAAACTCGGAAAGGCTGCAGAACGAGTACGAAAAGCTGGTGGAAGGATTAAGGAGGTAAATATGTATAGTCCGTTGCGCCAGACGGTGCGGGGAACTGCAACGTGTTCAGGGATGTGCGAAATAAAAAAAAATTATTTTCGTAAATAGTAAATTTTGGAAATCCGTCGTAAATCGTAAATCGTAACTGAGGATTCAAGTATCACTGATGTGATCCAGAAAATTTTGGTTCTTTCATAACAAATTTTGGAACTAGCTACTGCGACTGCTCGCACAGCTAGCTCCTGATAACATTATGACAAAGAAACAGCGTCTTTTTCATTAGATATTTTTAGCCACCATCTAGTTCTAATTATTATTTGTCGCTGCGGAAGAGAAACCTCTCTTCAAAGTTGTCAGCGTTTCCGGACTCCATACTGTCCGTGGTTCTTTTTCCGTTCCAGCTGTATAATACATCCATCTGGGGTTGGTGAATTGCTACCATAGGGGCTTGGGGAGATAAAGCGCTGTTTTAGTAAATCGGCAGCCCCATCAAGTCACTTCATAGGGCACATATCCGGTGCCTCTGCTATTATCAGACTAAATTCAATGCATACTGCACCACAGAGAAGGAAGCAGGATGCACAAAAGATAAGAATTATTCCTTGCACTCTGTCATCCTTGTTCATGACCACTATGAACTGACTTATAAGAGCCTAGTCGGGAAAATCTTTATGCACTACATCATACTGCAAGTGAAATCAGTAGAACAAAGCAAAAGTTTTTGACGAACGACGGAGGCTTGGTAGTACATCTTGTACCCCATGCGATAGCTTAGCACCGTCAGGAAAAGTACAAGAATGCAACACTTGGTGCTCTTCTGGCACTTCACGGAAGCGACTGAAAGTCTTCTGTAGAGAAGACCTTCATGGTTGTGCCAGATTATCTAAACAGAAGTCCCGAAACTGGACTTGGTATGAGTCGCTGCTCCTAAACAGTGGAAATCATGACCAAACTACGCGAATTCGCTGCTAATATTGTTGCGCAAAGTAAACTCAGACAAATCATGCATATTTATGTACATCCTTGGAACAAGCGCTATTGCGATGCTCGTCTCTTGTCGTTATTTACGAATTTGTTTCGAAATTTTGGTCATTTTTCGTAAACCGTAAATGAATTGCGAAAAATGGCCGTAAATCGTAATGGGTGAACGGTAAATCGTAATTCGCATATCCCTGATCATTATGAGGGTAAATGGGGCGTTCGTTACCTGGCCATTGTGAATGGTGCATTCGATCAATGTATTTTTGCAGCCTGGTAACGCTCTATTTCCCCTCACAATGATATTATTCCGTTATTATTACTAAGTATGTAGAGACGCGCTGCGACTCACGGCACCGTCTATCCTAACCAACCATCTGTGGATCACAGTTTCGGCTTGCTTTATTTGCAAAGCAATAATACTAGTTTTTTTTCCACATTTCTGATTTGTGAAGTGTTGTTAGCCATCAGCGTGTGTTATAGAACCGAGCAAGAAAGGGCTAATGATGAACGATTAGCGAATCCTGTGCTACCGGATGCAATTTTGCGGGAAGCTGTCCCGGGTTCTATCCGAACTGCCCAACACTTTGTGTTGTTCATGAAAAGAGTCGTCGAATATGTTCGCCATCGAATGCGCACCTCTCAGGTTAGCTACCCGTTGACATTTCGCTCGAATTAATGGTCTAGGTTTGATTTTCAGGTAGTTCTTGAAAGTCCTGCTGCATTTGTAAAGGATATTCAAGACAGAATGTACGTGGATCGGAAGCCTCTAAGGTACTTTTATGAGATTACATCGATAGTAATATATGAACAAATAGAAGTATTTTGATTCATCAAGGTTCTGTGCAGAACGACTTGACAATTTGACTCGTACGCTCGAGTTGGCAGACGTTTCCGATTTTCGGTGTTTGACCCGGATAGCCATACTTGCCACTCTTGTTAGCACTTATTCAAAGGTGATTGCATGTTTTTCTCTCATTATTTTGAAACTTCTCATTTAACTAGTCTTTTCGGCTCTCCAAGTATTTTTTCTCAGCCTATAGATGGCTTTTGTTTAGGGATTTTCGCTCATAATTGAACCGGCCGAAGCCAGTCAACCGGCACAACTAACGCTTTCATGTATGGATGCTTCAATCGCTATTCGACCAGTGATGGAGCGCTTCCAAACGGTTTCGCCCACATTTTCATGCCATTCCCAATCTTGCCCAGTGACGTTACCTTTAGGTGGTAATTACCTCCGGTACCCTATCGCCTTTGGAGATGTACCCAAAGATTTTGGATTTTGATCCTGCTGTTATGGCAAGTCTTACGATGACCTTAGCGCGTCCATGTCTGAGCCCATTGGTCGTGGCGAGAGGTAATGACCAGGTATGGGCTATCTTAAGCAGGATCTTCAAGCATTTTATGTATTGATTTCTTTAAAAGTAATTCGTATTTAATCTCGTCATACACCAGAGTTCCAGGTTGCAATGACGTCCCGCTTTGAGCAAAGAAGCGATGTTGCTGTCATTAGAAACTACGGCAATTTGGTTCTGGAAATGGCAGCTGTTGTCCCTGATGGAATGGTTGTGTTTTTCACCAGTTATGTTTACATGGAATCTGTAATAGCCGTCTGGTACGAGCAGGTATGGAGAAATCTGAATTTTTTGCTTGCTTTTTGTATGTGTCATTGCCGGCATGGTCCTTCTACAAACCATCAGAGAAATTATGGATAACTTCTTTAATCTTTAAGTCTTCTTCGGTACTTTTATGTAAGCAAAACTCTCTTTTGTCGCCCAAGAAAATTAATTATGAGAAGATTGAGGCTCCATTTTTTGAGCCTTGTAGATAGATAGAATGTTTGTGCATACAGATCTGAACACTCTGATCTGCGTTTAAACGATTATTTTCAGCATGTGATTGATGAACTGATGAAGTCGAAGCTCTTGTTTATTGAAACAAATGATGCCCTCGAAACCTCAGTTGCATTGGAGAAGTAATTTATCTGTATATACTAGATCTTCTAAGGATTGATCGCCTTGCGCATCGCATGTTTAGATATGTGGACGCATGTGATAGTGGTCGAGGCGCTTGCCTTTTCTCCGTTGCTCGTGGAAAAGTATCAGAAGGCATTGACTTTAGTCATCATCTAGGTAGGCTTAAAATGTGGCAGTTACCATCAATTAACATTGTTTTTCTAATTTCTAGTTGTCATTATACTCTTTATCATAGGTCGTTGTGTCATTATGTTGGGTATTCCATATGTGTACACTGAAAGCCGCATTCTACGCGCGAGGCTAGAGTATCTCCGAGATCAATTCGGCATCAAGTTCGTCCATATTCAATTTGTGTTCCCCTTAATCTATAATTTCATTCATCAGCTGCATCATTTGTCAAACGCTGTCTCGTTAGCAGTCCGACAGTGACAATATGGAAAGCTCAGTCTAGTGAGGGTGCAGTAGTGCCGTAATTTGTAAGAGCCCAAGCCACCCTCTCTAAGTTTAATTGGCGCTGACATGTGGTTCGTGTTCGACAGACCTAGTTTATTGTCTTATATTTAGTTTTGCGCCAGCCTCATTTCAGTATACGCCCTTGAAATTACGGTACGATCATCTGCTAGCAGGACTGAACTTTTAATTTTGTCCGACAATGAAGCTGTGGATTCTTTATGTACAAATTATCAATGAAGGTGCACAGAATTCATGCTAACTCCAACGATTTCAGGGAAAATGACTTCCTCACATTCGACGCAATGCGGCACACAGCACAGTGTATGGGCCGCGCCCTCCGAGGAAAAACGGACTATGGGCTTATGATTTTTGCGGATAAGGTATGGTATTTACTTGCAACAATTACTTTGGAGTTGGACTACTTTAAAAAGAAGCACAGTTTCTCAGTCTTTTTGAGCAAATATCTGAGTAGAACTAAATTGTTGGAATTTGATTGGCCATAAGAAATTCTGTTGTATGCCAATTATTTGACAATGATTCAATGCGCAAAAGAATTCTTGATTCTTGCATTTGAACTGTTCTAGCAGTTAAGTAAATTGATCTTTTCTGTTCCTATAAAAACGTGAAAAATCAGTTTGCATCATTATTAGTAATATCAGAGGTTCTCGCGACAAGATAAACGAGGGAAACTGCCGCGATGGATGCAAGAATATCTCGAGCCGGCCTCGACGAACCTGAGCATCGACGAAGCTGTGCAGCTGTCACGGCGGTAGGTGATTTTCAACTTGTTGACACATTTCTGATCTTACATCGATCTTACAGATGGCTGACCTTAATGGCACAACCCTTCACCAAGTCCGACCAATTGGGAATATCGCTGCTTACATCTGACATGCTCTCAGCTAAGGCGATGAAGAAATTTGAACGAGTTGTTGAACATGTCGACTAGCGGCACGTGGACTTCGACGAGTTGTTGGTTGTTGTTTTAGTTGTTTGTTGTTAGGGTTTTCATGCTTTACAGTTTTTATATCGAAGTTTCATAGTCCAATTAATCATCGTTGTTACCGTGTCGACAGAGCCATGTCACTATGTTTATCAAATGGTTTACGGAGATCTAATGAAGGCAAGGTTAAAGGGTTGCTGACGGTGTTCATACTTACAGGAAGCTCCAAATGTCCGCAGTCAAGAGGGACGTGGCCACGACGCGGCTTTAGACAGAGACACAGGCGCTCGGCATGCTGCCACTGGTTGGCTGCAGAGTCAGAGAAGCCAGAGGCAGCATAGAGAGCGCCTGTGTCTGATCAAGGAGCCGCGCCGTGGCCACGCCCTCCTGACTGCGGACATTTGGAGCTTCCTGTAGCTAGGTTTGTATCTCTTTGTTTCGCTCTTCAGACCGAGACCTCAACTATTATGTAAGCAAATTCATTTAAGCCCGAGTGTTGCAATGTACATGTGTTTTAGTAAGCGTTATAAATGATGAGATCTCGTTGTATTGTTTATACGGAGAAATGGTTTTCACCCTGCAAATATACTCTTTTGTAATTTTTTTTCCAACATCTGCTCGTGTTGTCCTGGAAGTGACACGCAGCGAGCTGGTCGAGATATCAATTGGCTGAGCTACCGCACTGCGACAACACCAGTGAGTAGGGGATGACGTTTGTTTTGCTGTTGATTAGATGGAAACAACTAGCTAATCATCCGCTTTCCCACTTGTACTGGATAATGTCGTCACTCCTAGGTGTTTTCGTTTTGGGAAATGGGCCCCATCCAGGGGGACCGGTTGCGCAACCGCTTGAAAAAAAAGGAGAATTGTTTGTGCGTAACGTTACCCATCCTCTGGTTTTTCTTAGGGGTACTTGCATTATTCTGATTCTTGGTATGTTTTGCCTCATGGGAGCGACTGTGTGGGATGAGGAGGGTGGTCATAGACTAAGGAATCACTGACGAGCGCAGTAGGAATGGCTCTTTTCTGAGAATGGGATGCCGAGTTTTTTAAATACTCAATGGAATGTTGACATTGTCAGCTACTTGTCGTATTTTAGGCTGTCGCTCACATGCTGCCATCATCTTGCTCAATGATACGGAGAGGTTTCTCTCTGTCAAGTAGTCTACTCAAAGGTCACTCGAAATGGCAGAACATAAAAGCGACGAAGGGCAAGAACGACATGATAAAGTCTCAGGCGATGAATGCGCTGCTGAAAAAGGTATTAGGCCATTACGCCGTTGAGGGGAATATTCGAGAATCCAGAGCATTTCAGGCTAAGGCTGCCGCACTGCGGGGTGGATTCGACGTGAAGTTAAATCGAGAATTGGGAGCACTCGAGCAGGATTGCAGGTCCCAAGGGCTTTCTCTGGATACGTTCAGGAATTTCCTTGCTAAACTAAAGGTGCAGTGTTCTTTTCTCAATTGCGCTTTGTCCGGATAAAATATTATGATCTTAGGACAGACCCGAAGTCGAGTACACATTCAACGTGATAGGTCCATGTGGTTCGTTTTTTATTGTTGAAGCTGAGACTGACAACAAGAAAGCATTCGAAAATACGATGAGGAAGTACTTCAACAAGGTATATGTTTGGGAGGAAGTTCATTTGAAAAATGAGAGAATTACCTAATACAATTGAGACAGTTGGCTACGAAACCTTTGTTCACTCACCGATGTTCCTTTTCCATAATCTTTGAATACCAAAACATGGATAGTGGGATGCAAAGACTGCCACACATATTCTGCTCGTTTAGGTGGGCGGTTTCCGCTTTGCAACTGAAGCCTCTGCTGTACAAAGTTGGTTCGAACAAAAAGGAGTCGTAACTGTTAAAGCAGATTTGAAAGGCAAGCCGGTGCCATTGGAGCAGGTATAAGATGAAATGTTTTTGTTAGCTGTCTTCATTGTCTTCGAAATTAGTCTTTTTCAGATGGAGGAGATTGGCATAGAGTTAGATTGTGAGGATGTTGTTCTTGTTGAGGATGGGGATCGGATGTTCGAACTGCTATGCCAGCCTGGAAAGCTTTCAGAAGTGGAAAGTTCACTCTCTAGTAAGGGGTAAGCGTATATTCTGTTGGGATTTAAATCTCAGCAACAAGTAGAATGTTGTTTAACCTGGTACTGCCTCAAGCATTTCTGGGAAGTGCAGTGCTATGGTTTTTTTTGAGAATGAGTTGGTAGTGGGTAACTCGCAACCTAGACTGTGGAGCAGTAATAAGTATGGTAGATTCGATTGTCAAGAGCGGTTGCTGACACATGACATTCCTAACGGAAATGGCTGTTGTAAACCCTATATAGTGGTGCCGAGCAGTAATTTATTGGGTGATTCATCTGGGACTGATTGTCATGTCACATGTCCATGTGATCATGAGTTTTTTGAGGTGCTCAATGAATATTGAAGTTAGGAAAAGAATTCAAAGAAAGGGCAAAAAATTCAGTTTTGCGGTCGAAGCGGCGGAGCTCCAATTCCGGCCACTTCATCCGGTTCGAATAGAGGGGGACGATGCATCCAAAGTTGAGAAGTTGTACGAATTATTACAGGTATGCTTCCATTTTTTTTGATTTGCAACTGTACTTTATGATAATCGTGAATATAATACTAAACATCCTCTGCAGTCTCATAATATCAGGAATTACTGAAAAATCGTTGATTTTAATTCCGATTCATTTTTACCTCTTTTTTGCAGGAGGATGAATCCATACGACAAATTTTTGACAATATTCAACCAGGAGCGTGACGGTAATTTTCAGGAATATTTGTTTTAGGTGTATTGACCAGACTTTTTATCCGATTTTCTCAATCCGTGATGCTCCCAAATTTGTTGTGTATTGAGTTTTGAGTCGATGGTTATACATGATAAATTTTATGTCTGATGACTCCATTCAGCACCTTTGCTTGAGATTATGCTTTTACATTTGTTTGCGTTTGTGACATGAAGAAATAGAATTTATTAAAGTTTACGAGGACTCAGACCTTCTGATGATATACTCTGTTCTGGACTAGGCTGATCGATGAACTCGTAGAATAGATGTGTAAGAGAATCCGTTGACAGAGGAAATGTTCAGAACAATGAAAAGGCAGTACACTAACAAAACGCACGATGAAGCAACTGAACAGGTATCACAGTGAGGGGAATGTGTATGGATATGCTCTGTGGGGATATCGCTACCGAAGGTGTTGTACCAGGTTCTGGAGGCATTTCACGTGAGATCGGGCGGCTGCCAGAAGTCGGACGCAGTCGTGACGCTCGGCCATCTCTGAAAAACGTGACAATAGTGAGCGGCCTAAGCCTTGAAAACGGGTGGGAACTGACCGTTAAAGAATTTGATCATATCCGTGAAGTCCATGTTGTTGGCGATGATCACATCGCGATAGTTGGTGACCATTGCAAGTGCGAAAAACAATGGGAAATGGGGACTGAATGTTCTAGTAGCTGCCCATATCGTCTCCCAAACGCGGAATATGCAATCGTAGGATAATTCTGAAAAGCTTAGATTGGTGAGAGGAATGGAGCTGCACTCAACCTTGAATTGGTAGGGATAAAGGGATATTGTGTATTAAAAAGAAGTAATTCCTGACTCCTCTAAGGCACTTGCAGGACCCTGAATTCATCCTTGCAACCCTAGTGTGTGAGCGATTGTCTCGTTGGGAGGACGGCGCTGCCGAGCTCTGTGGCTGGCCAGTCTAGTGAAATGACCAATCCCAGCTTTGCCGCGCCTCCCTTTCACGATACATTTGAATGCCACTGTACTTATCTACCCATTTTCTTTTACATACTTTTTGTTTACTCAATTTTTGGATTAATTGGCTATTCAGCTATATATATCTGCTCAAAAAATCCAAAAAGTATATATATATATATATATATATATATATATATATATATATATATATATATATACAGTAGCGAGCAAAAAGATTGCAACTTTTGTTTTTCGTCTATAACTTCTTCCAAAGTAAAGCGTGGGAGCTCAAATTTTTATGGAAGTTGTAGATACTCATGGGAGATAGAACCAATGGATAACCCCTTTACACCATTGAGTTCACGTTTTTTAAGAGAAATTTTTCTCACAGCGGCCTAAATCTGTAGATTGGCACCATCCGCAATGTCTCCTAAAATGGCGTCTATCGTTAGGATCTGACCAGGAATTGGTTCCTTGCAGCAGAGCCAACCCGTATGTGCTTGAAAATATGCATGCGCTGACCACTGGTCGACATCTACGAAGACTATGTGAGATTAGTTCAGCAGTGATCCTGTATGGGTGTTTCTGTCACCTTGGCTCCACCTATCGGCTCTATTTACAAGGGAGGAATGTTCCTGATGGTTCTATAAGTTTGGCAACAAATATTCGGCTTCAACGCAGCTTTATGCTCCCTCGCAGCTTCGAAATATTCGGGCTTGTTGCCGTGCAGCCAATCGTGCACATCATGGAAAATAAGTTTTGGAATTTTTTCTGTCTCGAGGAAAAAGATACCTTAAGGATCCCATAAATGGTAAAGATTCTCCAGGGTCTCTAGAATATTGCAGTGTGCGTGGCGACTCATGCCGTTTTGAATTTGATGAGGTACATCTTGCCAAAATGCAATGAACTCTACGTAACATCACCGAAGCGGGATACTGTGACCTGGCACTATAAAAACTGGCTAATTCAGTTTGAATTAGATGGAACAAACTAAACGAGACATTTTTAAATCAAAAGGCTCTAGGTGAACTGCGAAAACTCGTAGGTGGAGCAAGGGGCCACGCATGCTCGTGCTAGTGACCAGCACTATTCACTTCGAGTAGTCCTGTTCCGATAAATCTAAGGCGGCATGAGTCGCCACGCACACTGCAATATTCTATGGACCTGGAGAATCTCTACCATTTATGGGATCCTTAAGGTATCTTTTCCTCGAGACAGAAAAAATTCCAAAACTTATTTTCCATGATGTGCAGGATTGGCTGCAGGAAGCAATAAGCTGCGTTGAAGCCGAACATTTGTTGCCAAACTTATAGAACCATCAGGGACATTGCTCCCTTTTAAATAGAGCCGATAGGTGGAGTCGAGGTGACAGAAACACCCATAGAGAATCAATGCTGAACTAATCTCACATAGTCTTGGTAAATGTCGACCAGTGGTCAGCGCATGCACTTTTCAAGCACATACGGTATGGCTCTGCTGCAAGGAACCAATTCCTGGTCAGATCTTAACGATAGACGCCATTTTATGAGACATTGCGGAAGGTGTCAAATTACAGACTAAGGCCTCTGTAAGAAAAATTTCTCCTGAAAAACGTGAAGTCAATGGAGTAAAGGGGTTATTCCTTGTTTCTATCTCCCATGAGTATCTACAACTTCCATAAAAATTTGAACTCCCACGCTCTGCTTTGGAAGGAGCTATAGACGAAAAACCAAAAGTTGCAATCTTTTTGCTCGCTACTGTATATATATATATATATATATATATATATATATATATATATATATATATATATATATATATATATATATATATATATATATATATATCTGCTCTAAAAATCCAAAAAGATGTCTTGCCCAAACTCTACCTGGGAGATTATTTGATAGTCGATCGGTTTTCACTGATCACGAAAACCACAGAGTTTATGGTGATGTCATGACGGTATTTCTTGTGCACAATTGCAACAGGATTAGTGCAAGAATTCGAAAGGGAATGCCAACTCTGGCAAGAAAATGGCTATAGGATGCAATAAGTGGAAATAGGGGTGATGTGTACAAGGAATACCCGCCCCAATGTTTCGCATGATTTTGGGAGGAACAGTGTCTGTCGCATGACAACAGTCATTCTGTAAAAGTGTACGAAATCAGAGATTTTCGCACTCTGCAGCTTGAGTGATCCCTTTCGGCGATTTTGAGCAAGATTTTGGGTTTTTTTGGGCAGAAATAGCCAAAAAGTACCATTTAATTAAGCTGTTGCATGATTACCAGAGTGGTTTCACTTTAATCTTGGAGGCTAATTGAGTCTTTGTATTAATCCGACTGATTCCCGGAGAGTTGCGATGTAATTTCCCTGGATTTTCCCCCTATGAAGAACTACTGGTGCCATAGGGGAGGGACTGAACATCCAGACAGAACTACGATAGTACTTTCAGTACTTAGAATCTGTCGGAATGAATGAAACAGTCCGTGGACGTACCTCTCTTGAAGTCAAGCAGGAACCATCTATAACTGAAGTAGAGATGGGTAAAATCGGAGGTGGAGGTAAGCATCGAGAAGATCTGTGGGTCGACGACCTGAAGCGGCTTAGCGTTACTGAGCGGCTAGACGACATAGTTCAAGAGAATATTAAATTTCGGGAAAATATCTATGGCACTGTGGGAGGTCACTTATTCATTTTGAAACCTGCCTATAGTCTGAAAAAAAGTAGATTGTTCATTGGTTTGTCTTATAATCTATCCATTTATTTACTTCACCCCACGGGATCCATTTTTCGATAGCCGAAGTGTTTTGAGATAGATCAAAAGGATCTTGCCTAAGGAGGGTCAGTGTTATTCTAACTGGCTGTATAATCGCACCTGTATCAAAGATCGAAGGTTCATCAAGCAGAGATCCATGCCACTTCTCTGAGGGAAATTTTCTCGAAGACGATCCATCAATTTAGTGAAGCATTCTAGCGTTAGAGCCTCTGTAGATAACACATGTAGTAACCCTGTGTTTATGCATACAAATGCGATCAAACAACAATTACCGTCTTCAAAAACGACGAGCAGTGGAGCGAGGATGTCGCACATTCCTTGGATGTAGCCATCGTCAAGGTTTCTACGTACATAAGTAACCATGACCCTCCTAAAATAGATAGGAATCAATGATACGAGCTTAATAATTTTGGTAGAAGTGAGAAATGGAAATAAACTGGGAGAAAGTGACAGAAAAGGTAGTACTCAACTTGAGGTAGTAAACTGCTGTGAGTATCAATCAACTCTTGTAGTTTATGTTTTTGGTGAACTCTTCCTGCTTCGAATATAGAGAAATGAATGTTATAATTCGGGGAAATGTGTGTGGGTCATGTTATCTAGGCATAGGGGAGTTAAAGGGGCCACAAATCATCGAGAAAGCCAGGTATTCCTGTGAAATTGTTACTCTAATGTTTTACGTTCTGAAAGAAGGAAAAAAAAACCTCGTGGGTTACGGTGTAGTTCTCGGTATCTGCTATCCTGGGTTGGAATTCAACATAAAATCAGCGTTCTGCATTTCCTAATACTGCATACATACGTAGTCTACGGGTAACCAATCACGTTAACCATAGCTGATTCTTGTAATTGAAGTTACATGAGTCTCAGCCCTAGTCAGGAGAAAAATCGAAGTGTAATCGATTGCAGCGCGGCTCCGACCAATCACAGGCCAGCTAGCTACAGTACTCAACCCTTCCCACCTTCCATTCATCTTGCATAGTTGGCTATTTTCGAGAGGAATGTATGTGATGTACTGTTATGAGGGCGTTAGAGCGGCCATAAATTATCGAGAAGGCCAGATATTACTCTGAAAGGGTCTCTCCTCGATGTTTTACAATATTTTACAATTTAGTGGAAGGAAAATCGTTTCTGCACTGCAAGATTTGTGAGTTACGGTACAGTTTAAGGTATCTGCCGCATATGGTGCTCTTCTTAACGGGTACATAGTACGTAAAGACCTGTGTGTTCGAATTCTTGGAGGAATGTGCGTGAAGCAGCTCTAGATGGTCGAAATGTATCTACATATTGCCTGCGTCAAACAATAGTTACCGCAGGCTCTCGAGGTTCTCCTTATTAGAGAAGAAGATGAGGTTTCTGTCGCATCTTTCCACGTCCTTATCGATGCGGTGCAAGTTGGTCGCAAACTGTCGAAAAAGAACTTCCTCGGCAGTCGGAGGCGGCTTGTCCTGCAATGATTTTCAATGAACTTTCGACAGCTTTCAAGTTCTTTTAACACCGATAAAAGAATAATTTTCGTAGCAAAGATCGTGAACCTTCCAGGAAGGACGTTACAAAGAAAACAAAGAAAATTTCGTTTTGTGTCTCACTTCTCAGTGGTGATACAATTCTGCTCTTTGTTTATTTATTATCCAGCTGCAAAGATAACGTTGGGAGTTTTTTTACTCTGCATGCTTCATCCATGTGATAAATCTGAATCCAAATCTAAACCTTCAAAGCATGGTGATTCTTATTGGAATCCATTATAACTTTTTGAAAGGTGCCGTCTATAAATTACCAGTCCTTTCCGAATTTCTAGTGAATCAACTGAAGCATTCCAGGCTACCTTCGGACAGATGCTTCTTGAATATCGTGGGTGAAGCCTCTTTTCGCTCTTTAATAATGTTTGATTACGCATTCCCAATGGCGGAGAACGATTTCGTAGCTCATATCCTCTAAGTCTACATAGAAATTCCAATTTTCTTTCAGGACATGCTTCGAAGAGCTTTCTTCGAGCGGATAATGGTAGAAATGGTAATTGCAAATTCAAAGAAAGCGCTTTAAAACAATGGTAATTATAATCGCTAGCTAAAGTTAAAGACTGCTCGCTAACTCTCTTGCAGTGGATTCACTTCGGCGAGAACCCAGTACTTGACGTCTTTGTGGCTTTCGCACATAGCATATATTTTTTTCCATTCTGGTGCCCTTTGCTCCAGCAAAGACACTTTCCAAACTTTTCAGCCAAGCGAACTTCAACGGGAATTAGAGCACACCTAACTCAGGAAATCTTGAAACCGTGTTGTGCATCGGTATGCATGGGTCCTGCATGGGACTGAGAAAATTGTGGGTTTTTCGTGTGTTTCGCACCAGATCTGCATCGGGTTTGAAGACGCATGGGATCTGCATGGATATGCATGGTTTTTGCATGAATTTGACCAATGCTGGTATGGAACCATCAGTAAAAAAAGCGTGCCTTGCACGAGCACGCGTGTCTCAATCGTGGGATTTGCTTCCTTCATTCTCATGCAAAACACTGTTGCTACGTTTCCTGAGAAAAAAATTGGCCGTTCTCCATTGATCTCCAAAAATTTGATTCTCCAAAAATTTGAAATCTCCTGTCTAGGGAAGGTCATGTCAGCTTAGTGATAATAAATTTCCTTTGTTTCTTTTCCACTGAATCGTTTTGTTCTTTGTGAAAAATAGAACTTGTAAAATCACAAACTAATATACTCGATCCATCCCACGTGTTTTACTTATGCTCGCTTCAACATTCGTTAGGTCACATAAACTTTTTAAGCGTTTTACTTGGTAACGGAACTGTCTTTCCAATTCATCCAACAATATCCACCTAGCTGTTTATCCGATATTTTAGCGGTTTATGCGAGTTAGCCCACCTGCAGTGGATTAACTCCTCGAGGACGTCACACATAGAATCGCTGTTACTAATCTAGCATGATAAATATTGTGCAGTTTTACATAGGCATTAAAAAAAACGCTATTTTTTTTAAATTGAGGGAGTATTGATTTTACAAGAAGCTTGGTGAAGATGGCTTGTTCAAATGGAAGGTTTTTCAGTACGCTCAAGATGGACGCCCTACATTACCACTTAAAACGGTGCTTCGGTCCTTTTTTTTGTTGAGGAATACTAAATACGAAGTAATGATTAATTTTACTCCAGATGTCGACTAGGTATGACAATTGTTCGCAAAAAATGAAAGAAAAAAACTATGAAAAGATGTCTCACCACTCCATTCTCTATACAATCCTCTTCAAAAACGTCGCTGGCAATAGAGCATTCACGCTCCGGCTGGGAGATTTTACGATGCCTCGCTGAAACTTTCCGGTTAACACTTGGTATTCGTAAAGATCAAGTGCTGGAGCAACTGGATTTCCTGCCAGGACTCTACGTACGGATGGGTGACATTTAAAACACACCGGCAATGAAGTCTTCCTCGTCTTGTCGGCGTACTTGTCCTTCCAGAACCCGCCAGCCGTCGACGTCTTCCCTAAACCGAAAGCAACATTTGGCAACTTCCATCTTTTCAGCTGATCTCAGATTCAGATACATACACCAACAAGGCTCGGATTCGGGCAGCTAAATGTGCTCGATTCGTGGATCAAATATTTCACCCAGCGAAGGTACTAATCGCAATTGTCTCAACCACGTGATCCGCGCGATTTCAAGTTTAGTGACAGAGCCTGGAGCTCTCAGAAGATGCAATCAGGCGACGGAGCTTTTAGTGCTCCTTCTTAGGGGATGTTCGAAGTGACGCAGTGACGCTCAAGATGCCATCTAAGCTGTCAACTAATTCGCTCACGTCACCGAGTTCCTCTGGTAACAAATCCAGCAATAGCGCATAGCGAATGTATAGACGTTCCAGGGAAAAAATAGCAGAATTTAGTTCCAGAATTCAAAACTTAAAAATTTTCAAAGTAAAACCTGCGAGAAGTTTATTAGGTTCTTTTCCAAAAAAAGGAGTCTTTCCTTCTATTATGCTCTTTTTCATTTCTGGTTACTTTTTATTCTATGGGTAATTTTTGCTTATTTATCCATTAATTTAACAGAAATAAAGTAGAGCAATAGTAAAATAGAAATTCGATCAAAATCAATCGGCTTTGAATGATGAATGAAGAATTGAGTAAGAGAGCATTACAGCCCTTTTTCGCCTTCACTGCTTTACTTCCCGGCCGCCTTGTTATCTCTTTCTCGAATATTTGGTCTTTCAAAATGTCCGAAATCGAGTATTTATCCAAATTTACATCCTGGCACGATATCTGGTCCTAAATACATACTTTAATTTATCTAGGTGAGCATTCGAGCATTTGAGGGATCGAAACTGCACGGAAGAAGCATAAAAAGTAGTGAAAGCAGGAAACTTGGAAGGAACGTGCCTGTACTTCTCCGTGAACTCAGTCATTTTAGGCTCTGGATCCTCATCCCATCGGAAAAGCCTCAGGAGATAGGGCCAAGCCTGAAACCCATAAAAATCCAAGAAAAAGACCAACTAATGTCATCTAACACACACCTGCCGTCGCAGTTCCTTGGTACTTGTCCCTTCTATTCCTTTCCAGTACACTCGTAACAAAAACTCTTCCTCGAGCTCAGGCTAAAAATGGCAAATTATTCCTGCCACCATAAAATAACTGCATTAAAGTGAGCTCATTACCGTTTTCATGGCACGGCACTTCTTCCAGAACTCCTCGTCGACGGGTTCCGCGTCCTCTTCACCGGTCATTTCCCTGGTATCGACCAGGTACAGCAAATGCTTCCGGACGGTACGAAGGTGTCGGCAGTAGGAAAGCCCTTAACATTAAGAACTTGAAGGGGGAATGCTCGGCATCAATCTAGCCTCTTCCACAAATTACCTACGAGAACCATTTGACTTACTAAACAATTATTTATTCCTTATACTTATTACTTACCCCTATCTTTTAATAAACCTATTATCACGTGAGCTTTCTCTTCGGTTCTGCCAAATTACATGCGAGATTGGTAGTCAAAGTGTCCGGAAAGGCTCGGAAGCAATAAATATTGTCCAGTTCCATTTATGATTATTGTCACATTAGAATCTCATCCTATTGAATTACTCGTTATTATGAGAGCATCTATTTGTTTTGTTTATTTACTGCTACATACACATCAATGCATGTGATGAAAAAGATAAAACAACAGAAGGAATGAAACAAAATTATTTGTCAGCAGTAAAACATCCAACCATAAAAGTTACTATTATTTTTTTTTACTATAATTTGCTGCACTACCAGGATTTATATTGGAGATTTAGAAGAACTCACATCCGAAGAAGGCTCTAGCCAGTATTTGCTGACGCATGGACTGACACGCTCGGTCGATTTGTAGACTGCAATGTACCGTATGAAAACGGGCAAGGTTGCCGTTATAAAAACTGGAGAGATTAGTTCAAAGCTCTTTCCAGGAAAGAAGGAAAATTCCAATTAGGGTCGCGGCACCGCAATGCAAGAATTAGCAGCATTTTTGTTTATTAGGGGCATCCGCGTCACTGATGAGCGAACTCCTAGTGCCTGGCTTCGGCAAATCCCGATGCTTCAACACTTTCCCGATTTTATACTCGGAAAATTTGAGGTCATTCCTACTCTCTGTTTAGTAAGAAAGGCGTACAATAATTCCTTAAAATGCTTCATTTAAAAAGTGTCAAGAAATACATCTCGGCTACACTCTAGTATAAGCTGTAAGGTAACCTTCCCTCCTAGTTTTCAACCTATTAGAATCTGTTGGAAGCTCAAAGGAAAGCCTACAGATCTACTTTTAAATATCTCCTCTAATTTTGCCCTTGCTTGCTTTTAGTTCTGTCTTGTTTCAAAAGTAAAACAGATTTACGCGAGAAGCTGTGACATCTAAAAAAAAAGGCCGAGGCTCGCTCGCACGTGCTCCACCACCTGTTAACAAGTTAGAACAGGAAGCAGGAATTTCGTGAGAGAATGAGAAGAGGAAGATCAATGCAATATGTGGATGCGCAGGCAATCAGAGTGCCATGTAGCATGCGGCGTAGCGCTTGCTGTGGGCGTTAGCCATTGGAGTCTTCTTTATGCGGCAATAAAATATCTCATTAGCTGTGACGGAGCTAAATTATAGGACATTCGCTGAATGAGTTTCTCCCAAACACAGCACTCCACGGAAATTTCTCTACTTGAAATTCTCCCCAATTTTCTCCAGGCTATGGGGAATGCAGAATGTTCTACGCTGAAATAGGGCGCGACAGGAGCGAAATCCGAGAAATAATGGAGTTATTCTGTAGGGTTCGGAGGCAGCAGATTCAGAATTCTTGAAGGGGCATGCCGACTGGTGCTGTCTCTAAAGGACATTTTGAACGGTGCGTGCGTGAATCGCGCGTCAGACGCACGTATTCATTTGCAGAAGGTTTCGCTGAGAACCTGTCAGCGCGAAATCAGGAACGAAAAGTATGCGCGGCCGCCTCGAGGCTGTAAACGCGTGCGTCTGAGCTGCGTCAGCGATGCGACTGACCCTATCCCTCATAACGGAGACGCACGCACGCACCACGTATATATTGTCCTCAGGATAACAGTGAGGGGTAAAATTTCTGATGCAAGATATTGTGGCTCATCCGAGACATCGATTTGCAAGTTGCTTAAGTTTGTTTGACTTAGGTCCAGCAAGATTCGTGCAGGAGGACATCAATGATTAAAAATGGATGATTCACTCTGGATAACAATAACGCAAAGGATGCGATGCGTTCGAGTCACGTTCACTAGCTGCGTGCATACGTGCGTGCGACTGTAATGTAATAAAGAACAGCTCGTGGTGATGTTCAAGCTTTCACGTGGAGGTTGTGAGGAGATGAAACTTCTGACCGGGCCCCACGGATGTCGCTGCTAATGCAAATGTCTACGTGCGTGCGTTAACTCCATCCTTTATCACAAGGTAAGGTGCATCTCCTACAATATGACATGCTGGAACTAGTCCATATGAAAAACATGCCCAAAAACAAGGTTTTTCAGGGCGCTGTTTACGAGATGACCTCCAATCTTAGAGACAATATTTTCAGGTGAAAGGTAAAACGAATCCAACTCACCTAACCAAACTATCCACGGCGTTTTCGGATTTCACGTAGGGAGAGGCGGGGAGTGATTTACTAAACGATACACAAGTCTTTCCTTCTCTTGCTCATATCCAACAATCTTCTATGTGCAGACATATGTAAGGTTAGTTGCACATGCGGAGATATCCCTGACACATCTGCAGACGGGGAGCACTGTCACATAAATGGTTCTGACCAGGGTATGGTTACCGCTACAACTTCATGTTCCACGGCTCTGCATGCAAGCAATTTCAAGCAATATTGCACCTGTAGTAGTTTCAATAACCTTTGTCCTGAAAAAAGCGGAGATAGGCGAACAAAAAAGGAGAGAATTCCTGCTAAGTTTCATGGAACACATGAAAATTACCAACAGTTCTGGGCGCGAAAATCAAAAGTAATCTCTGAGATTTCTATATTGCTGTATTCGCTGGGAGGCGCACATCGCAATTACATACATTATTCTCCTTGAAAACTTCGAGCATTCATTTTTAGTGTCCTTGCATATCGTAAGAATGTTAGGGGGAGACTGACGCCATATTAGACTTCTCCCGTCACATTCGCCGCTATGTCGGCCGTACCCGTTCGACATGTTTGGTAGCACCAATCGATAGCTATGAGCCAGTAACGAAAAGGTGTCGATCGATGGCGCCCAACATATTGAACATGTCAGACAAGGGCGGCCAGGAAAATGGCGTCTCCGGACACTTACGTACCACCCGCACGCGTCGCGTCAGGCCTTTTTACCTTTTTGAACCTCGGGAAAAGGAGCCAAACATGGCTCAGCAGGGGCCCTGACTCACCCCAGCACCTTATTAGGCATATTAGGTCGAAGCTGACATGTCCTTCCTCGGAAAAGAGGGGGATCAACCGCTTTCTGTACACTGTCTCACACGGGCCTGACGCGCGCGGGTGGTAAGTATCAGATAATCGGAAAAGGGCATATGTGGTGACTGCTAGGCACAGCGTGGAATCTGGGCTAACTTTCCCAAAACGTATGAAGTGATAAAAAAGGTTTGTTTTCAGCCCTTGCACATAGAGCCAGTGTGTACACAGTCTTTCTCAGAAATCCTTGCCTCACGCCGCACCGCCCGTCAGGTCATCCACGCCACATCACCTATGCATTATCATACGTGGTGTGGCGTGGATGAGGTGATGTGCGTGCGGCATGAGGCAAGTATTTTTGAGAAAGACTGTGCATACTATTATGAACAGCGTCGTGTGAAGATTCCAATCATGCAAAGATTCCGATCCACGATTTTGAAATGGACACTGTCTTACAATTCGGAAGGGGGAGGGGGAGTTGGTACAAGGGACGTGGTACAAAATATAATCTTTCGGAGAACTCTTGGAAGTAGATCTAGCCATCGCATTCAATGAATCAAAAAAGAAAATGCTTTAATGACACTGACTACAGCTGAGCATACTACAACACCAGTGTCTGTAACGGTAAGCCCTGTGAAGGTAATTTCAAACCTTCCCTCCAAGCCCCTCTCGTTCCTTGCTCTCCTAGGCTTCCTCAAATCGACATTGAACATCACATAAATAACGCTCAGTCGACATGTTCTTGGTTATTACTAAAAGCGAGAGGGGACCAAGCTGCATTACTTCCCAATTACTTCAGTAGCAGGTGATGGATGTCGGCTGCTTGACGAGAGGTACGCTGCTGAGCTGTGATTGGTTGATTCATGCACGCGTCGCGGCTGCAGCCATCAAAGGTTCCAGCGGTTCTGGGAAATGGACAAGTTTTCTAATCTTGAGTAGGACATATAAATGCTACCGCAACAAACTGTGAGGAAGTGGCCACCGATTTCATTCAATGCGTCGAATTTGAAGGATCAGCCTGAACATGAGACACATACGCGTGCGGCGCTGTCGCGTCGCGGCGTACGTCTTGACCGCCATCCTTGGCGATATAGCATCGGAAGCGTCTAGCGCTGTCGATCTCAGGAGCACTTGCTTATCATCCCTCTCCTCTTATAACTTAGTGTTAATTCGTCAAAACAGTTCCCATACTGCCTTAAATTTATTAGTGATCGTAAACAAAAACAAATGGGCGGGGCCAAAAGATGACACAGTTATCAAGGGCAGTCAAGCACCGTTTCGTTAAAGATTAACGCCTTGACATTTTAATTTCTTGCGAAGACGTGGAGAGCGGGACCAAATACCATGGTGGAAATTAAGATAACCAGAGCAATATCAGGGTCCTAGACTCTGTTTTGTCTTCAAATTCGCGTGAGATCTGGCTATGCTGCAAATGGAGCAGACCTTTAGTGCCCAGAGACTTCTCAGCATGTGCAGCGAGCCTCGATGCCGCCTTCAACAATGTATATGTATACCATAGACCGCACACCTTTGACTTGTCGTGGGCGAAGGGCTCTTGTCGTCCTGCGGGCAGGATTCGGCCAGAAATTCGCCACCGCCGATGCGAACTATGCGGAACACGTAGTCCAGCATGGCGCCGCTGCCGACTGCACAGGAGGTTCGTTTTCGAAGTCGAGGCAGGGATTTTTCTGGAAAGTGTACTTTATAGTTATTTTATTGTATCGTCCTAGCGTGTTCAACGGAGAAATGTTTCTAGGAGGGAGGACGGTCGGACAAAAAGGGTGTGACGTTGGGCAAAACTATGAAAAGAAACTAGTTTTGGACGTAGATGATTCAAAATGAACGTTTGAAAATTATGATTCGGTCAAGAGATCGAGAATCAGCTAATGGGACAGTTTACTATCTCCCACAAGGCAATCTTGAAGGAAATTTCGGACCATATCGACGAGGAAGAGAAAGACGACAGCCCGCCCTTCCTTTTCCGTCGGCTACTGCGTAATTCAAGCAGTTATTCGAAGTTAGATGCAATAGGAAAAATTTAGGTGAATATGGGGTGGAAAATACAACATTTCATGATTCAAAAGCTGTAACTTATTTCTCCAAAGGAATTATAAGCTTAAATCGGTAATTTTGGAATGAAGGGCTTCTCGGACAACGAAGACGTTCTCAGAAAAACCGGGACTGATCAGTTTCTGAAAGAAATATGTGCACGCGAATATGTATATACGTAGGATTGCGTTCTTCCTTTTTCTTCGTGGAAATTAGCGCTGGTAGCAACGATGCAATGGCGTGAGTGTGCGAGCGATATCTCACAGCTAATGCTTGGAGAAAAACGCCAATACATGATGAGAAAAATGGGCTCTCATCAGAGCCATATGTATCGAATGCGTGCTCCAGACATGCGATCCGATGAGGATGGTGGTCGAGAACATCTCTCACCCAGCTCTGACGCAGATGAGACTCGCGTGTTCGCGGCATTGCGGCTATTTGCGGGTATCGAGAGAGATTCCACTGGATTAACCGGCTTTCATTTATTTCTTCTACGTATGTCTGCCCACACGTATGACGCAAGTCTCACGCGTTTAGTATGAATACGGCTTCACTGTTCATTTATGTGCTGTTGTATATTTATCCATAACCAAATCATAGAATTGTTTTTAGCAACGGTCTCTCACTGAAGATGCAAAAATGATTTATAGAATGCTATAGAAAACTAGATTGAAGTGCGACCACTGTACGACTTGTTTGGACAGGTTTAAACAGGAAACAGATAGAATCATTGACAAAAAGAACGGGGATGTCAATGAAATCCGCGGATGCGCAGAGAGTCAGCGCGATGAGACACATGTAACGCGGCGAGCGGGCCCGAAGCACTGAAATCTCCAGAATATTTAGATTAGTTGCTGAGGAACCGAATTTTTAGAGAATGCATAGCATCAGCCTTTTTTCACGGGTCTTCTTGAAAAATCAATTTGTCCGCAGTGCGGTAAGAAAGACATGTATACTTAAAGGCAGCACCCACGATAATCTTCACCTTCGAACTTTTGAGAGTTTTCAAACGTCGGGCATTGTCCCGACAACTCTGTGATGGAAATGCTGTCAGAAACCCCGCATTTCATGAGATATCACAAGTATAACATCAGTTCAACAGTTCGAACCTAGCCCGCTGGTACGAGTTGACCTGCTGTGCAGAAATAGCCGTGGGGCGATGTTGGAACGAATCAGCTGTTTTCACATACAATCGCTCAGTTTTTCTTTGAAAAAAATTGTTTCGCGGACTTTTCCGTACCATTCTTGCACTACTATGACTGCAGCTGTCTGTTTGCATTCTAATCTTACTTTTCACCAGCTGTTTTCCATTTTCTCTTTTCATAACATCCATTTCGTCCTATTTCGTGTGTTTGTACTATTTCTTTTCCATTCTTTCCCATATATACTCGTTTTTTCTTCACCAGTAAGTCTGTGCAGCCCACACTTCATTTTCTTCTGATTTCTGTTCTTTTCTGACCTGAATATGCTGCAAAACCACGAAAATATCCAAATCCGTTGAGGAAATACGTGGCGATCAAGTTAGTGTTATCGACTTTTTGCCCTACCTCATGCCTGACAACTCGACCGTTTTGTTCAATCGCAGCAAATTCAAAGTATCCGAAAGTTGTTTTCCTGTGACTTTCAAGTGGAATCGACCCTCATATTCGTGTTCTTCATGGTCGAAATCCCAAGGTTATCTTGAAATCTTGGAGTTGAAAATTTCCGTGGGTGCTGCCTTTAAGAGTTTCAATTAATTCTGCTATTTCGAAGCAATTCTGGCTTTAGTGGCATGGAAAAATTCTGAAAGCAATTGGTGATGAGTAAGAGCACCTTTTCCAGGTCCTCCCCAGAGAGGAGGGTCGAGGCGATGGGTTGGCGCCAGACCAGCCTCGAGCGAAGTGAGGAACACGAGTGAGTGCTGGCCTGCGGTCATCTGCAGTGGAGGACACTGCACGCCGTCGCAGTTCACCAACGTTAACGTCGACGGAGAGGACTCATCTGTAATAATACGGATGATCGGCGGTCTTCTACTACTTCCCCAAAAGGGGATTACATCTCTTAAATAGGAGAACTGACCTCGCTGGTGCAGATGTATGTATATGATGTCCTCCATGTCTATGCTAAGTGCTTGCTTCCACAACCATTGCTGTTCGGATTCTTTGCCGGTGGCGGACGATGGCTGGGAACTGCAAATGGCGGCTCGTCGCCTGTTTCTTAGAGATGTGTTGAAGTGTACAGAACCAACCTGGCGTGCATTAGCTGATTTGGTGTCCATCTGAGCGAAAGAACACCCTCGTAACTCTTGTGCAGGGACAAGTAACCTTAAAAGGTATGGTGGTAGAAGCTTGGAGTGGTAGTGTGGTAGAAGCTTGGAGAAGTTCACTGTATCATTACTATCATTTTCACTTATTTATTTATTTGTTTATTTCTTGCACTCAGCGTGCAACTTAGCAAACAAATAATGGCATAACAAGCAGTGAGGAAGAAGCAAAGGGAATCGCTTAAAATGGGTTACGTCGCACTAGCAAAGTTCGGAAAGAATAAGCCAAGAAAAAAGCAGAGAACTTTTTGTCTCAAGAAACGGGGAGAGAGACGATGTTGTACTGAAAAATAATTATTTATTATTATTCAATTCTTTCCTCAATTTAAAGATCGCGAAAACAAAACTGATTTATTCGGGAATTGCAGGGACGTGAAAAGGGAGAAGTTTTAGTTCCGTAAGTTGGCCACTTCAAGGAAAATCCACGAAATATATAATATACATAATGACTTGTAGAGTGATAAGGAGTTTGAGAGGATAAACTGTATTCAAATCTGATCTCTAGCTTATGACGAAAGTGACGAGGCTGAGATGTTGACCCGGAATTAATAAAACATTCTACAGGGACCAAATGTCTGTCGAATGGTAAGACCGAACCTTTAACGGCCGGATGCTCTCCGTTGGCGACACCGACATTGTTCTTCCCGTACAGCAGACAGGACTTGAAATTGTGGTGCAGCGAGTAGACGAAGTCTCGACTGAGCGGTGTGTGCTCTGTGCTGTTCACTATGCTGCTGCCACGTCTGGTGATCTGAAGCAGTCAAGTTCTTAGAAAGCAATAGGAATCATTGCTTTGTGTATTGCTATCAAGTTGTTCGCGAAGATTCCTGAATTAATCCAAGCATGGAAATATCCCCACGAAGTTACTGCTGGATACCCAGATAACTTGTCTTTATCCGACTTCCACTCCTACTTCCGTCTATTGCGATCACTTGAAAACTGCTTCATCAGATGAATGAGTTCCATGATACTATGTAGGAGTTCCGCCAAACAAGTAACTTGATCGACTCTGAACCACTAACTATATTCTTGGTACTTCTCTTATTTGCACTAGTAAAACCCAAATTCTTTGTGTCCATTCTGAAAATGTTCCGAACAACCAAATTGCTCTAACCAATTGCATCGCTACCTATCATGGGTACGGGTACTAGACGTGAGTGTTAGCAATGAGTGAGCAAGCCTGTCCCGAATATAAATCAGGATTAGCCATCTAAACGAGCCGTTTCCTCAGAATAGCCAAAAAATGTAGATATCCCATAAGCCTGCATTCTGAGCTTAGATTACAGACATTTCTCAGAGGTTCATTAATGGATAGCAATTTAAGGTGCCAGGAAAGAAAGCAATCGTGGAAAAATAAACCTTAAAGGTTATCTAACCAATATCGCATGACTAGTCCTGATGTTTCAAAAATTTGAATTAGCTAGTCCTGATGGTTCAAAAATTTGAATTAGTCCAGTGACTTTAAATTGGCGCTTTTTGACTGAATTATGGAAAAAGTGTGAGGATTGTTGGAAACAAGCATAATCTATCCACAATTCAACCCAAGGTCCGAGCACATCCCGCTGACCTCTTTAAGGACGACCGATTTCTACAAGTAACCTTGTTTTTGCTGAGAATCATAAATGCTGGTCCAGAACTATGTGATGAATTAGACTCAAGCGGTTCTTCAACAGTAGAAACGAACAGCGTCGGAAATTCTAATGCACTATTCGCCAAAACGCTTCCGGAAATTTGCGAAATCTCGCAAAACGCACGAGCTAGGCTTATATTCTTCCGCATTCATCCGGAAATTACTTTTGTCAAATCACCAGAAAGCAAAGAAACTTTCGGCAAAGGCAATTATTTGAAAAAGCTCCTTAGCAGAATTCACGTTCGAGATTTCAGCGCAGAGGTTAAATGAGCATTGAGAATTTATTTATCTGTACAAGGGATACATGAAAGAGGTGTGTAAAATCAGCCAAACCCAGACTACATAACACATAAAACAACTATTTGGAGCAAAAATGGAAGAAAAATTACAATTGGAACAAAAAGACGAAGAAGGAACCGGATAAATTCAGCACCCGTAAAAGGGCAGGCTGCTTTTACAAGCACCATCGTGTTAAACCAACGGGCGCATGCATCATTGAGATTAGCCAGGGTAAACGTACCAACACCACGTAAATTTTCTCATCATTAACATGGGCGTGAGCACATCTATCCTTGGTAATTTTAATCGAATGAAGCATCCAAGCCCAACTTTGGAGGCTTCTTCCTTTTTTGCCGTTTTTCTTTCCTTTAATATCGTAAAGCTTCCAGAGATGTCGAAGCAAAAAAATGGTTTCAGCTACCGAAAAGCAATTTCTGCTTCTAGAACTTGCCCATCACTCTGAGTAGTAGCAAATTGAGTGCGCGCACCGAGTAAATTGTAGCTCTCACCCAATTATCTTATTGCAGCACTAATGCCCCAGTGAGAGCCCCGGCAAATGAGCAGCATATGCGCGCGTGCCGACATACTAAACAAATAATTTGAGCAGTGATTACTTTTAGAGATGAGGGGGGGGGGAGGGGAGGAGGACGGAGAAGCAGCTCCGAGAGCTCGGACACACTTAAGTGGAAATGCCCTCTGGAATTAGGGTCCTGCCTTCTGAGAAACGAGCCAGCAGGAGGCAGTGGACGAACCCTCATTTGTTCATTTGTCTATCCATATATATTCAAAGGGAACCAATCAAGACAGGTCGAAGCAAAAACCCCCCAGGTAGGCAACATGCTTCAACCTCAAAAAGCTACGAAAGATAACGTACATCTACGTGATTCTACACCGATGCGGCAATTTTCGTACAAATTCCAGAAAAATCTGCGCATTTCGAAGATTCCGACAGCCTCTGGACAAATTCTAACTGAATCTCGCGCGACAAGTGCATTTCCAAAGAGCAGGCGCATCATCTGGACAAAAAGAGTGATTTCTGTTTCCCTTCCGAATTTCAAGTTCCGCCCATTTCGCTGTCCCTCATATTTTCTTCCAGGGACACAAGGCATCCACAGGATTCCCCGGCCTTTGCGATGCTGAGAAGCGATTGGGAGCGTTTAGAAACATTGGTTTTGGTATTAGCTCACACATAGTCATTCATTCTCATCCAGCGAAGTCTTGCGTACAATCTAGAATTAGGACAACTCGAACAGTTTGCACTGTTCTTTTTAGCAATAAGCTTACAGTAGTTCGCAGAGTACTTACAGACAATGGCGGACGAGACGTGGCTGCGGGGCGGCACCCGCGGACGAGTTCCTCGGCGGTTCGCTCTCGTTGATCAGCCATTCGACGATATGTTGCCGCACATGGACCCACTGCAAATAATCAGCACTGAGTTTCTGGGTGTTTTGAGGAGTGAATGCATGACTGAGATAATCGCACGGTCTTGAACAATAATGGGAGGTTAATTCCAATAAAGAAGGGAGCTTCGGACCGTAAATTAGCAAATAGCGTTGCAGTTCAGCTATCAACAGTACTTCCATCATTTATAATTTTTTTACAAGCTTATTTGTTTTGCCGTGATGACACGGCACGACAAATCACAATAACCTTTAATGTGGTGTAGTACCCTTGACACACAAGGTAAACCAATAAAACTAAAGAGCAACGGTAGCAGAGTATAAATGAGCAAAAAGGTTTTGAGCATGAAGAACAAAGTCCGTGAATTATGTGGAGTTTCACTAATGTGCTGTTGTCCCGAAGTCTCATTCGATATCGACTCTATTTTCAGCACAGGTTGAGAACTTCGTCCAAGATTTTACTGATGAGCTTTCGGCGCTTAGCGCCTTCTTCAGATCTTAACAAAATCATACAATATATGCATTACAATATGGCAATGGCGTGGCTATTTTTCACCTACTGAGCTCGTCGGCAAAGAGGGAGTAATGGATTAGCCCCGGGACCACAGCGGGTATTTAAGGGTTGTGATACTGTGATCTTCGTCAAATTATCACTGTCCCTCTTGCTTTCCCATAATCGATCAAGCAATAAGTCTTAAAGCCTCCACAATACTCATAAATAAGTGCTCCTTTGCTGAAGTAATTCATTTAAACACAATACAATCCTTTAGGAATGAGAAGGAGGCAATCAGGTCTCTCTTTTTTGAACAGTTGAATGCTTTGGATCTAGTCCTTCAGGAATAGTTAATGAATAGAGTTATCCGAATTTTATTTAGTCCTGAGTATAGTTCGTATAGTTCGTACCACTAGGGACGATGGTTGAGAAGACAACAGACAGATAAAGAACGAGGGAAAGAGTGCATCAGTTTGGAGAGGAATGACAGAATAGCAGGTTATCTTCACGAAAAAAACGTCGCGTTGGAAACGCTTTGCATCAACTGGTAAATGCGAGGATGAATTGTCAAAGTGATGAATTCAATTCAATTAATATTATAGGAAAAGAGGAAAAGAGGCTAAAGAGGCTTTGTCAACGGCTTTTCTCAACTCACGAAGCAACTCAGGAGGAAAATGCGACTTGAGTGGCTTGGCCATTTCTGGCATCCTTGGAAAACGAGGAAATAAGCGAGGAACTCGAGAAAAAGACAAAAATGACAGCTTTCTGTGGTGTTCCATGCATCGCAAATGCTCGCTCACATGCTCACGCCTCTGTAGAGACCGATTACTCGGCCCGCTGCACTTCGCACAAGGAAAAGGAGAAAAAACAAGTAATTATCGCCTCTTTCCTTTCCAAAGAATTCGAAGTCTGCAGAATTTTCAAAACCGCCATTTCAACGTCTCAAACACTCTGTGAACTGCGTGACATAGCCCTGGTAGTGGCGCCTCAACGTCAAAATTTCAATTGTAAGAGGGCGTGGGAGTTTCCGGCGTCAATACTGACGTGAAATTCACAGATTTCAAAGGAAATCAAATTTCGTAGAAATAAAACAACAAAGTAGATAATTTAAGAATTATAATAATATTAATACTAATAATTATAGTAAAGGAGCATCGCGAATCCTTGGAAGTCATGGATTATCGTCACAAAACTTTTGCGATTTAATGTAAGCCTTCAGCTCACGGAATGACCTAGGAAAAAAGAGGCTTCTGTGCATAATCATGGATAAAAGCGTCATTCGTAATAATGTAGAAGCTTCGACGACGAGCGCTAAGCACTTAAGGTCAGGAGTCGAAGAATACATTTAAATGCAAAGAGCAGAGCTGATATGCGTCAATGAAATTACCCGGGGTACGCCGTTGGGTGCGTGCCCGCCAGTTTTTTATAACTCGTTTACCCGGGTGATCTCAATGATGCGTGACGGACCAGTTGTACGAGTAAGCACCACCAACAATTCTTCATTGCAAAGTGGGAACTTTGTTGCATTGCGTCAATTCTGCTTCTAGAAAAGAAAAGTTCTCAGAATTTTTCCTCCTTTAACGATGTAATTTTACAAAAAGAGTATGCTCCGTCAAGTTGATCATCAGCACCTCATCTTTAAGATAAAAATATTGCCTGTAGGCTCTAGCACAAAGATTCAAATCCGCTATTTGTTTTAAAATACGTCTCCACCCTTATCCAAACAGTCTCCATCTTTATTTAAAAAAATCTTGTGCCAGTAGGTCCAAATATGATCATGAGCGACTTCGATTAAGATTATAAGTGACAAACGTCCGGAAGGGGTAGGATTCTTAGAATTCTTAGCAGACTCCTGCACCGGAAGCGCCGAAAAACGCGCAGTTGAAAGCCCAACGGCAACTAAAGATTTCAAGATGACTTCCGCCGACTGCTGCAGTTTCAAATCTCTGCTGCTTCACTCGAAAAAGGTGGCTGCCTGGCAGAAAACGAAAGCAACATTGAAATGGCTATTACGCTGGCGGAGAGCCGGCTTTAATGCAAATTTCTGCGCTGGCAGAGCGCTGTGGCGAGCGAGCCCTCGGGCACACTGACAGACATCGATCGGGGTACGCGTGACGTGAGGCAGCGCCAGAAGCCCGGAGACGCAGCTGCCTGAATCCGACGCTGGCGGCTACGTTGCGCAGAAGCGGAAGGGCCAGAAAGTCATGAGAGGGTGGGCAGCACGCCTTCGAGGGCTGCTTCAGCTAGGCCATCGCCTGGGATAGCTACGCATCCTGTGTCGCTAATTGTGGACGTTCCCCGGAAGCTTGTGGTCCGCCCAACGTTTCAAAATGGACGAGTTCTTCTGTTAAAAAATAGTGTACCCCGTTTATGCGACTTGGCTCAGACAGTGGTACCAGGGACAGGAGTAATGTGAATTTTGAACAAATTATTCGAATGGTTTTCAACTGCTGATTTCATCTCTGGATAAAAATAACTTTGATTGACATTGAATGATAAGATGTAGCCAGGATAGCAGGATATAAAGCAAGTGCTGGAGCCTAATGTCATGAACTGGCAAGACGAATTGTAAGAAAAATCAAAATTTGCATGAAAATCCGCTCAACTATGGATGTCCTGAAAGCCAAGGAACTTCCTAGAAGCATTCATGAACCTTGCCAATGGATTCGTTGCTTGGCAGGAAAGCGTAGGATGGCGAGGCCTGCAGAGCGGCTCATTTGCTACTGCTATTTGTTTTCCCTAAGGTTCTAATTCAGACGCCTATTCAAGAGAGAAAAGACAACAATTATGAGCTGGTAACGGGGTGACAAACAGATGCGCAGCCAATCCCATGCGGTTCCTACATCTACAATCAATATGTATTTACTTGCTAAAATTTCTTTTTTTTTTTGAGATGTTGACAGTCACGTTATGCATTATTGAATATCAAACAGGTGTTGATAAAGGGACATTCTGATGAAGAGGAAACGGGAAAAGGCTTCAGAGCATCCGGGGAAAGCGAAGAGAGAAAGTGGAGCTCAGCTTCTGCGTTTTTGCTTTGCTCGTTTCTGCTGTGCATTTGGGAGAAAGGAAGGGAAAGAACCGACAAACAGCTCAATTTCATGCATAATTAACATGTTTCTTGGATGGATGGAACGAAGAAGCCTGTATCTCCGCAGAAACGAAGAATTCAATATAGCGGCGAGCAAATACGAAACTAGCATCGGTTCACGGCCTGGGCTGAGAGTTGGAATCAAATTTTATGCATTTTCAAGCAAATTCGTGTCGGTATTCTCTTAAAAGCATTTATTTTGCATTGAGTGTTGCTGTCAGGAAAGTATGTATAACCATTCCACAGCGTTTTTCTTGTTCTACGGAAATTTCTGTCGTCTATTATGGCTGATCCATTCAAGAGACATGTACTGAATCTTGTTCAGAGTTCGCTTAATGTTCACTGGCAGAATATAGAAATACATCCAATCCTAGTTCGATTATTCATTCCAAACGTCTTTCTTTTTCGTCTTCGCCAAATTTGGGCTGACAAACCGCTGCAAAGTGTAAAGGGATAGTTTAGTTTAGACAAGTTTTTATAGAGGATCGTACTCAGGCTGCTTTTACAGCATTTCAATGCTATTTGAATCTAAAAACAACTGTAAACAGCCGAACATTGCTTATGGTTTATTGGATGCGTGAAAATCAAGGAATATCCAGCATGTTTAGGAAACGATAACAGCTTCACGACTCCAAAATGAATATCAAAGTGCCCGTCAGTAAAAAAAACATTTACAGTAACTTTGCGTGAATTATTATTTTCAGGTGAAGAATCGTCAAAAGATAACTTCCCTTTTTCTGAGTGCATTAATATATATCCCTGGCAGTGGCGGACGCAGAAAGTGGGCGGGAGGGGGGGCGTGGGAAGAAAAGTGGGGTCTCCGCCGTTTTGGGGACCCAGACGGAAAATAAAATTGATAATAATATTAATTATAATAATAAACAATAAATAAAAAATATATTAAAAATAATAATAAAAATAAACAATTAAAAATAAACTAACACAAGATTTTTATTTGTATTGTAAAGTAATTTCGAAAATTTGGCGACCCATTCTCGGGGGGGGGGGGGGGCGCGCCCCCTCCGCCTGCGTCCGCCACTGATCCCTGGTACTATTAGCACCGATTACCACCACCAATATGTTTGTAAAAATCCTTTCCGAAGGCGATTTGATCCCAAGGCACCGATGCAGAGACTAAGACTCAATTTATAGTCTGTTTCCCAAATCTGTTTTGAAATGTGAACAGTGACGGCACTTGGCACTTCGAGACTTGGAGCTGTTGTGGTTGAGAACAGTACAACACGTAGTTAATGTTGCCGGATAACTCAATTTTTTTGGCTAAATTACTATCTAGGCAGGGAATTGCCCAGAGATGAAACGAAGTTCCTGTCCTTGAAAAGCTCCTAAGAACATTTTTTTCTCAAACTTTCCTGAGGTTTTGTGAATCCACCTAATCTTCTGAAAATAACATTCATTATGTATGAGTTTCTTAAAATTCGGGCAGTTATACTGAGGCTGTAAGTGTACAGTTCCGTTTCAACTTGAAATAATGTGGTCCAGTGGAGGAGCGAAAATGTCACCGAGATTAGAAAATTCGTGATAAAAGAGACGAAGCAGCACGCAGTAGTAGTTCGAAGAGTTTTTTTCCTGAAATTGAAAGAAAAAAGCTTGCACTATCCTTGACAACGTTATCAAATGATTGACTTATAAAGCAGGATGTTTCTCGTTGCAGCCTCATTTGATTTTTCTTTAGAATTTCAATGCAGGATTGAGGCTTCAGATGCACAAACAGCTCTATCACAAAAATTAAATAGCTGTAAAACAATTGTGGCTTAACTTCATGATGAATGACTTTTTAAATATTCTTATTCAATCGAGTAAAGTTTGCGATGCATTCATTTGTAAGCTCTCCACATGCACATATTAGCTTCTTCAGATTTTTAATTATTTATTTACTTGTTATTTATCTAAAATATACATTAATTTACTAATTAATTAATTAATTAAATTTAATTTTTACATTACTTTACATTAAAATTATGAGACGCACTATATAGCGGTGGTAAGGGTGCGCCGACGCACCCTTACCCACCGCTATATATATTTGCAATTTTTCAGAATGATGCTGACAATTTATCTCTATCTCGACAGCTTACAAAACAGCAACGAAACGTCTTATGCATTTATTTATTCACATGTTGTGACTGTTTCGTTTCAAACGATGCTTCTTCTTACGAAATCGTCTGAAAGAAGCGGTAAAAGGACGGCTCAACCAAAAAGAGACCAAAAACTTATATAAAATTCTAACCCAATCACAATAGCTAAATTTCTCTCCCTTCCATTGAGCAACCTCTTTATAAGCTGTAGCGTTATAAATACACCTCAGTCAATGAAGCGAGTCAAGCATTTGGAGTTTTACTCTAAGATTTAGTAGCCGAATTCATAGCAGAATGAGATGGAACAGCATCTATAGCAGAAGTTCCATTTGGACAAAATCCAGTTTGGCTGATTAAAATACCAACACTGCAGTACATATACATATCTCCAACAGAATAAACATTTAGGAGATCGCGGCGAATCCATAAAATATGATGAGCGATGGGAAGCGTGATGAGGAATGACATATCTATGTAGGTAGATATTAATTTGGGGAAATTCTCGGAGACGCAAGCGTTAGACATGCGCACGAGAATGACTTAACGTAAACAAAACTTGCCGTTCCTTGGAATTGGGGGGGGGGGAGGATGGAGGGGTGGAGGTAAAAGAATAGCATCACCCCCTAAACGCTATTTTTTATTTCGGATACTCCCTCACTGGTACCGGCACCGGCTTCTGAAAATGGAGGTGAGAAGTTGGCTCAAGAACAGAGAGAGCTGACGTCGCCACTTCTACATTTCTCTGTGGAGGGACATCAAGATCGAGCAGTAGATGGCAGAAGCCCTCTACTATACACTGTGGGAGAAAAACTACAAAAATTTGGAGAATAGGTTGAATAAATACCTGTGGATTATCACTGGACTCGCTTATCCAGGTGGTCAAAATTTTCGCATGGACGACGAAATTGCACTTCAACGCCAGAAACCTTTGTTTCATCTCATTGGTGAGCTATTTCAGCTCTGTCCTCGTGGGCTATCTGGCGGCGCAAGCACGACCTCTGATTCTAGATACGAAGGACAGGGCAGTCCAAAAATTTGGTTGATTTTGTGAGCTTCAAGCGAGGTTAGCAACTAGTTTATTCTGACTTACGTTTCGGCAAATCGCCGTCTTCACAGCCTGAAATGGGCGACTCGATAAGCTCACTATCCGGTCAAATCTCTACTGAATCACACAAACGAAACGCTAAGCCTGCTTTTCAATCATGAAGCTAGCTGCTGTACCAAACGCTCACCACTCTGATGTCACTAGAGTAGAGTTGTTATGGAGCGACCGCTAACTGTCCGCAAGAGCAGATGACTTGGGCGTACTCTTCCGGATCAGAAGAGCAATCCGAGATATGGCGCAAGTTCTCGTATGGTAGAGAGGCATTTTTCCTTGCGGTTCGTTTTTGGACTTTTCGCGTGAACCCACAATGCCTTCAAAGTTTTGTGAGCTGATATTTGAGGTTCTCGCGCTAATCTTTTTATAGTAACTTCGAAATTAGCTCCGTCATGTCGTCTAAATCAAGTCCAAGAATTGATTGACGGCCACAACTTCGGTTCAGTTACCCAAGCTCGGGACCATTTTCGAGTAGTCGGTTGCCGCATGGTTTTAATTGGATAACACAGCAAAAATTCTCTTAAATTTTTATATGATTCGCGATAGTGCTCCACTGCAGTTCTACGGTATTTAACGACATGAAGCACAGGGAGTAGAAACTCAAAAATTTCGGTCGTTCGTCTTATAAATTTCTTCAAAAATCAGGAATGGAGTAATATTTAGAAAAATGTGTGTCAAAAAATTCTACATGAAAGACGCTTTCAAATAATACCAAAAGTCAGGCAAGGGTTGTTCGACAATACATTTATATAGACGTCGAAACTTCAGCGCGTATTTCAAATTTACCACCCTAACACCCTACAAATTTGACGTTTTCGAATGACACATGCTACTTTGGGATTTGCAGAGTGGAAGAAGTTCGTGAACGGATCATAGGCCCTTCTGGCCGGAAGTGAAACGAGAGAGCCGCCCTTCTCTCTCGGGTTTTTATAGATGGTGGAAAATTTTGGAAATCTTCTGGAATCCCAAACTAAGATCTTCTTAACCTCCATAGGAGTATGTATGATCGTTCAAGACTGTAGTGGAGGTCTGGAGCGAATTTGTCTGTCGCCTTTGGACGACGTCTCGCTCACATATCCTTTTCCAAATTTTTGAGCTAACAGATATGGAGAAGGATTCCCCGCAATCAGGATTAAATTTTACGTTTGAAACTAGGCCACGGACGGGAAACGACCTGCATATTCCATATTCCTGTTTTCCACTCCTAGCGAACGATTACGTTTGCAAAATGAGTTCAAGTTCAGTTCAGGTCGCGTCCTGTAAGTGCCCAGTAGGGAACTTTGTTCCACACTCATATTACTATGTATTAATATTAATATTAATTCTAATACTAGTATTTCTAATGCTATACACGCTCACAATAGAGCAGGCCTCTAAGCAGTGCTACATTATTCTATGCCGAGCTGCTCACATCTCCCTTAAAGCTCATCTAGGAAATGGAACCTGAGCTTTGAGGACAGGTCCTATGTGGTTAGATAGTCTTTGCTTCGGACATCCATTTCATGTCCGGAAACTCTGCGTTCCTACGTTCTCAGTAGTTACCCACTTCGTGGAACTAGTGAAAACCTGCAGCAAGTCATGCGGATTAACGAAGCGCTGTGATGAGCTCGGAGAACTGGAGCATTAACTCATGGGGAGTGCATTGCAAGGGCATTGTAGCTGCAAGATGGGGCACCTTTTGCTGAATTTTACGGGCAGGAATAAAGAGTACGATGTAAGCAATTACTGAATTTTCGCGGCAAAACCGTGCAGCAGCCAAAACAAGGTGGAAGCGCAGAATATGAGGATGTTCTGGTGCGTCTTGCGCAGTCATGATTGGTCGATTGCGCCTTGATATGATTGGTTGGTTGTATCTGTGCAGAAGCAGTTGAATGGAAAGCGTTTCTCCTTGATGGATGCTCATCCTGTTAATCAAAATAATCAACACAACTATAAAATTTTCCAGAATTTGACCGGAAAACAGGCGCGGGAATCTCGTAAGTTGTTGCACCTGAATCTTTTTATTGCATTTGTTAACTGTTCATGCTTTTTTACTTGCTCACAGTTTCTATTGTATGTTGTGTGTTATCGATGGGCGCCCGATGTCTGGCATTTAATGAATAAATAAATAAATAAATAAATAAATAAATAAATAAATGAACAAATAAATAAATAAAAGAAAATCTTGGGTATGCGAAAGTAGCGAGTCAGAGAACGCATTCCCTCCAGCGAATCGGGGAATACAGGAGAGTTGTGGAAAACTACTCAGGAACGGAGAGCTGCTTAACAAGTGCACTGAGCAAAGATAATTGAATTCCACAGCCGAAATTAAGTTGTGTTGTGAAGACCTAGTCTTCAGCAGCTAAGCATAGTGGAAAACAACAAGACCCTCGAAATTCTCAAAAGGTCGAGAGAACTAGCATCAGGAGCGCTGGGGGAATCACCAGCAAGTGAAAACAAAAAGGGAACATGTGCATGTATGTGCGTCCACGTCGACATCGACATTGGGTGAATGCAGTCTACAACTCTAAAGTGTCTTGCTATCAGGATAGAGTTCCCGCCTGGTCGTTAACGTTGGTTTCTAAAAAAAGCATTTTCTGGCAGCAATACCAATATTTTTTTCAACACTAGATATTCACGCTGTATTATATTTATTTACTACTATTGTGCCTTCTCCGAATACCACGCTTTTGTTCGCATCTACACATACCCCCCCCCCCCCTACCTCCTACCTACCCTAGATGTCGTCTAACCGACTCTGTTAATACTCGACCACGAACCAGGAAAAAAACGAGCGACCCTCGTTCCATAAAGGGCTTGATCACTAGTGCTCGCTCCAATGATGGCCCTGCATGCATATGAAGCAGACCAAAGATGAGCCCAAGTGCAGCAGCAAAGGCCAAAAATCGAAGGCTCTAAAGCCGAGAAGGCTCCAGTGATGGAATATTTATTTTTTTATTTATTTACTGCACACTAAGTGCACTACAATCACTGGAACAAGATGAAACGCAGAACAACACCAGATTAAATGCGAGTAATCGCTCAAGAACCAGACTTAATTTGAAAGTACTTAAAAATAATACACAAAAAAATATTTCAGAAGAGAAGCGGCAAAAATGTCAGATGTTATCCAATTGCCCTCAGTTCATTCAGAAAAAAAACCCAGAAATTCAGAAAACACGAAAAGATGTCGGAATCCCTCTCATGATAAGAACGATCTCGATGAGATTCCCAACGCATACCTTATTCTTTGATTCATGAATGCAAGTCTGTTGGACGTGGGGATTTAGATACTGAACATGAACAGTGTGTATCAATGGTACCTGGATGGCGCACCAGAATTTTTAAGAACTTTGTAGACGAAACTACAACACTTTTTAATTCTTGCCTTAAAATCCGTTGGAAGCCAACAGAATCATTGGTAGAAGACAAAACTAGACCTTGAAACGATGATTCAAAGACAATCGAGCTACTTATTCCAATATCTATATGTATATGTCTAGTATATTGTATTTGCGTCGAAATCGAGAAAAAAATTGATTTTCGCCAAATGGTTCATGTGAAGTCCTGGAGACTCTTTCGTTGTATATCTTTAGAGAATCGCAAAAACCATCTTTAAAAATCAAGTAATGAAATTGACAGACAGAAAAATTGGAAGATGCGGTGTTAGACTTGCCTTCTCAGCTTACCTATCTTCGAGATGAATTTCAGGAACAAGAGCAATCTCTGGAGAATATGTTGGAACTACGAAACACTTCACCAACAACAACAACGTTTACGGCAATCAGGCCACATGCATGAATAGCGAAGTGAGCCCCGGCCTCAAAAACAGAAGGCTAGCTTTGTTATATGCAGTCAGGGGCAAAGCTGACTTCCGTCAAAATCTTGGAAAACTACCCTGGAGAGCGGAAAATTCAGGCTCTTATACTGGGCAAAATATCTTGCAAAAAGCAGTTGTAAAACGTCCTCCAAGTATCATGGTCAGGTGACTTCTCTGCCAAAAGCCCGCTGCTTTGTGAGCGTTCCTCTACTTATTCAGGACCCTAGAAACAAGCTGTCGACCAATCTTTGTCCCGAAACAACTTGCAGACAACCTTTTGACTAGCAAAATTTGCCGACAAGTTTGACATCATCATGTTGCGCAAAACAAGTCGTCAGTTCTCATGACAACTTGTCGACAACGAAGAGCCATAAGAAGTTGTCGACTATTTTCTTTCAAGAGCAACTTCTCAGCGAGCTTTAAGGAAGCAATGGTTGTCAGAAACTAGCCCTACAAAAGTGTTACCAAGTTATTCCGACTGATCCAATTAGCAAAAAAATGTTTTACTAATGCAAGCGAGGATCGAAATGATTCTCTTCCACAGAACTCACCAAAACGGGCAAACAAATAACACACATGAGATCCTCACAGAAGAGGAAATGCCATATAATTCAACGTGCTTCCACCCCTGTGCTTCGTTGTTATTCAGCTATCTTTCATGGTTTCAGGTTCCCCACCAACGCGTCACAGTAATTACGTAATTTTGACATATAGCACCTTCGTCAAATGTTTGCTCATCATCCAGAATACGTAATCTTCAAAGAGACACAGACGAACCATGAGCAAAGTAATGAAGTGTACATGAAGGAGAACGCAAAACAACTGCAGCTTAAATCGAAATATGATTACTCAATAGAGAGAGACTATGTGTTGTCATAAATACAGATCACTCGTGCTTAGTGTAAGGTTTCTGGATTCATTTAGTGTTTTTTCTGCGCCTCCTGAAATTCGTTCACCAAAATCCCGCATGGATAAGGCGTAATCCCTTCGTTAACGGGTCAGAATATCCTTACATAGTCGAAATGAGAAATACTGAGATGTAAACAAGATCGTAACTGTATTGTAGCCCCCCTAAGATCAACAGCACCAGGAACTGCTTCAGATTTGAATGAGATTTGTAGTGTTTAGCAATTGTAGTCTTCATCGGTGGAGTGAGTCAACAAGAAGACACTCGAATAAAAATAATTGGCGGATGTCCAGCGAGACGAAAATTCACAGTTTTCACTCCTAGACAAGAAGTTAGGATTTAGTAGTCCTACTCCTTTAATATATGAACCGCACCATTGGTGTGGATCATAGCAGCCTGAAGTCACCAGCTCCGACTTCTGTATTATTGCCATGGTTCTTGGATAAACACTGCACGACTACGACATGGTCCTACACTCAATTTCCTAACCCTAAGCTAAACCATGTGGGATAAAGGTCACGAACTGAAGGGGTGGTTTGGAGTTTTTTTTTCTTCAGAATTTATTGTTGTGATTTACTGTAGAACGAGCTTACATAACAGAGCTGCAACCATCCCTCCTTTTGCGCGATCCAGCATCAGAGCGTTGCTGTCGTACAGCCGTCGCAAACTGAAAACAAAAATATTTCCTGAGGCTCAGCAACCGAGTTTGGGGATGTGGATTAGAGTTTTGACCGAATCGAATAAAATTCGAATATTTATTCGAATGTTCGAATATTCGAAAATTCGAATATTCGGAAATTCGGAGGTTCCGAAAAGTTCGAAAGTTCGAACATTCGAAAATTCGGGGGTCCCGAAAAATTCGAAAGTTCGAATATTCGAAAATTCGAGGGTCCGGGATTATTCGAAAATTCGAATATTCGAAAATTTTAGGTTGAAAATTCGAATATTTGTTGTTTTGCGTCGCAACTGTTATTTCAGTTCCATTTTCTCGCTGAAAATTCCAATTGAAACCCCAGTCCAATTTCTCATTTCAACCTCAATTTTCCCAAAAACTTGCTCGTATCTTTGCACGCATTCGGAAGCCACCAATAGCATTTGAAAGCTTTGAAACTGCAATCCTACGAGGTATACGACATTGGCGACGATGATCTCTCCGGTGAAACCTACGTATGTACTTTTCTAGACACTTGAGAAACCAGCAGTTTCAACTATACTTCTGATTATCCAAGCCTTTCCTCCAGAACTATGTAAGTGAACTGCAAACTATAAGATAAAATTTTACACAACATTCCTCCTTATATTTAGCTGATTTCCGGCTACTGCTTGGTTTAAAGTCTTTCTAAGTACATCACCGTTAGTTATGGAATTCAAAGTTCACACAAAATCTTGAGATCCTCTTATTAACCTTTCTGCCCAAACATACTCCGACTTCTTGTTATAGAAGTTCTGTTGCTTTTAACAATCAACGTACAAGCATGCAGTTGGACCCGATAAACAGAAGTAATGATGAGGAACGGAATAATACACAGTGTTTTCTTATCTTGCTGAAGCTTTTTTTGTTGATAGCTGGAAACTCATTCATGGTCAAGATAAATGAACTACTGTACCCAACATTGTTTTTACCGCGTCAGTACCTCTACATTTACTACCATGGCACGTTTTGTTAAACTACAACACGGAGATATTAAAGCGAAAGCCTTCTCACGGACGAAGGGTTTCATCCACTCTACGATCCTTTAGTGATGGTTACAGACCTCAAGTGTCGTTCTTAAGCTTAGAAATTTCAACCAGTTGCAATTTTAAAACCGATAAGGAACCAACTCCACAGCAGCACAAGCTTCCACTCATGAGAAGGTTGTGAGAAATTCCAAAACGGCAAATGAAACTTACTACCCGAAAAGTTTCATGCCCGTTTTGATTGGCAAACATATCGCCTTGTTCGCCTACATGCATGGGTACAAAATGTTTTTACCAAATGGAGTGTTATTCGAATAAATATTCAAACATTCGAATATTCGAAAGTTTGAATGTTCGAAAATTCGGTGGTTCGTAGAAATTCGAAAGTTCGAATATTCGAAAATTCGGTGGGTTCAGAAAATTCGAAAGTTCGAATATTCGAAAATTCGATGGTTCGCAAAAATTCGGAAATTCGAATATTCGAAAATTCGGGGATCCCAAAAAATTCGAAAATTGGAATATTCGAATATTCGAAAAATATTTTCGAATGTAAAACTCTAATGTGGATGCCTATGCAGAAAGTCCTATTAATCAGAAAACGCATTCGCAACGAATTCATAGAAACCGCTTCGTCAACTGCTGAGAGTTCAAGTTAGGGTAAATGAGGACAAGGCTTTTGGGGAGAATCTTCTGACTCAAACTTATGTTTGCATTTGTCAACTGCCCAATAGTGACAACTGTAATATATTCAGAAAAATGCAGGCCCTTTCATAATGATTCATTTTTGATTCTTTTGTAAATACCGCACAACAACCGCTGACCGTCGCGGAGCGGTCTCTCTACTGTGATACGATCATTTGGACACGTCTTACATGGATCTCAAGGGGTTTGAACGATCCTTTTTCGTTATTATCAAAAAGGAGCTACATAGTACGTGTCAGAGTGTGTCATAGCCAGCCCCCCCCCCCCCACCCCCTCCACCAACAAAACCGCGTAGCAGGAGCTGTGTGTCGTGGTTCCGAGGCGGTGCAAGTAAAGGAACCGTAAACCGAATCAGGACGACTGCGACAGTGCTTTCTATGACTTTCTCCGTAGCAGCTGGCGTAAAGCAGCGAAAAAATTACCTTGTACACGTCGTAATGTAGTGTGCGATCTGAGACAGCACACGCATGTGAAGAGCCTCACGAATCCATGTTAGAGGATGTGTGGAGCTTGTCCTGAAACTTCAATAATAATTTTTCCTCGATTTGTAAGTGAGTAAAATGAAGAGGAGGAGAATAACCAGATTTTTCCTCCTAACGCTTTCGAGTAATCAGGTCATAGCAGTTTTAAAATTATCGGATTCCGCTGGTTTTAAAGTCACAGAAATATTCGAGTGGATGAATTTTTAGCTCCCTGGATTGTGGATTGTATGCTCGAATCAGTCACAATTTTTTTTGAAATTATATGCCGAAATAGCAATCTTTAGTGCGAGCAATGACTCTTACACTTCCTTTAGTTTTATCAATAAATTTAAGTTGGGAAAAACATTACCAGATTGAAGAACCATAGTTGTGCTAATGCCTTTTTTCGGATGGCTTCTATAGGAGCAATAGACAGACAGCCTTCCCTTCAGTAGCACTGCTCCTACCAGTAGCAGAAAAGCTCAAAATATCCACATTTTTTTCAGTCTTTCCTTCCATTCATTCAGTCTTTTCTATGCCGCCAAGCCGAGCGGTCGAGTATCCCTCCATCAGCTTCAACGTCATGCCAGCCATGTGGAAAGAAGACTCCGACCCAAAACGCCGTCGGCTGGCGTGGGTCGTACACCCAGATCACTGACAGTTCGCCTTTACCTCCACATAACGAAGTTCAAGAGCAGAGAGAAGCATTTAACATCAATCTCGAAATTGACGACTGGAGATATTAGGCCCAATATTGAACTCTAGCACAGATTGATGGTAATCGTTCCTTTGCAATATAGGGTTGTAATAAATAAATTGTCGAAGGCTCGATGATTCTCGCAAGAATTGCTTTGCATGGCCCTATTACTCAGTGCATCTTGCCAGCTTCATCAACGTTACGCAGTTCGTTGCCCAGCGTCACGCCATTTCGTTGTCATATAAGGTTTCAAAAACGGAGCGAATGAGGCTCATCCATGTCCTTTGACGAGCAGCATAGGATGGCTACGCTTGAACGGCTCTTTTCGAAGCTTTGAGGCGCATACGAGGAAGAATCCGGCCTTCTTCCTGACAAGCGCATTCGTGCTAGTTCTTCAGAGTTGAAGAGAGAGAAAACTCATGACTGCTTCCCGCGGTTTCTAGGCTCCTTCAAAAACGGAGACGCCTAACTATCATTCTCAGTGGAAACCGTTACAAACCTGCACTCACGTTTTCAGAAACTTTAGTAGCTCATAAAATCGAAGTAGGTGAGCCAAACTTTCCCCAATGGTGCGAAATAATCTACAATGAATAAAATCCTTGGAAAAATGGTTGAAAAATGCTACTTCAATGCAAATGTCCCCTTTCAAAGCGTTCACGATACCTACGCAGTTGATCACATATCCAGACGATAATTTCAATTTTCAAAATTCTGTCGCAGTTACAGGCCGGGGTGAGATCCGGCACGTACTATAAAAGGGTTACGCAATCCTGCGAACCTTATTTTATCAAATTCTAGATTTTGATAAATCGATTTTGATTCTTTTTTTTTTGATGCGATTTAGATATTTTTTGACTTCAGCTTAGACAAACAAAGCCCTGTGCTTAACCTGTTCCCCCCCCCCCCATAGAAAAAGAACTTCCTGTAAAAACTAACTTTTTGAACTGAAACTATGGAAATCTATTCGGATGAGTTCCTAGGGGTTGTTTTGACGATCATACAAGATTTGGCAGAATAGATCCACAGATCCCGATTTCTTCTAGTTGGATTCCATCGGATCCATCCTCAGGAAAAGACCACTTTTGGGGCTCCTAACAATGGTAGGGAAACATCTTATGTTTTTAGAGCCATGCCTTGCAGTTTATTCCTATCCTGAAGCAACTCCAGAAGAGTAACTGCACTTGAGAATATGGAAAAAACGACTGCTGGGAGTTGTAAAACTTCAATGATGCAAAAACGTCAATTTCACAACTCATGTCCGGGGAAATGAGTCGCTCTTTGAATTTTCAGGAAAGTGATATTGGTACGGTTCCTGAATCTTGCTAGAATACGTTCTCATTCATAGTTCTTACTGTATATGTGGTACGGATCATAGCTCCAAGAGTAAAACGAAGATAGTGAAGCCTCACTTCCATTACAATTAGTAAAGGAGGAACAGGAATTTACGTAAATGCAGAAATTTCAAACGAAAAGCTCTAGAATTACCACAAGTCGGTCACGTATTTGAAATGTTAGAAATGTTTAACATGAAAATATTATAGAATTCTCCCCCGTCGAAGTACGAGATTATCTTCCGCCGATTTTCATTCCCAAGTGCGGAAATTCCAGCTACCCATCCATGCAGCGCTGGAATCTCAGACGCATTCCAACCCCGCTGCATTCCGGAAACGTCCTCAGGGTGCGGGCAAACAAGTGCTCGAGCACTACCCTTTGGATGAAAAGGACGTACTGGGAATTGGTCTCCAGCGTCTTCGCCAGCACTTGCTCGGCGACGGCGTTCGTCTTGGCGATGGTGTGCAGCAGCGCGAGCGACGTGCGGTTGCCGAAGAGGCCAAGCAGGCGACGGCGCAGACCGTCCATCAGGCAATTCTCGACGGCCACTGAAACAAAGAGAGGAGATATCAGGGATCTTGGCAGGGAATCAAAAGTTCCGTTATGCTCAATGATAGACTCCATAATCTCCGAGTATTAAATAAATACATGCACAAACATTTATTAGGTCGTTAGGAAGTTATCGCACTTTTTGTAATTTGTTTGGCTCCCTTTTGTGGTGGTTGAGCGATTGTTTGGAGCAAGTTATAACCGACAATCCCTACTACTTGAACGTGGTCTTGTATAGGTGTAGAGGCGAAACAGGATTCTCATAAATCCCACCTGTTCTATCTCTATAATCCTAAGTTATTCTATCAATTACGCTATAACTGTAGGACTCAACCGCTTTTATACATCTTCAGAATGCGAGAAAAAGACATGGGAACTCACCTGACTACCTAGTATAAAAATAAGTAGGTTTAATATGAGATATAATAGACAACATTGAAAATAGAGTAGAGCAAAGAAAAATACAAGAAAAACCTAATAGTAATACAATAATATCACGAAAGTGAAAAAAGTGGTATACCTACAATGCCATAATATCACAGGTTAAAATAAAAACAACAAGACAAGTAATACTAATACTAGAAGATGACGTGAATGTAACATAAGCACGGTAAAACATATGCATAAACAATACTAAGTTGGTATGCTAGTCTGACATAGTTTTCTTGTGATTTTACCTTGGCGGTTTCCCGGAAATTCCGGAGAATGTACCCGTAAAAAGCACATTCTCTGGAATTTTCAGGAAACCGCCATGGTAAAATCACAAGAACTGCATTTGTACTAGATGCATGCATCCATAGCGCGTAAGACGCATACATTCATTTACTAAGGATTTCTACGGACACCATTGCCCTCCACAAGAAGGTGTGTGTTTCGAACGCACTAGACGTGGATCTTGGAGTGTACTCAATCAGAAGTCGTACTTTTGACGAACGCACTCATCTCGTATAAGTTGCAGGAGAATTACGCGTTTCGCGCAATACTAACAGACGCATGCATGAATCATGCATTTTCAGAAATCGAGTCAGTTCTGGATGAAGTCCCTGTCTTCCACCAGATTTTCAGAAAATCTCCGCTTATCTCCCGGTTTCTCTCCTTAACTCTCCCTCCACCACCCACCCCTCCTCGCCCGAAGAAATCTCGCATCTCCTTCCTACTATTGACAACAACACACCTTCCTACTGTGTTTTCCTAACAGCCACGTCCCACCTCCGGCAAAACAACCACAGCATGCTTACGAAAACTGAGAAAATTGGCGCTTACTTGAGGAGTAAGCTCAGAAGGAGGCAATTAGAGGTGCTGCCTGTTATAATGGAAAATATGTGGGGCGAATACAAGTGTTGATAAGACAAATCAGTGAGAATCTAAGATGCATAGAACATGATTTCTCAAAGATGAGCCAGCCTTACCGCATAAGGAAGTAACATAAGGAGAGTCCAGGTCGATTTGTCGCTTCGTCACGGCCTCCTCCATTATCACTTTGACCTGGAACTCGTTACCCCGTCGACTCGTAAAAGGTACTGGGATTTTCTCGCTCTAACCTCTTTCTTGAGAGCCGTAAGCAGCTCGTTGCGATGCTGCGTCGCCTCGTCCGGCTCGGTCTCGCCAATCGACACCACGCTTCCATGGCGAGTCAGTCGAGGGGATGAGCACACTCTGGAAAGGATGCGATGATCACGATGGTTGCCAGGTCTACTCTGAAGCGTGAATGCTTCCCATGTTCTCGTAATTATGGGATGAATTCGATCAGCTACTCTGTCCATGGCTTCAAAAAATTCATCTGAGTACACGCCGGGCATTCAAGGACAAAATCCACAACACTACCAGCTCCAAGAACCTATAGAGCTGAAGGCTAAGTATCGAGGTGTTTTCACCCATTCTCAAGGCATTCTACTTATTGTGCCAAGATGAGTCTATTGTACTTGATCTGAAACCTAATCTGTACTGCACTCATGCGCGCCATGGAATAAATAGATCAAATTTCGAAGAAAACCATATTTTTGGCAGGGCGCTGGTGGTCTTCGAGGCAATGCGCATGGTAGAGCTTCATTTTGACCAAATTCTTTAAAATATGAATACCAGAAATATCTGTGACACAATTTCTAAAGCCAATTATATCCATTTTCTTTAAAGTTTATGAGAAGTGTCATGCTAGAACTACGTACCTTACTTTTCTACTGAAAGTCGCTGATCTTTGTTGCCCATCTAATCAAAATAGGACCAGTAGAATCCAAACTGTCTTCCAGACAAGTGGAAGACAGCCTATGGTGCGTGAAAAATGCAAGACTTCCCGAAGTAATTCGCTACAGTAAATCTGGATGCGATAGCGAATTTCTGCTCCTTAATTTTCTTAATGCTCAGGAATCCAGTGAGCTTTCAGTTCCAAAGGTGCCCGGGATAAACCTAGCAGCACCTCAAATAACCGTCTATGCACAGTTCCAGAAAGTTCTGTGAGATATCGCACTTACCGTACACCTATCGTAATCCTACTAAATGGGATTATTATACGAAAATGTATGCGATTTTAGTGTAAAATCATGCAACGTTTCAGTCAAATTTTCCCTGGAGATTTGAGCCACATTTAGCCGCCTTTCAAAGAAAGAACGTAAGAGCTGTGATGTTTACCCTCTTCGATATATGAATGTTCGACTTGGTCGAGTTATCTGCTGAACTGAATTGTTCAAGTCGGTTTCGAGTATAGAAAGAACTGATGTGGTTCCAAATGCTTGGGTTAGACTATGGCGAGCAGCATGTTTATAATTTAGCAGAAAATGTAACCAGGGAGCACTAACAGTACACCTGGCGGAAAAATCACAATTGTACATATTAGGTGTTAATATAAGTCCTTGCACTTTTTTCGGATGCACTTTATATCACAAGCTTTTAGGTACATATCATCAAGGTTCGAAAGCGCTAATCTTCCTCTACAAGAATTTAAAAGATTTTTTCTGAAAGCGGCAGTTTGCTTGAGTTTTGAGCCTGCGAAGTGGAGCAATGAGTCAGTGGAAAATAGCGCAACCGACAGCTACCTATTCTGGCATTTAGTAAGAGTTCGAAGGGCTATCGAAACTGGTCATGTGATCTATGCCAAGTATGAAAGGGACGTTTCGCTCGGATTGAGTAATCATTAGGGATGCTTGGAGCTCAAAGAATATTTGGTCTCGGTGACACCATCCACTTTGACCGGACGGAATTCTTTCAAGAAGACGTGGTAGTTGCTCCAAATTAATCGTATGATCTACGTAGCTATACATCATACTTCTCAATACTGTCAAATAACTGAGATAATTCTGCTAAAAGAATCAGTTCGAAGGGGTCCAGTCATCTTGCCCCATGGTGGCCTCAGACCCCACTTTCCAAAAATCGTCAAACTGCCGCTACAACAGATCCACTGATGATGTTCTTCCGCGTTTATATTCTTTAGAGCTTACAGGTTTAAATGGTATCGGATGCTTTCCGCTCGCCATTGCACACAAGGAAGAAATGGTGTTTTTCCTCAAATTGGCGTTTCTATTTTTGAGTCTAAAAATCAGGGAAATTAAAGTTTCTGAGAAACCACTTGGTGACAGTATTGTGCAGGAAGAAAAGTGCTTCCAGAAGTTGTAGAGTACGTTGCGGAAAAATGCCAATGGGGTGGAAAAATCACCACTGAAAAAAGCGCAGGGACTTATGTTAACACCTAATAGTACCAGGAAATCTCCATCTCAACCTATCGACGAGTGCGTGGCTCATTGGTGCCTTTTTTGCATTAATACTTAGTAATAAACTAAACTCAATCGTGCTATTGCTATGCTGGAGTTTCTACATGAATTCTATAGTAGAATAAGTAGCCAGAATTTCAAAAAAAAAATGTGGAAAGACACAAAAGACAGCTCGGTTGTCGATTTTCTAAAAATGAAAACTAATGGGTCCGCTCCTCTGTATATGGGACACTGCAATGATTCGAATCTCTTGTCTCTAAGCGAGAAAATGGATAAACTTCCACAGTCATTCCCGGCGATATTGCTAGCCTGTTTGTTGAATGCACCAGTAGCTAAGTAATTAGCATACATAACCTAATAAGGCTAGGTTCATGTTATCTTTCGTGGAAGTGCTTTCTTCCAGAATTGTACTGCATGGAAGGATATTCGATTACTCTTTCGAATATTCGATTATAGACGATAATGAAGAAGGTCATACCCTGGAACGAAGGTTGAAACAAAGATGGTGAAGAGGAGAAAAGTTGTAATTCTACCGAATATGAGTACTGGCGTTCCAGTGTACTTTGCATAATACTGAAATATACATATGCATCCAAGAATATTTTGACAAAGCCTATTTCAAAAATGGCAAAAAAAAACAAAAATTTTCTCGCCAGCTTTGCCGAAAACAGCACTATTTTTCCTGTTCCCTCTTTCTCTAATATCTTCGCAACTATGCACGTTCCTCCGTGAAACACCACATAAAATTGCGCATATCACATAGTATATGGACAATATAATACATAGTCGCGTGATCAATCGAGTACCCCTTCCAGGGACAGCGTTCACTTATTCTCTGGATGGAGGTGAACCCTGTCGGCTTCATATTTTCTCAAATCTGTCACCGACACCGTTGTCGACTCGCATTCAACGGGGATGATTAATTGCTTGGATGTGATATTGGTAAATCTCCTGCTTTTTGAAAAACCCTACCGTTTCCAGTGGAGACGATTAACATGAGCAGTACGTTACCGAACAGGATGTGACAGATGACCTCAGATTACCCAGGGTTACCGTAATCGCCAAATCCAAGAAGTTACCGTAAACTCCGGATTCTTCTACCCCAATCACGATATAGACCTCTACTCATCAGGCATGCAGCGCTCTTCTCCACTGCTATTGTTACTGCTTTGTGCAATTCTGTCTGGTGGATCCACTTTCACCCCCCCCCCCGTTCTGCAATTACAGATGTCCTCATCAGAAATGCATCAGCTACATCTGTCACTAAAAACAAGCAAACACACGGGCAGCCGCTGTTTTCGACTCTCCATCATCTATGAAACACATGGATGTCAATTTCAAAAAGAGCTATGACGCTTAGCAATTGAGCAGATAATGACAGCTCGTCATCCACAAATGACGCCTTAGGCATTTGTAGCTGAACATGTGCAAGAACCGCTGGATTAAGAGATAGTGTGTCAGTAAATGCCAGGAGGAAAACCTGTCATTTGCATTGCTGGATGTGTCTCGCGTGCACTGCGCAAGAACATCATGTGCGCGCTTAAAGGCACCAGAAAACAGGAAAACTCGTCCTCAAATTTAGAAATTTATTAATCCTACAATGCAAATGACAACATTTCCTTGATAAATTTATTTGAAAATTTGATTTTTTTCCGAGATTTAGGCATGCTCCATAAAGGACTTAAACATCGAGCACAGCACAGACTAGACAACTCCTATAACTGGTAAACGCATTGATAGTCAACCAAAGAATGACAATTCTTCACCGAAAGCTTTTGCGCCACCGTAATCTTAAGCGTGAAATAATGAGCGTCCAGGTGCGCCTCGTGCACATGCACAAGATACACAATAAGGGTAAGGTAGCTATAAATTCACTAAAGATGGACCGAGTAGTGATACTTACAGAAATATGTGTAGTTTTCGCAACCAATTTTTCGTTTTTTTTTTGTTTCGTTCTCAGTTACAGTGTCGATCAATTACGCTTCCAGAATGCCGCCTGCCTGGTCTGCCGCGCTGCACCACCTACACGATGCGACACACCAGGTAAACTTTGTTGCTATCGAGAAGTGTTTTACACCGTTCTAAAAATGTCCTTGTTATCACTCTGAACTGCTTAAGGGAAGACATAAGCCAAAAATCAATACTGTCGACGCCCAACAACCACAGCACCCAGTTGGTCCGCATCGCGTAGGGAGTGCGGCGCGGCAGACCAGGCGGATGGTGTGGTGATTCACTGGCACTGTACGTATTGCTGCTCATCTCTAGCGAGTTCAGAGAGTTATACTGAGGATCATGATCCATGAAAAACATAAAAACCATCACTTTCAAATTGGTCCCAAAAACGAAAAAAATCGCTGCTAATTTATCCGTGGAGGTATCCATCCTCAGACGCTCATCACGAATATCAAAGTTTCCTACAGTGATGATACCGTAACCCAATGAAACGGTGTTACGTACAGGTTAAATACAGTATCCATATTCAGAACCTGAAATTGTCAAAATTACATGCAATATACAAAAATTGAACGGATACTGTGAGGTGTTCTCCTACCAACCGCAGACATATCATAATTCTACAAAGATAGAGCTACGGTACAGGGCAGGTACGATACTTGTGTTTAACACCTGGGATAACCCCTTCCCTTATCGGAAGTTTCAGTAGGAGATTTCTTGCGAAATTATTAGTGCCATAGATGTGGAAATGTCCAGTATTCGGTGTGGACTGCAGCAAGCGCGACCAAATGCATTTTATTTGACCGCTGGGACCATGGCGGCATGAATATCTTACAATTAGGCGGAGGTCTACTGTTACCTCTTTGGAGAAGTTGATCTTAGACAATCCTATTGTAATTTGGACAGTTCTTCCGTGACTTATCGCAGAACACAGTTAGTTCTACACTTCAGAGGATTTCAACACTTTCGGGGAGTGTTTGGCGGAACGAGGACACATTCGAATGTTCGAAAACATATCATATCTAGTGAATAAATACACTCCATAATGTGTGAACAAATAGCGCTAGCAAAATCTGATCATTAGAAAATTAAGAAAAAGATCAGTAGTTTTATAGGATAGCAGCCCCGACATCACTACAGATATTCGAATATCCAGACATAATTCGACTTGCCATGACTTCTTAGAAGCCCAGAAGCAACTTGTTGACAAGCATTTGACGAACAAGTTTCTGACCGTATTTGGAACTTGCTCGCCCTGAAACTTGTCGACAAATTGTTTCCACTTTTTTTTGTCGACAAGTTGTCGGCCCAAAAGATTGTCGACAAATTGCTTTCCGTCTTTTCTTGCCGAAAATTGTTTGTTTGAAAGGTCGCCGACAACTTGCTGGGCCAAAAGCATGCTCACAAGTTGTTTTTTTGTGGGAACTCGCCGACAAATTGTTTCGGCGATTTCTTGTCGACAACTTCTCAGGAAAAAAGGTTGCTGACAACATGTTTCTGAATGGCATGATGACATCAAACTTCTCAGCAAGATTCGATAGTTTAAAGGTTGTATGTAAGTTGTTTTGGGGCGAATGTGGGCTGACCACTTGACCACTTGTTTTTGGGGTTCTAAGTATGCTATCGCGAAAATGACCATGGAAATGTCCCTGGTGTCCTTTCAAATGAGAGATGGAAAATCTAGCTCACCTTTCCCATTCTTTATCTCTCGCATTGTTATCCGATAGTCCATTAATCCAGTCGACAACGGATCCCCTTCGTGGCCTCGTGTGTCTACTGCTCTTCCTACTCTTCTGCTGGTCGACGCTTTTCGCACTGCTGAGCATTCGACGCTTGAAGCAGTTCTGGAACGATAGGCACTATTATCTTCCAGAAATTCGATACAAAATCCAGTATGCAATGTATGACTCGCGAAAGGAGAGAGGAGAGAAGGCTCGGATCACATAAATCCACAGAGGAAAGCGGAAAACATAGCATTAGCGAAATGCCTTCGAGATGGAGGCTCACGGCGAGCCGGGCGTGGAGGGCCCGGCTCTGGCAATGCTTTGCATGACACTAGTGCACCTTAAGGAACCGAAAGACAGCCCTCAGCGCCATAATGCCGCGACATAGAAAACAACGTAATGGCCGCTGATGGGAATATCCGACACGGCATGGCATGAAAGGGCCGCGCGTTTCGGAGAAGTGCGGAGCAAACGTCAGTGGTCGACGAAACGCTTAATGGCAGGCGATCGCCTTCTCACTGCGCATAAATTTAGTGCAATTATCCTAGTTGCTCTCCTGAATACAGCACAAGCGAAGGAAGCCCGGTGAAAGGGCATCCGCTGAAGAGTTCGTAGTGAGAATGAACGCTGCGGGTTCTTTGCTCACCTCGTCATCCCCGCAAGGCCCTCCCCGTAACTACAATATTTTATGGCCACTTACCAAAGGTCGCCATGCAATTTGTTCTGAGGAATGTTTTTTTTTCATCGGAGACTATTGTAGAGTATTTTATTACTGCAAATAAATCATATGTAGTAATAGGTAGCTATAGCTTCTTTAAGTAGGACTGCAGGCGATCTAATCGGTTATTTTGCATATAATCGACATTTGTTTATTGTGGAGCACTGTACCTGAAAAGGGTGGAGTGGCAGTGCCCTGCGATTGGTCAATAGCATGAGCTGACCAATCGCAGGGCTCATCATCTTATATAAGCGTCGGACGTAAGGGGAGACTCCCCACCTTTAGTGTGAGTGTGTGGTCAAATTTTTCCAATAATAGTAGAAATTGTGTATTGGCCTTTTTTTACTATTTTCTTATTATTATTGTTTTTATATTTATTTTTGACCGTTTAATATGGAAGTCAACACTTTTAGTAGTTATTTCCAAAATTCTGACCATCCGGGTTTTCAAGGTAGCGTCACGTTACCCCGGTTTTCTCCATTTCCCCCCCCCCCCCCACCCCGCCACCCCTCGGGCTGCTCCTTCTTGTGTCCGCTACGTTCATTTCCACGGATTTGTGGTCCAGTGATCTCGTCGTTTTTCGCGTATCTTGTTTGTAACCGAATAAGAAAATAATAAATAGATAAATAAATAAATAAAAATCTGTGGCGGAATCCATGAAATTTGCCGAGAGAACGGTGACCTATCAGGCGGATTAAAATGGACCAGTCCTCGAGTGAATAGCGATAAATTTTGGCTGGTCGAAATATCCCAAAAGGTGCGTGTAAGCAATCGCCGTAAATCTAAAATATGTCCAGCTCGAGAAAGTCGCTCGCGTTCCACCCGTAGAAGGCTTAAAACTCAGAACGCTCACGAACTTCACTGCACTGGGAATGAGAGGATAAAGAGCGTTCAGTCTATTAAAGTGAATAGTCAATGGCAAAAAGGTCGTTAGATTGTAATGGCTGTGAAGCCCGAATGAAACGAAGCACAGAAGGACGATCCGAGTGCGAACTCATCATTCTTTTTATTTACTGGCAAGTCGCCAGAGCTTTCAGGGCCTCATTTATTTCTGAGACCATAGCACAAGCAATTTTCATGAATGGGATACTTTTTCGAATTGTTCAGCCCAATGATGAAACTCCAATGTTCAAGCCATTTTATTGCGCACGATTTGGACATTATGATGTCTCCATGAATATGTATATGCCAGATGAGTGAAAGATGGAAAACCAATATGGAAATGAGTAAAAGACGGAAAAACAGCATGGAATTATTATAGTTCAACAATCCCGCAGTGACCACAGGATACACGAGGATTCGATGGCTTCTATGGATGTACGATGAAAGGATTCGCTTGGGAATTCCGCGTATCTTCCCATCCCACGAGACTTCCTCAGGGCCTCGATGCTCATTGAAAAGTACAGCATCAAGATTTTTTCATCTGTTATGTACCTAACTAGTCGATTATCTGGGTGGAAACGTTATCAGCGTTTTCATATCCTCAATCTTTTCGGGTCTTTCATGCAAACAGTCCCTTATGTTCATCAATAGTACGATTTTACGCAGGCCTCCGAGAAACCCATAGACCTAAGGAAGCTTTTCATCAGCTCATTCATCCCACTTCTATTTACGCACTTTTCATCAACGATCGGAAAATGTTTTGAAATTAGAGGATGAGAACCCTAATCCCGGATGAGATAAACATCAGGACCACTGAGTGTCTGACACATATGTCCTCTTTCTCTAGAAGAGATGGATCTCTAGTTCCATGTTTTCAGTTCCTGCATTTCAGTAATAAACTTTTTTATAATTGTTGCATCACCATCACCACATTCACGTGGAAAAACAGACAAACAAATATGGAACGCATGCAGCTCCAACCAAGGAAAAGGTGGCGAAAAGGTGATGGCGTAAGGAGTGTGAATCGTCTAAAGTTCTACACACTGACACTACACCTACGCAACATATCGGTAGAAGAGCACCGGTTGCAAATCGTTTTGACATTAGTCAGGATTCTGCTATAGACATCCACACTTCCTCGCAGAACCATCTGGGCTGGGATTCACGGTACGCGAATCACTGCGGTCTCAATGAATGGCAGCTATTCATTTGACAAAAGACAGTGAACTCTTCTCCTTTGGTTCTTCTCATTTTCCTCTGGGTTAAGTTGGTCAGCCAGGCCCCGGTTGCACTAGACATGGCAATTTGCATTCCAGATATCGGACACGAATTCCGGTTGAGAACATTTCGCTTTTCGTGAGAGGAGAACGACTTGAATATTTAAGTTAGTAGTTTGGGACCATGTTGTTTTTGCATTTGATTGAGATTTCCTAGTGCAAATTGAGTATGTATATGTGGATAGGTAAGTGAATAGATAAAACCAGGCAAGGCAATGATGGTTAGCCGTCGTTGGTTAACCTACAGATCAAGTAGAGATAGGAGAACCATGACGTGAAAGATGGTTTGCTAGCTTAGTGTTGCCTGGTTAGGTTGTTTTCGTGGATCCGTACCCGGGAAGCCACCCATAGCTGTTATGATTAGGCTCTGCGACATATTCAAACCTTTTGTCGCTCCAAAACCTATAGCTACGTAGCATACTGAGGAGAAAGTGCAGCGCAGTTGTCCCCTTGGCATTAACATTACCCTTTAGATAACAAAGTAAAGAGAATTGTGGCTGCAAAAAGAAACCCAAAATACGACAAAAAAGGACGGAAAGCAAGAAGACTGGACGGAAAGTGCACGTTGCTCGAACCCTTTGAGACTTGCATACACAATGAAATACAGACCAAAAAAAAAATGAACGTTCAGTGAGATGAAGAGCAGAGCGCGTCTCCCAACGTACTTCATCTTATCAATGATCAATTTGTGGGGTGATGCTTACGCCTGGTATTTTTAGTCTTTCGCACGCTAACATCAAAAAACAAAAACACAAATAAATCCAGGGGGAACCACTCTCGGCAGTTAATGGGATAGCTTTTGATGCTTACGCCAACCACTCCTACGGGGATGAGTTCGTGCGTCTTTTTTTGGCTAGGATTTAAACTTCATTCAATTGCCTTTCGCTGATCATTTTGTAGCTTTTGCTTTGTTCTTGAAGAATGTTATAACAGATTTCCTAAATACCCGCTTTACCCTGCTCCCTATCGCATGGAATATGACCCTCCAAGTCGACAGCAACGGAAATCTCTGACACCTCCGACTGCACGACTTCAATCGTAGATGAGATGGGGCTCAAGCGGTGAGGAACATCAACGGCATCCACACAGAGGAATTTGGTGTTGAAGGGAGAGCACGGAAGTGGATGCCCGCTTCAGAGAGGTCAGTTTTCGCCAAGAAGATGCCCCTCATTCCAAACACGCAGTTCGTAGAAAAAGGAGCCGATTATCTGCTGGGGTTTGTTCTGGACATAAAGGAGAGGCAATATGGATATTAACTGTCTGCATTGCCTAAGCTCAACTGAACCACTTCGTCAATAAACAACCAAGGACTCAGAATGAAGTGACCATTGACACTGACAAGGAGCACTCCTCCGGATAAATCTCGACAGAACGATAATCGAGATGCTAGGATGGGAGGTGATTTCACTGCTGTCTACTCTACGCGCCTCATGCATTCTCCAAACACTCATTTTCTTCACCTTACTGTGCCTTTGTTAAAAGTAACCTCGATCACTTGTGTGCCTGTAGTAGCTCGATTGCCTACATTTTCCTTCTGATGAGCCCAGAATGTTATGAAAGAATGAAAATAAAGCACCGGAACTGTGTCCCTTATTTTTTTTAAATTTATTTATTCCCCGAATAAAATTACCTATTTTAACTGACTAAACGAGAAGAAAGTGGTCCGTACCTATTCGCACGGGCCACACTATATGGCAGGATGATATGACTAAATAAGCTTTCATGGTCAACTGAAAACTATAAAAACGAGAATAGAAGGGAAAACAGCAAAATTTCGATGAGTGTAGCACTGATGTTTCCAGATTTTTTTCGAAATCGCGGTTTTTTTCGTCGTGGGCGACTGAGAGTAGGACTCGGTTAGTGCTCTGGCATGCGTTAGCGTCGGCTGAGAATGAGAACGGTGATGCAGACGGAATGTGTGGATGCACAGACAATCAGAGTGTTAATGCAGAGATGGTGCGCCGCGTGCGCGCGGGTCCGAACTGCTACAGTATCCCACAGATGAGCGCTAATTTCAGAAAGTATTCCAATAAATGAAAAACATCATGCTACTCAAGACCCACTTTTTCAGCTAAGCCCTGCATTTTTTGCGTTTTTTTTTCTTCAAATCCAAAGCTGCTCGGTTACAGTCCGTCACCTTATGTCTCTTTTCCACATCAATTTGACAAACTACTACTCGCACTGCTACCACCTGTTGTATGGCTTCTGATTATAGATGGTGCCGAGAGAAGCAATTAATTAAACAAACTAACCATTGATTCAGGAACCGATTCGAAAGTTCGCGTACAGGAAAAGCGGTAGAGCACTTTTTGTTTTTTCTGCAGATGACCGCTCTTCCGTTTTCGAATATTATACTTTTTCAACAATTTGAGACCAGGTGGTCGATTGCGAATCTGTACAATACATTTATTTATTTGTTTATGTGCTGTGCACCCAATGTGCTCCAACGCGTGCAAACAAAAACAGGAGAAAAACGTAGAAAATACGTCAATTTGTGCTAAGTACTTGTCAGTATATCAGAACAGACAAATCGATAGTAAATAAATAAATAGGTTAATATGTAGGCAATCAATTAAACAAATGAATATTATAAATACTGAGAGGAATAATGCGAAGAGCTATGGACATGGGTGGGTGAAGGGGCCGGAAAGCATTCCGTGACTCGCCAGTGCCACTATTTGGATAGGCCAATCACTGAAAAAAGAGTTCGCCGAAGATGTCACCCTATTTCAATGAAACTTTCGAGAGCCCCGAGATGCCACGTTACTATGCGTTATTAGTCCTGAAATCCGGTGCTTTTTCTTCTTGCCAAAGCTGAAAAAAACCTTCCAAAGCCTATGCAGTCCTCAGGACGCTATTCTCTACTCAGTGAATACTCTACGTCTGCTAGGACTAATATTTGACGTAAAATCACAAAACTCCACACTTAAATGCCAAAAATGACGCCTGCACAAAGTGTTACGTGCATCGTACAAGCCTGAAATTAAAAGCAACCTTTTTGTATGTTCCCACGCGACATTAATCCTGCCTTGCACGAAAAGTTCACATAACGTGAACGATGAAAGTACTCTTGAGAAAATTACTGAAAAAAGTACAGACAATCTCTCGAAACTGTGAGAATTGGCTAGCAAAGGTGGTACAGCATGGACATGGTTTACTAGAATCCGAGACAGGCGGAAATGTTTGGTGTTTCATGTGGATCATTTCGAGGATGTGCAGTGTTTGGCAACAGCTACATAGAAGGGTTGCCGTTATTGATCCAAAATTTTTTTCGTCAAAAAGTTGGGCAAAATGGAGGTGAGAACTGGGAATGACAGGGCCCATTTGGGGCCACCTCTTGAATTCTGGCTTGCTTTCCTTAAGAAATCCGGTCTTCAATGAAGGTTCACATAAAGTGAATGAGAGTAAATAATAAATGTTTCAAATACAGACTAAAATATGAATTCGGGCAAAGTAATCATGTTCATTCTACATGAACATCTTCCCATATTTCGGTATATTTTCGGTCGTATCAAATGAACGAATTTGATGGATAGTATTTTCAAGAAATCCAAAACTTTCCAGATGGATACGAAGAAATTGGGAGAGGCAAAGCGGCAAATTGGCTCGATACCAATGAGCTACTTCAGATCCTCCAAAGAAAAAGATGGAATGGAAAGCGTGAGACGAGTAGTTTTAATCTTCGGAATCAATCGGAATTGTTTTTATAGTTGGCTTTCTCCAGAAAACAGCTCAAGCAAAAATTTTAATCTCCCAAATTGGACGGTTAGACCCTGGACCACTGGAAAATGCCACAAAATAAAAAAGACGAAAATTTGGAGTGTCGGACGGAAGGTGTTTCTGAGAATTTAACATGGCTAAAAGGCAAGGTCCGGGCAAAATTCCATCTCCCGGATTTCTGCTGGACTCGTACCCCACGGCGGGGCGTTGGACGAAAGCTATCGAAGAATCCCCGAAAAGGTCCCACAACGAACGCTTTGCACTGAGGAATTTCGGTGCAGCGTTCGCGGGTTTGCGATGTCCGTGCTTTCATATGACGTTATACGGCGCGCCCTACATGCCGTCTATAGTGGCTTCGTAGGAAAAAAGTTATATCCAAAGGGCCAGTGGTCCGTTTGGTGGAGTGGGGAAGGTTTCATGGAGTGATCATTAGGCTCGTCTACGGACACTTACCACCCGCACGCGCAGCGTCAGGCCGATTTGCCTTTCCGGGCCTATTCCGAAACAGCCGTACATGATTCAAAAGATGCCCAAGGTCACTACATCGTCTTATTGATCACTTTAGATCAAAGCTAAGCTATTCTTATGCAGGAAAGACTGGGAACAGCGCTTTTCTTCTGTTGTTGTACCGGGGCCTGATGAGCCGCGGGTGGTAAGTGTCCTATAATCCATTAGGCTGTATGTATCTGAGCGTCGTTGTTCGGTCTGTTTTGCGGTTGAAGCGTGTTTTACCATGGCTGCCGTAATCCTCTGACCTTCTGTCCCATGTCTAGCGATAGAGCTTATATCGAGGTCTCAAACTTGAGATACATGCTACATATATGCCTTGGACTCTATAGAGCAAAAAACCTGGGTGGGCAAGATTCTGACCGGACCTCGCCTTTAAGATAGTAATGAAGCAATCCATGGGATTCGAAATTTTTGTAACCACCCCAGAATATTGGAAATCGAGACTCGCGAGTATGGTTTGAAAGCACATGCACATCCTCGAGGTCTTTTTTGTTTTCACGGAGATGCTCTGCGGAAAGTAGATATTAAAACGGCTAAAATTGTAGCTAGTATAAGGTTCTCTATTCGAAGAACCGTAACATTGTCGGTAGTTACACGTCAAACGTTGTGAAAGCTTTTTTTTTTAGGTAAGAGCTATAAAAATTAACAAATAATCAGCAGATTGGCCTCACTATGCAGGAAGGTTTTTAGCCAACAACAAAAGGAAATCTCGGACACAGGAGAAAACCCAGGAAGAACGTTGCATAATATCCAGTATCAACATTGCATAATTTCCAGGATCACCTCCAAATAAATATTTCCAGTACATATATTTCCAATATAATGTATAAACAACCAAGTAAAAACATGCTGTATAGTACAGTGTGTTTCACTGCCAATGACAGTTTGAGAGACATTAGAGAACGAGAGAATGCGAGAAACTGTGCGGTATTCGTACACACAAGTGAGTGAAGCATGGGCTAGTCATAGGTACATGGCTGGCTTTTGACACACGCTGTAGGAGAATTAGGAAAGTTCAGATTCGAACTATGCACATGAACTCTCATGTGTATCCAATAACTGCCTGCCTTCCTCCAGCTGAGGGGCAAAGGCTGTTGTAACCTGCACAATAAGGTAAATATTCTCCTCTAGCAGCCCCTAGCACTGTAGGTTTTTCACATTGGAGTCATCGCTGCACTTTCCCACGCAATGGTTACTAATCATCAATTAGGTCTTCTCATATGAGATTGATTTGCCTCGTTAGCTGACGAGGCTTTCTTCGGCCAGTGAAAAAGATGGATGGCTAATGGGCCGCGTTCAGAGTACGCTTCATCTCGTCAAGTTCTCCGACTGGTGAACACTGATGCGTGCACTCAATCAAATGACTGTCATCCTTGAGATTCAGGAAGAAGTAATATCAAGTCGGAAGCAAATAATCGAGCAGAGGGCCTAGAAGCAGCGTAACTGTCTGTGCTTGAAGAGAGTGAATCTCTGCACCAGGGCCCCAGTGAGATTACACATGGTAAGCGTGGCAACGTACCCACGCTCACCCTTTACCAGCATCTAACAACATTGCCACCGATAAGGACGTTATCAATATCTAGTTGCTGCGCGTGGGTAGTCACACCCATGAGTTTGAGATTACCCATCCTTCCACTACATCCGTGCGCAGGGAGCAATACCTTCACTAGGGCTGGAATCCACGAAGGCACAACTGGGAAGAAGCAAACCAATTTTGACGTTCTGCGCTTCTCAACCTTACATACATATCTCTATCTCTCGGTTGGCCAGTTAAGCTCGCCATTGTTGATTTAACTGGTCAGCCTTTGCGATGAATTCTTGCCCAGTATATTACGTTTTGAACTGATTCCTACTGGTGTCCGACCCACTACTTTCAAGCTCGAACCGCAATCCGCAAATTAGAAAGCAGACGGATTTTCCCAACAAACCGACTCCACATTACTCCACTTCAGCGGCTCCACAGACGTCAAAAAACTGTAAAAAAACGCTCTCTGCGCGTAGAGGCCACTTTATTGTTCATACATTGATCGCAAATACCATTTTCTACAGTAACATCCAACTCCAAGAGGACAGTGGTACTACTGTAGAAAACTCAAGAAATCAAAATATTAATTTCAGCGAATAAATGACAACCACACGTGGTATGTTTGAAGATTGTGATCAGCGTATGTAACAACTCATAACCTGATAGGATTCTGGAAGACACTGCATCTACGGTAGATTCGCCTCAAATGCCCCCCGCCCTACACAAGGTTTCAGCGAAAGAGTTTATTTACTTATTTGTTTATTTATCTCAGCACTCAAATACAGCACTTATGAATGAATAAAACTATGTGCAACTAAAACGAAGGTAGATGTTAGGAACACTGAGGAAATACACAAAGAAAGCACTAATACTAAAATAGCATGAGGCCAGTGTGATTACGAGACGGTACTTTCGTTATAACTCTGTTCAGAGCAGAGATATCCCCATATATTCACTTGTTTTTGGAATCAACGCCTCGAGTATTATAAGATGTTGCTGTGCTCATTTTTGGATGGTGCTTATGCCCTCGGGGCATTAGCGTCCACAACTTCATTGGAGGCTGAAATAGGAAGTGCACAACGCAAGCTTTCGCCGCGAACGTTAATAACGCTAATATTACAGGGTGCGGAAGAAGTATTGATAATAAGGCCAATGTCTACTGCAAGGCCATGGACACAACTACTACAACAATTTTTATTGAGTAGGATTAAAGGCAGTGTGTCACCTCTTTTCGTGAGCTGAAAATCCAAAATGAAAGCCAGCAGACTGTAGACCTCCTCGTCACGCTAATTCCAAAGATTCACGTCAAAGCTCATAAAAATGACGAAAACCCCGTCTTTGGAGGGTCCGAAAGTGCAGTTCACGGACCACCTGGGTGGAGCGGTCCGTGAATGTGCTGGCTGCCCCCCACGTCTGCAGTGTTGGCCAACACGTCTAAACGTGTCCGATCGATGAGATCAACGGCTTCACGTGTCCACTCGGCTCGACAAACTGTTACAAACCCCGTCCCGAAAACCGTTTAAAAGTAGGGTTCAAAGACCTTTTTGTAATAGTTTAGGTATACCGTTGGATTCAGCGTCTCGAGAAGATTCAGAATCTGGTAAAAGCTCAGACCAGCTCAGAAAAACGAGGTGACACACTGCCTTTAAGAACTAAGTAACAAATGATATTCTATAGTTCGTTTTTGATTAGATCTCTTCTCATCTTGACACACTCGCGGAACGCTTCTGGAAGGCTTCCACTGTGCGCCGGCCCCAGGTTTTCCGCATGGAGCTTGTCCATTTATGGATCAGAGCAGCTTTCAAAGAGGCGATATTCTAGCGAAATTTAGGCTCTTGCTTGCAACCCTCCTCAAGCAGAGTAATCAAGTTGATCGGGACTGTTCGGTGGCCAGCCTTGAAAAGTAATGACATCGCGAAGACAGCAAAGTAGCATCGCGGTTGCGTTTGAAGAGCCTTACGGGTTGGTTCTGAACCTTGTCTGAATATTTATGGATTGTCGTCAGAATGAGTATTTAACCATGGGAGGACACAAAAAGTGATTCTGTACCATTCAAAAGACGCACAAAAACATCGAGAAAAAATTATCAATACTTTTTCCGCACCCTGTACATTAACCGACGGTACTGTACAAGCGTAAGGCGGGGGCACTTATGGTGACACTACCAACCTGGAGCATTTGGGCTCGGAAAGGAGCCCTGAACCTTTTGTTCTGCGTGGGTGGATCTCCATAATAAGTGCTAAGAGAGTATAGATAGGAGAGCATAGACAGAGGCAGCAAAACTCAGAAAAAAATTCTCGCGAGATAGAATGGACACAGTATACGCAAACTCTATGATATCACAGTGCTCAGAGAATTAGCTCCGCATGTCTCGAAAATGGAGATCATTTAGCGCGACGACTCCTAATGCACTGTCGATGCGCTGCACAATAAGACGGGAAATTCGAATGCCGCTCAACTGAATTGACCTTTCGGTTTCGCTCTTAATGCGTTCTAAAAACTGGTCGTTTCTAATAGAAGACAGAAAAGGGAGTAAAAAATCAAGCATTGCCAGAAGCGCCCGTATCGCTTACGAGCGCACTCCGCTGACTAGATTTTGTCTGTATCGCAGCCAAATTTATCTAAGGAACATTATCCTAGTGAAAGCAATCACTAAGAGTGAGCTAAATTAGACTAAACCTCACTAAAAGTACTGTTCATGTACTACTTTCCATGAACTTCTGACTTTCACCTTTATTTTCTTCTGTAAAGGTGTGGGACTGCACGTGGATATACACAAAGCGAACCGGCATAGAGCAAGAAAAACGTGGACTCATTCAAGAGGTGCAATGTGTCACGAAATGGCAGCGCCACTAATGAGAAGCCACTGAGGGTGCTGCTAAATCTGAAGGACAATGACACCGACACCAGATTATCTTTGTCTAAAATCGAATTGAAAGCGAAGACGACTCCTAAAAGTTCGATTAGAAAAGGGAAATAATCCGCTTTTCGGCGAACCCTTCTCCTCAGAACTGTAAATAGGAGGCCAGATAGGAGGCTAGGCCAAGAAAATGCCAGATCCAAAATGGCCACATTTGGCCATCGAGATTAAGTTTTTCTCTCAGAAAATCCTTTCCAATCAACATGCATACAGCCTACGATTTATCTGGATCAAAACTTTTCAGCGGTCTTTATTGCTTATTGCTGTTATAGGAAAATCTGAAGCACATTAGGCTTCGAAGGAGGTAGCCGAAATCAGTCGAGAAAAGCTGTAACAAATTCTAATTCAATCCTACAACGAAAGATAAGTGTTTTTGAAAAAAAAGAGTGAGAGTTAATGTTTTCAGTGAAAAAGCAAATGCTGAATTCTTTGAGCAAGCAATGAGCAGTCAATTGCTCCCTGAGCTAGTGCACAAAGTGAGCTGTTGCCCACTATGAGTTCTTGAGATCATTGCACGCGATAGCAAATGCAAATACATGGACTCCATGAATAAATAATGTCTACACCGCAAGGTCTGCATTAAAATGAGTAATTTGTGCGTTCGGTGATCAAAATGGGCAATGAAGAATATATTTAGACAGACAACAGTTTCATTTCTCGCACGAGACGACTCACCACTACAGTCCCACGCAGAAAAGAATTTCCTGGTCAACAGGAACAAAGTCAGGAAGAAAGCGACGCAGGTGAAGACGCGAACACCCGTTCATTAGTTTCAGGATGTTTTCGTGGATTGCATGATCTTTGGAGAAGGAAAGAAACAGATGGCCGGAGAGAACGAACACTCAAGCAAATCCATCTCTCATTATTTATTCATTCATTTATTTAAGGTTCGTCAAAAAACAAATCTAAATACTAAAGTTATAGTGCCTTTCAAAAACCATGATAGTTGAGTATTTGTGGCTATAATTTGCACTTCTCGCCCGCCTCTCCGAATGCGGCACTATTTCTCGCGTTCTCTCTTTCTCTAACATCTTCATAACTATGTTATCCGGTGAAACACACCATGGCTATGGGAAGACAAAGAGTCGAGAATGAGATGATAACAATCAGTCAATCAGCTTGATCAGGAAATCAAATATTCCTTCTTTTTGGGAGATGTTGGTGGATGCGGCGGTGAAGGGAACTTGTTTATTTGTTTGTCCATTAAACTAGAGGATGTCTCATAAACTAGAAGAAGAGAGAAAAGAAAAACCAATGACGAAAAGCGGAGTTTCGATCATCCTTTCTGGAAATGATGATCTATTCAATTCTAGGGAGCACCACATCCACGGAATCGAGCCCTACTCGGTGATGGGCGATTCCTCGCTATGGTGACTTGTCATCCATCCCATTCAGGACAAGTGTGCCAGCTCCAGGAACGCATTTACAGCCATTCAGGAAAGTGCGACTACATGCGCTGTAGTCCGCAGGCCACTGCTCAAATGAACAGCTGATTAGTCGCAATCCCTCCTAACAGCTATTCCCTTAACTCGAATTAATCCAATTCTCCCTTCCCGTTATGCTAAAAAGCGTAATGTGCTGGGAAATCGGGTTTTATTCATCAGCTGGTTTTTGCTGCTCATTTCATCATGGGAAACGCTCCCATGGCTGTTGTAGCCGTAGTGCCCATGGCTATGCAAGTCACGGAGGGTTTCGCGGATTCCAATTAAGCTCGTTAGCGCTTTAATGATCCCACTTCAATGTGCAAATGGCCAAAGACCTACGTTTAGTCGTGAGCAACAACCAAACAACAGCAAAAATTGCAAACATTGCTGGATTGGTTCCCCTTAGGCAAATCAAGTCGCCCCAATACCTCGGAAATGGCGTTTTTACGGTGAGCGAGCAATTTTCTGGAGGTCGCCGGCCATGCACTCCACACACCGCTCTCAGCCAATTTCAAAGGCAATTTGCTGAGCAGTCGCCCCGCGGACACAATGAGCCCAGTTCCAGCGCGAGGTGCTCTCCAGAAAGCGATCCAGGGGAGATCGGACGGGGTGACGAGGTGACGGAGCGGGCGAAGATCCTCCACTACAGGGATTTCACAGCCCCGTTAACGAAACTCATTTGGCGCGCACACTCGACAGCGAAAACCTTCCTCGAATCGATAACAATTCTCGGAACTCGAACCGCCAGCCACTTGTTGTGAAAGGATGTTGCCGTGCGTACGTCCGTTGGCCACACCGGCGACGAAGTCCCTCATCACCAGCGGGGCGCTGCCGTAGTAACCTGGCCGAGGCTTCGCCGCAGCCCGGTTCCCACGCTCTTCGGCGCTCAAAAACAAGCTCCCTGCACTTGAGAACCGTGCTCAAAAACTTAATTAAAAACAGACGAAGAGCATAGAAAAAAGAAAGACATGACAGGAACGATTCTCTCACATTTTCCTCAGCATTTAAAGAAGGACGCTTCGATTCCTATTTTCGTTTTCTCTCGCTTCGGTAATTTGTCCAACCAGGGTTACTCTACTGATAGATGATGCTCCGTTATTTCTCATGAAATTCATTGTAACGCACTTTCAGTGCTGTACGACTAAAGAATAAAATATGCGTCAATTCGTCTGCACCTTTAAACTGATTACATTAACTAGTCGTCCCGTGGGGATTCCAGCGAAGATGGGATGGAACTTCTTAGAGGAATGGAAGAGAAAAGAATATGAGAAGGTAGGAAATCATTGTCATCACCATTCAACTCGGGAATTTCCCTATGCTCAGGTGACTCAGACAAAAAAGGAAAAAAACAGCAGCATAACAGCGATCCAGAAACGACGTCCATTTGAATGGAACAGATCACCGCACCTAACTATTGCCCCAAAATCCGCCGAGAACCGTCAGAATCATCGGGGGTGAGCCATATTGACCGAATTTAGCTGACCAAGCAAAGGATTTTGGGCTCATTATTATAAAAATCCTCATTAAAACAGATGGAGTTCAAACCTATTCAAGAAAACTCTCCTGGTAGCACCGAGGTATTTTCTAAAGAGAATTAAGGATTTTTTGTTAGATTTAACTCAAACACAGTTCTCACATAGATATTTGGAATCAGGAGCTCGACGGCTTTGGAGTGGCTCATACTAAATTTATAATAATTTTGTCCACTCCCGAGGATCCTGGCGTTTTTCGACGAATTCGTGGGCTGCAGCTAGGAGTATTATTGTAGGATGATTGAGAAATTGGAGACTGAGTAACACATCATGGATTTAGACAATTGCTATGAAGTGTTTTGAACGCAATGGAAGATAACATGTGGCGTTTTTTTTTCTTTCATTTGCTCAATCCCTGGAGCCTCGTGTAATGATTCTGAGAGAGCTGAAGCACCTGCCGCAAAGTTTGACCTTACGATTATGGGATCAGTTATCCTTCTCCTTTTGAAGCTTGCAGCGATACTATGTAAATGATTCAATTTCAAGCCAAGGGAATAAGGAGGAAGATGATATAGAGAGCGGAAATGAGATCCAAAAAAAAAACTAAAATGGCACAAAGAAGATGAAGTACTTCAAAGTGAACAAACCAATTTAGAGCAATCGCTAAGAGATTCGAAAGGTTTTCCATCAAATGAGAAGCACCTAAGCCCTCTCTGCTCCATTTCTCATCGGGCAACACACCATTAAGGGCAGTTCTTGATGACATCATCCTGTATGGGGTCCAGAGGCTGTTATTAGCTTCTTTCCTACCTAAGAGAATGCAAGGAAACAGGAGGAATGAAATTGAAACACATTTTTAGTGATTGTAAGAACTAGGAATGAGAGGACTGCAGTACAAAGAAAAGTAGTAGGAACACCATCAAAAAGTGTTTGCTAGAACTGCTAGGAACTACATATGAGAATAGTTGAGATTCGCCTTGAAATCCTTGAAGAGTAGAGAAGAGAAGACAATGAGAACTTCTGAGTTCTTCGCGTGAAACGACATCGAGATTCTTGCACAGAATGGAGAGGTGTTTGGTGGAATGAACGCAAGAGAAAAATAAAACAGCTTTTTAATGGGCGCTTTTATTACAAAAAAAAATGAGTGCAAGAGCAAAAACCTTCGTCCCAATTAATCTATCTACGAGGCGATTCATCTAATAAATAAAGTAGCTATCGGCATTATTAAAAATAAGTTCGATTAAACTGAAATTAAATAAACTGAAATTAAACATAGTCGATGTGGGTCTGAGTTTAGGCGAACCCTTCCATTCCAAACGCACATTCATATTATATTAAATGGGTGAAACTTCCTTCTCCATTTCCAGTCCCCCCTATCCCTTCCACTTTTGGGGACAAACACGCTGCATAAAATACAAAACAGCTGAGTATAGTTAAAATCCCTTACATCAGCTAAAGAAGAATCTTAACAAATTATTGACAGATATATTGAGATTCCTCGAGGTAAGCACATTCCTCTTTGAAATTCTCTTGGAATATTAGTTTCTTTAAAAAGTATTAATGCTTCCGTTACTACAAACACAAGAGAAATCAGATGATAAATCAGTTAAACCATGTGAGCTACTGGAAAATTAGTGAGTGGTAGTAAAATCAGAGCAAATGTTGTAATTACTCAGACAAACCCTCGCTCGGCGCGCGCGACAATCTCGCTGGCCGCGCAGGTAAGGCCCCGGGACTGGCGAGATTGGGGCGCGCGGTCAACGAGGGTTTGTCTGTATAAGAGCAGCAAAGACAGTGCAGCAATAAAATATGACTGCTGTAGCCGATTACACAGGGGAAGAAAGCTGGAGAGGAGTCAGAGAGAAAAAGAACGCTGGAGACTGGCAGCAATTCAAGATGGTGGCGAGAGAAAGAGGCATTGGACGCGAATATTCAACTGTCGCCTAATTTTGAACTGACAGTATTTTCCAACTTGAACAAAACTCTGGTGTTGCCCCGAAACAACAGGAATAGGCTCGTCCTAATATTAGGTCGTCAAGTATGAAATGTGGCATTTTGAGTTCTGTTCCTCTAACAAGATGCAGTACAAGATATCCAAATATGCTCGTATACTATCGACACGGCCCTGCCATCTTGATGGCGACTTAGTTGCGTCAACAGGTTAGAAGCGTTCAAAGCTACTGGCAATCAACTGGCGGACAGAGCTTCCCACATCATGTTGGAAACTGAACATTTTTCTAGGAAGAAGTAGGCTGATCCCTGGAAGGAGTTGTGGTCAAAAAGAACAAGGTTTGCCCAGCACAGTGAGTGGCTGGTGGGTCCTCACCCCTGCTCCTTTGGCTTAAGCAGCGTGGATTTGTGAAAAATGGTCAAAAATTGGCACCCATTTTTGAGGGTCAAACTGGGAAAAATTTGTTTACCGAACCACTTTCAATTATCGTATTGCCTTGAATATCTAAATATTATTGGATTATGAAGGCCACATCTTGCTGCTTAAGCTGTGCTAATTTGACCCCTATTCGCTTCTGCTACGGCTTCTAGCTGATCGATATCCAAATTCATCACAAGGCTCACTCTGCCCCCGGCTTCATGTCACCATCACTTCCCAAGCAGACGCTGTTCAGTGCATATACTATGCAAGTGTTCCCTTAACATTTCACTCATGTTCCCAGCTTTCTCTGCTCTAATGGCTTGCAGAGGGGCCCATGTTCCGAAATGACACGAATTTTGGTCTTTGAGTAGTTTCACAAAAATGCTTTCAAACGAAAACTTGAACGCTGATCAAAAAGCAAGATGGTTTTAGAAGAGGAAGAATGTACCTTCATAATGAAAAGAAAGGTGAGATGGGATTTAGTAAAGCTTTGAAGATAGAGACTGTCAAACTGACCGCTAATAAAATCAGACATTTTATATTTGAAGACCTATGTAGAAGCAACAAGAGAGTGAAAAATTGCTCACGCATGTGAAAAATCAAACTTCAAGTGAGAATGAAATGCATTTAGCAGTGTTTGGCGCCCACCGATATCTCACACTCAGAAACTAGCAGGTGGTAATTCGATCAATTCCATCTACTAGATCGAAAAAGACATCCGCCGGGCCTCACGTACCCGAAAAATAGATGGTGGCAGCAAACAAGGAGGAGTGGAGTTTCTACAGCAAAATAGGCCACAAATATCGAAACAAAAACAGTTTCAATAGTGATTATACCGACAGGTAACTTATAATAAATACTCCAGCAATATTTTGTATATGCTGCACATTCAGAGGGAATCAAAGTGGTTAAGTTGAGCCTTGAAATGTTAGTGTGGCACGCTAGTGGATGAAATGTCCATACTTGTCTTTGAGTTCGTAACTCTATAAATATCGAAGGATTCCCTACGGAGTGGGGGATGAGGAGGAGAATTCTTATCCATGACCTGAATGTAGGGTGAGACTTGAATTCCTCACAGGCAGAGACAACTTGGCATATGTTGACTTGAAAAAGTTCACTAGGTTTATGATATCCTTGCCCTTCTTCCAACTGTGAATCGTTTGTGTTTAACGCTGGTCCTCACGATTTCTCTTTAATTTTCATAGTCATGAATTGTTCTCAAAATTACACCGATTTCGGTTCAAAGATTGTCGTCAAAGGGCAAAATATCGGAGAAAAGATAATGAATAACATAAGCGATTTTCAAATGAAGATGTGAGATCTCTTTCATTCTAAAGATTAAGTTTCTAAAAATTTTCGACCTATCCCTGAAGCGCCAGTGAGTTCTGGAATACATGGCTACAACATATTTGTGTATAAATAATTGCACTTGATATGCGCTTCAACTATTATTGAAATGGAAAGAACAAAGTGAGAAAGGAAAACCCAGCTATGGTGTGACTGAGAAAACAAATTCTGAACAAGAACCGAAAAAAAAGAGCTGAACGAAAAATTGGCGAGAACAAAATAAAAAGTTCCCAGCGCCGGCCATCCCTAGGACATATTTCTGGATGAAGGAGGCCTCAAAGTTGGGACAGTTTACTGATATCATGGTCACATCACATGAGAGAATATTCGGGAATGGCGTTCACTTACTGCGCCAACGGAACGCCTATCGGAAGTCATTGTCCATCAAAGAGAGTGAAGCGACGTGCCTTTCTTGGTATTACGTGACAACTAAGCCCAAAAACAAAGACCGCCAGACTAATAAAAACTCAATTTCCCAGAGTTATTTCAGTATAAAGAGTTTTTTTTTCTTGCTGAAAAACGAATAGCAACGAAGCTGATCCTGAGTTCGTCAGGACTAGCAAAAACTATAATTGTTTCTGACTAGCTTCCAAAAACAACTATTCAGAAGAGGATACTGTGATTTCATGACCCTATGTATTTCCTCTCCTCGATTTTCTAGACTATTGTCTATAACTGGAAGTAAAAATAACCTCGCATGAATGGTTTTGATCACCCATGGGTAGCTACTGGGTACAAGCAACACATATGGGTAAACATAGTGATAGGTGCCAGAAGAAAAGTAGATTTGTATATGTTAAAACATTTACCTTGGGTAACTTCAACGATGCATCTGGCTCCTGTCCACAGGCTGCATTACTGGCATTTTTGTCCTTTCCCTATTACTCTTCCCTTTATTTATTTATTTATTTATTTATTTATTTATTTATTTATTTATTCATTTATTTATTTATTTGCTACCGCATGCAAGACTTGACAAAAAAGAACAACCGTTTGAGAAATAACACCAATAGATACTATGGTAGGTAAAAAAACCGCTCCAAATGAGTAATATACAAGTATGAGCCAACTAGTGAGGCAGTTGATCAGGAGGCATGAACTGAGGGAGGGGGGACCCTTTTATAACCTATCCTTTTCATCTCTTCAGAATGACGCTACAGTTGCTAAATGACATCACTTACCACGACAGGCATTTGCATCGAACACAGGACAGCGTACAGTCTGGTAGCCCAGAACGCGCACCAGAGTGAACTTTGTGTGCAATTGCGACCGCAGTGGTTTTGACCGGGCGATCGGCTTTTCGATCCATTTTTAGGCTTTCTTTTATAAGTTTTGGTATGTTTTTGATATGTAGGTGATGCGATTCCTTCCATTTTGATGTTTCGATGCTGTCTCCCATGGAACCGGCTGGTCGGCAGGCCGATACCGCTGCGGTCGCAATTGCACACAAAGTCCACCCTGGTGCGCGTTGTGGCCTACCAGACTATACGTTTACGGACATTAGCCGCATACATAGCTCCAGCAGAGCGATTACCCTCACCTTCGAGACCTTCGAGATTCTAAATCAAGGAACTGACGTCGTAGTGTTCCAAGCCCTGCTTTTTAATCTCTGATGTGTTCGTTGACCCATGCAGGTGATACCACTTGCAGATGTGTAATGTTCACTCGTAAATCCCATAATTTACAATCATTTGAAGTATGAACAAATGCTGAGAACCACAAAACTTCGGAAGTACACACAACAATTTGAATACAATAAGAGAGGGCAGCAGTCGTACTCTGACATTTAACATGTATGTACACAAGTACATAGAATAACTACAAAGTAATTAAAGGGCATGGTCAGATAGTTTCTCTGGGAAGAGAGATTAATTGGCTATAAAACCTCATTGAAAGGTTAAAAATGAGCAAATAAAGAGAATAAACGCATAAACAGAAAAACCTCTTGCTTAAACACTGCTAAAATCAGGAGCGCATGCACCATTGAGATTACCAAGGGTAAATCTGTTAACACCACATAGAATCAACCGTCGTTTATATGGGCCTTTGAAAAGTTACCCTAGGTGATCTCAATGACGCACCCACTCCCAGAACAAGGCTGCCTTTGAGAAAAATGCGAATTTAATAACAATTGACATATGTAGGGTCAGCATGGACCTTACTGGACAGTGGATGAGCGGACTAGGAAGATTATCCTAGTCAAGATGGGTAACTTAGATGCTTGTGACTCTCCAGTTAAACGTTATGACGCAGCTATGACAGAAGGTGATAGATGGACACTTATACGTGCTCATTTGTCCCTGCAAAACAACTTCCAGACGTCTCTGCCACAGTTTTTCTCCGAAAACATTCCCTAGCCAACATGGAAAGGTCCAAAATAGCTCACATTTGCAGCACTGCTCTCGTCCAATGCTACACACAGCAGACCCTGAGTGGAATTAAATTGCAGCTATGTACAAATATTCGCTACTGTAGATAATGTACAAATATTCGATACTCAAATATTCGTAGTAGAATAAGTCGAAAATTGGAAGATTAAGAATAAAGTAGAGGCCTACAGCCCTGAGGGGAAGAGAGAAACGCCGTAGAGCTTTTATAGCTTTTTGCTGACCAAATGCTCGACTTTTTGATCCGCAACTTATTGAACTTTAAAGAATAATAACAATTTAACCCAACCTGATTTAATTAAATTTTAATATGAATTTAATGCTTGTGACTCTCTAGTTAAACGTTATGACGCAGGTATGACAGAAGTGATAGATGGACACATATATTTAATCAAGCACTTGTGTCAAATCTCTACTAATTAAGATGGTGATGGTTACAAATACATAGCAACGATTCTAGTAAGTGAAAATTAGTTTTTCGGTGATTTTAATGCAGTCCCTCCTTAACATCTCGTTGGCGGTCTGAGGTATGTATGTACATAATTAAAAAACGCGGGCCAGAAAAATTCTGCATGAATTTTAACAACTCGTCAAATGATCAGAAGCAAGTACGGTTACCTACATGAATGCTTGGTTAGCAGCATTTGACCCTAAATATTACCCGAATAAATACTTCATGAATTATTTCCATGAATTTCCATTAAGTGCAAAATTACGTTACAGCGATATTGTCATCTTACGATGGAAGGAAAAAGCCCCCGAAGGTTCTTCCTTCAATATGTAGAAATAGATAATCAAATAGAGAAGCGATTAGATAAACTGGATAACTGTGAAGCTTGTATGAACAGAAAGCTGGAAATCGCAATAGATATATAGGCACATAAATAATTCAGCACAATTCATGAGGTTATAAATATGTCAGACAATGTGAAGCCTTATCCACTGGTCACGAATGCGTCTTGCACCAACATTTGTTTTTCTTTAATCCAGAACTTCCTCATGTCGAATTGAAATTCTATGGCAATAGAACATAGTGGAGTGTTCTTCTACTCCTCGACTATAAAAGGTGGCAGATGTTCGCCTACTTCTCAAGTGTACATAAAATCTGGCAGACAAGATACCATCCATTAACAGTAATGTTATTGTTGTTTGAAAAAAAAGGGTGACGTTTGTGAAAGACTTGCAAACTAACCTAATAAGTGTTAGAACTCGGTAAAGGGGTAAACCACGATAAGTAATCTAAGCATGAATTAAAGATCAAATTTATCACTAATAGCAATGACGCCATGGCTTTTCGTTGATTTGCCCGTCCATTACATGGGAATAAGAACTATATAATTTGATGCGATATGAATATTAATGAATAATTCCAACTAATTTCCATGATACTTACTGTGAAACCTGACCTAATACAAACTTCTGATTGACGAACACCTACCATCTGAGCGAAGTGAGGGGGTGATACAGGTCTGTGGCGCCAGAGTTTTCTCGAAACGTTCTTGATTTACGTGGAACTAATTCCCTAGCATGAATTATGGAGCGGTACGCCTGGGGTTGTCTGTGAAAGCTCAGACATCGAAATTTATCATAGCACTAGCAACAAGGGCAGTAGCAATAACATAAATAATATTACACTATGATGATGATAGCAATTACAGAAACAAAGGTGAAAATATACAACAAGCATGTGAATGCCTTTTCCCTCAACTGACCTATCCACAAAAAGCGGTGTGGAGCACTGTGATTGGTCCATGACATCAACTGACCAATCCTATAGCTCCGATGAGCTACCCTTTCCTGGTGCAGTGCTCCACAAAAAGGCATACAATACAGCTTTGAATTCATGTACTCTGTGGTCTTAATACTATATGAAATGCTCGTTTCGCAATTCATACCCTTAATTTCATTCAGAAGTAGAGCAGAAGTCCTCTTTGATTCCTGCCTCTGCTCGATGTCCTTTGTTCTAAGCGGCTACCACGTGAACTTATTGTTTTTATCCGGAATTTCATTAGCGCTAACGAGAAATTCAATAACGCTGGCTTAACTACTACTGAAATAGTAATGTATTTACTCCAAAAGGGTTCATCCCCATATTTCAGTCGTAAATCCTGGAGGGGTTATCAAGATTAGAGTTGGCTCAGTGTTAATATTTTTGAGGCCTAATCTATTGTATGGTTAATGCCCATACTATTTTTTCTGTTACGACACGTGTGTGTGGTGTAAACGAACAAATAAAAACAAATAAAAATAGAAATCCATCTTGAAGGTAAGACATGCAGAGAAATTCTGCTTACAATATAATGTGTAATAGTCCCCAATAGAAGACATAGCCTTTTATTCAAGAACTGGACTTTGACAGAAGGGAGATGTGTTCTTTAGATAGTTAAAAGAGATCAAACGTATAACGTGTATTCGACGTCAAGTATTCTACTTCGAATAAGTCGAACTTTCGGATGTTCGGACAACATAGGACAACATAGCTATAGAGGAAAGATAACGAGTGCCATCGAATTTCTATTTCGCAAGTATTTGAATGGTCGGTGCAATTCCTAGATTATAATCTGAAGTTTATTCATTATTTATTTATTAATTTGTTTACTCGAGAGGACGTAAACAAGATGTTCACATGGCAAATATGTGCGTTCACAACAATTTCATTAATAATTTCAACATGTAACTGATTCCTAAACCAGCTGTAACAATATTAAACAACCATAAAAATGAAAACAACCTGAAAATGAAGATGAAAGAGGACCTGAAAACTCTAGTCCGGAAGTTATTGAGCGAGCTCTCGAAGTGTCAATTTAAAAAAAAGCATAGGCAAAACATCATGGTTAGGAAATTTGCTAACTTCTAACCGATGGGAAAGCTCCTAGGATTGGTTTGCGTCGTGGTAATTTTTTTAAGATTCTGAATTCTTTTTCTTTTCACTCCGAATTAATTTTGAAAAGAAGAAAATTTTAGTAAAAAAAGTGACTTAATTGTTTTGGTCCCATTCGGTCTTGAGCATTACTGTCTTTTAGGAGATTTACCGAAGGTTACTGGGCCATCGTGAGGTATCCTAACAGTTTGTTGGTGATTTGTGCCCTTTTTAGAGCAAGCTTAGCAAACTAGACTTTCTCGACACATACGCGCGGAAGCAAAAACCCCGTAAAACCTCCCCAAACGTCATTTGTTGGGAGTGCTGCGAAATGCGCTGGTTTAGCTGTTCATTACTCACTAGTCATTACGGCATCGCTAATTATCCTACGACATTATTCGATTAGGCCAGAGCTGCGTGCCCGTCGAGGGTCCACGAGCCAGCTCCTTCACTCCACGCCGCTTTCGAGTTTTTCTGGGGGCACCGAGGGCGCAGGAGGCAACAGCAACGTGAACAATCCGTGCAGACAGAAGGACAAATGATGTGTGGAGAGCAAAACAAAGCATGCATCCATGAAGCAGCATCGATCGCGCAGCGGCAAGTCGCCATCTACCATGAAAGCACGGGTACACCTCCGCCCGCCCCCTGGAGCACTTACCGCGACCGACGGCTTCAGAATTCCGCGACGGCGCTGCGACGGGCGCAGTTTCCGCAGCGGAACGAGGTCAGCTGAGCGCTGACTAAGTGCCTCGGGCTATTGATTCGAATTAAATCTCCGCGCGACTCACAAACATCCGCCTTCTCAGCCGTCGAGCGGCCAACTCCAGCCCTCTCCAAAACAGCGCCTGCGTATTGTTTGGGTTTCTTCGTTGTGTGTTGTTGCTATGGAAGGCATGATGGCTATGGCTGTGAGTGCTGGACGAGTCGTCAAAACAACGCTCTCTCCAAGGCTGAGGGTCCGTCTGACGAAAGGCAACTGGATAAGCTGCCGCTGTTCGATGCTGTCACTCGACATTTTCGTTGAATGAACGCTCTATGACGCGCAGATGTCTCTAACAACCCTTTGAAGCAGCCCATTCAGAGACCGAGTTCCAAAAGTTCGGAACACGCGGGAGAACAACTGAAGCCAGCGTTCACGGATATGTTCGTGTTAGAGATTCAGGGAAGAAATACAAATACATTAATATAAATAATTAAAATTAAAAAATGACAATAATAACAATAAAATATCAACAACAAATAATAACTATGAATTCGTGTAGGGGCAATTTCCTGTGCGTTTGGATGAGTTTTGATGTACAGTGGACGTCAGTGACGGTGGCCCATCGGCGGCCTTGAGAGGCACGCCGCGCAAGCGCGCCGCGCGCACCAGGATCGGTGTCGTCTGCCATCGGGATGCTATCCCTAGGCGCTTTTCTTCCCGATTTGGTCCAAAATCCTTGAAGCGGATAGAAAAGCTGCCAGAAATAGCATAACATCAGCAGAAGACATCGGTTATGGCACGCGCGGCGCGGTTGGGCAGCGTCCTTCTCACCGTGAGCTTGACTAAAAGTTACCTAGCTTGCGTAATCTGACGCATCGTAAGGACTGGGTCCAGGTAATCCTCCCGGACTCCCTATTGTGACTGATGCATCATCGTGGATAAGTCATCGTCCGTTTGAAGTTGTGATTGTGATTGACAGTTGTGATTTTTCGTCTGAATTCAGTACGCTGCTTCTGAAACGTTGGATCATCTACTATTTATAACCCAGAGGAACGCGTGGCTACATCAATACCAAAGCAAATGTTTTCAAAATGCACTGTTGGAGAGATTCTGGTTATGGTGCGTTCCACCAGCGGTGATAGTAACAGAGACGCCAAAGAAGAAAAGCACACGGCAAAGTCTGCAGCGACTGAAAAGGGTTACAAGAAAAACACGCAGAAGGAACAAATATTCAACTATCTCCGCGTTAGAAGCAGACTATATTCTTTGCAAGAGCATGTGTAAAACTGAGATGCATCATTGAAACTACTCATGGTAAGCGTGTAACCTTGCCCAAATCTACAATCTCCTTACAGCCTGGTGAATTGTAACATGTTTACCCATAATTGACGTTGTTCGTACCCAGCTGGGTGAACATATCCATGGTTATGAGATGCCGCGTCCTTGTAATGATGCCTTCTGGGCAACACAACGATGTGAGCACTAAGTGATAGACCACTCCTCAACAAATCACACAACAGACGGTTAAGTGGGGATTACGCATGCTTCGCGTATCGATTCTGAGAAAAATTTCACAAAAATAAGCTACGTTATTTGCGAACACATCGTAGACAACAGCCAAAACCGCGAACGCTCGCGGGCTTTTCTTAACGGAAACGGCTGCTGAAAAAGGGAATAGACCTTTTCGACAGCTGCGACCATGGGCGGGTGATAGCCACGCTGCGATAGGTTAAAGTAACGCTCCTACTGCAAATGGATAACGCGTCAAAGTATAGTATGCAGCTGTTGTTTCGATAGTGTTCTCTATGGAAATGGCAGCAGTGGAAAATGAATTATACCTCTCGACTATTTTTCCAACTATACCTACGTAAAGCTACTCATTGTCGATCCCAACAATCTTGTTATGAAGAACTCTCTACCCCGGATGCGATCCTGCTCGGTTCCAATGCTGTCATGTATATGTATACCTGACGACGCTCCTGCTCACGCAGAATTGAAGAATAGAATTCTGGGTGAAGCTTCTTTTGAACTAAGAAACAGGAGAAACATTTGCTGCGCATCCAGCTGCCCAAGAAACAGCTTTTTCCTTCTTCTTTTTCCTGGATTTCTCGTGTATTTCGCCCCATTTCGCCAGTGCACATTTATTCATTCATTTATGTATTCATGTAATTATTTACTTATCAGTTCATTCATTTATCTACCCACTTATTTGTTTTTTACCCGTTTATTTATTTATTTATTTATTTATTTATTTATTTATTTATTTATTTATTCAATATACGCCAAAATAAGGTGTACCATACATATTAGATTCACTTCACAGAAGAAAACACAGGTTAAAAATATGAAAAAAGAGACAAGAACTAGAGAAATTACCAGAAATCACTACTGAAAAGAGAGATAACTCAGGGATTTTTACCGAAATACTGAGCGATACTCTATATCCTGCGATTGTAATGCGAGGCCAGGCCTGAATGTAAGTTTTCCGGAGGTAGGAGTGAAATGAGCAGTTACAGCTACGGTACACCTGAAATATTTGGACAGACAGCAAAACCAAATCCCGAAAGCATATTAGTAGTGTCCTCAATTTTCTACTCCCAATAGCTCTAACAAGTCATATGACTAGACTTTTCCCTTGAAAGAGTAACCGTTCTGTGAGGACCACAACTGTTCCGGCAATCTTTGTAGCCGTTTACCAGCATGCGCAGAAATATGTGTTTCTCGTGCCTCCAAAGCCTGGAATGCAGCAAAATTTCAGGCACAACAAATTTCAATTTTCTTGCATGCAAATTGACATCGAAATATATATTATAGATACAGGGTTGTTATTACTTTTACGAAGTCGACGACGGCAAGAAACACATTCTAAGAAACGTCCTTGTTTGTTACCTCGCCTAATTGCTCCTTTGAGGCTCTCCTTCCCCGAATGTTGGCTAAGCTCGAAAAGAATACCGACGGCTTCGTCCTAGTGTGAATCCAATGGAGCAAAGGGAAAATTCGGTGAGTGAGGGGAGCCTGAGTTCTGCCTCAGGCAATAGACTGATCGCCTAATTTGTCGCTAAGATGACATTTGCTGGTAGCCTTATGGCGTGAACAAATTCAGGGAAAAATTGTGGTTTTGTTGGCAGGTGGTGTTTTCGTTCTACAGGTTGATTTTATGTTAGATTGGAAAAAAGCACCTTCACAGCTAATTAGTCTGTGTTGTTCAATCAGACATGTAGAGTAACTTACAGCTGCGTTGAGTGCTCAGACGACGGCACTATTCATATTCTCAAAGAATTATCGTGTGTTTACACCGGAATCACTGGCAACAAACTTGCTAGCATAATGATTTGTACAGGCCGAAAAGGGAGCCTGGCTGCTGAAACAGAATAAATCGAAGTTCTCGGCTCGGAATTGAACTTCAAGAGGCAAAACACACGGTCAACAAATTACAAATGTGAAACTAACACAAAGTCCGCTGGTTTAGTTGTGTTCAAAAATAAACATAATGTAAAATGATACAGTGAAGGGGCTTTAACGAATTAGTGCGTTGTGTATCAAACATATAAATACGATACAAAGTATTGGATCAGTCTTAATTTGTTAACTCTCAGCTATTCTTCTCGTTGTTGTTTTCAAACCGAAAAGGCATTCACATCTTTACAAAGGTAGAGATCTCGAAAACTCCATGACAGAATAACTTCTATTTTGTTCTGTATGTGTCTGTTCTGTATTGTGTTCATTCTCTTCACAATAGTCGTCCAGACAACGCGCAAAGAACGTCCGCGTCACGGCTCATTACTCTCCTGCGATCTTCGCCCTGTTGAAGTGAGCCACTGAAAAAAACGCTCTCCGCTTCACTGGCAACGAGCTTATTTGTTGCATTCGCTTTCGTTTTTGGCCTGTTCCAAATTAAAGTTTGATCACAGGAGGGGTGTGGCTAGGAGAAATTCTAAACTCATGACTTGTACCTCGACGCGCTGAACACAATGGTGTAGGTATTTTCCATTTTTTATGGCTCGCTCTCGTGTGCACACACACACACACACACACACACACACACACACACACACACACACACACACACACACACACACACACACACACACACACACACACACACACACACACACACACACACACACACACACACACACACACACACACACACACACACACACACACACACACACACACACACACACACACACACACACACACACACACCCACACACACACACACACACTCACTCACTCACTCACTCACTCACTCACTCACTCACTCACTCACTCACTCACTCACTCACTCACTCACACACTCCTCAGAACCCCAAACACAAGTTGTCAGCCCAGCTTTGCCCAAAAACAACTTGCAAACAAGCTTTTAACTAGCAAATCGTTGTCGACAAGCTTGACGTCATCATGCCACCCGATATCAAGTTGTCGACAAGCTTTTCTCCGGACAACTTGTCGACAAGGAAGAGAAAAAGCAAGTTGTCGACAAGCGGCAGACAAGTTGTCGACAAGGAAGTGCGAAACCAAGCTTTTAGAAAAAGCAGCTTCCAGATGCGATCAGATACTTGCTTGCCAAATGCTTGTCGACAAGTTCGGGGGTTCTGAGTCTGTGTGGATATTTGTGTGTGTGTGTGTGTGTGTGTGTGTGTGTGTGTGTGTGTGTGTGTGTGTGTGTGTGTGTGTGTGTGTGTGTGTGTGTGTGTGTGTGTGTGTGTGTGTGTGTGTGTGTGTGTGTGTGTGTGTGTGTGTGTGTGTGTGTGTGTGTGTGTGTGTGTGTGTGTGTGTGTGTGTGTGTGTGTGTGTGTGTGTGTGTGTGTGTGTGTGTGTGTGTGTGTGTGTGTGTGTGTGTGTGTGTGTGTGTGTGTGTGTGTGTGTGTGTGTGTGTGTGTGTGTGTGTGTGTGTGTGTGTGTGTGTGTGTGTGTGTGTGTGTGTGTGTGTGTGTGTGTGTGTGTGTGTGTGTGTGTGTGTGTGTGTGTGTGTGTGTGTGTGTGTGTGTGTGTGTGTGTGTGTGTGTGTGTGTGTGTGTGTGTGTGTGTGTGTGTGTGTGTGTGTGTGTGTGTGTGTGTGTGTGTGTGTGTGTGTGTGTGTGTGTGTGTGTGTGTGTGTGTGTGTGTGTGTGTGTGTGTGTGTGTGTGTGTGTGTGTGTGTGTGTGTGTGTGTGTGTGTGTGTGTGTGTGTGTGTGTGTGTGTGTGTGTGTGTGTGTGTGTGTGTGTGTGTGTGTGTGTGTGTGTGTGTGTGTGTGTGTGTGTGTGTGTGTGTGTGTGTGTGTGTGTGAAACGAAGTACCCTGATTGGTCATTGATGGTGATTGCGAGGTCAACATGATGATAGAGATGGTTATGGTGAGGTTCAAAGAATGAAGGGAGTTCTAAAAGATGGGAAGTGGAGAGCGGTGGCACTACCGTGGTTTGGAGGGTGCGTCGGCCTTACAAAGTGGAGGAACGCCGCGAGGAGGGTCCAACGGTGTGATAAGGGTGCGCCGGCGTACAAAAGTGAGGAAACGCTTGGAAACGAGTCCAATGATGTGATAAGGAAGCGTCGGCGTTGGAAAGATGGTATAGTCTGTCCGAAACGACGAGTCCGCCCACGCACGCGGGGATCGCGAAGCTGCCACGTTCGCCAGCGCTCCACTTCATCATCTCTAAACTGCGTATCACGTTTCATCGTTCTCTTCACAATGATTTGGCTGTGATATGGACAACGTGGCAGCCAACAGCATCCGTCCCAACCGCGCCCCCTCTCGATCCCCGCGTGCGTGGGCGGACTCGTCGTTTCGGATAGACTATAAACTCTTGGAAGACGGGTCAGTCGTGGTAATGGTGCACCGATGGTGGGATGAACCTCGATCACTTTGCTAGCGCCTACGTACCAACACATAACATCTCGAAAATACACCGGTAACTTTACACCGGTACCCACGGCCTGCAGTGGAACGAACAGGGAGAGAGGCTGTCTGAGTTCATCATGACGACAAAGACCATCCATGGTAACTCACAATTTCAGAAGCCAACCTCCCTGCGTTGGACGAGGGAGTCACCCGGTGGAGAGTAACATAATGAAATTGACCACATCATCGTCAAGCGAGGTTCTGCCTGACCGACGTCGGTGTTGTACCGAAGTTCTACAACAGATCAGACCATCGCCTCCTTCGTGCAAGATTCTTCTTCTCACGCAAAGGAGAGGAATCCGCGAAGTTTAAGAAGAGGAGTCCCAAACCCGTCATCAATTGGGATATTTTTCACTTCGTTAGCCGGTTTTTGGGAAGCTGCAGTTGTCGACAACATTGACGAAGAGTACGACCGACTTGTGCAGCATCTCCGCGACAGCGCAAACAGCGCCGAGGGTCAAGTGTCACCAAGAGACGACTGTCTTACGAGACCCTCGAGCTTATACGCCAGCGTGGAACCGCGAGAGCCGCAGGCAACTACCAGCTAACGTCCGAGCTCGCAAAACGGTGCAGAGAAGCGATAAAAGAAGACCTCAAGGAGAGACGAGCAGCAGTATTGGCCGAAGCCGCAGAGGCAGGGAAAAGCATTCGCAGCGCCTGCCGAGACTTCGCCAATCGCAAGACCAAGATGTCCGCCCTCCGGCGCCCGGACGGAACAATTTCTTCATCAAGACGGGTAATGGAAAAGGTCATCTACGACTTCTACTCGGATCTCTTCGATAGCCACGTCCACCTCCCTCAATGTCATCTTAAGGAGGATGACAAGTCATGTTGTCCCATCGGTCTTCCCATCCGAAATCCGACATGCCATCAAGTCGGTGAAGAATCGTACAGCACCGGGCCCCGACAGGATCCCACCGGAACATCTGAAGAACCTACCGCCAATTCTCATTACCACCTTGCTTTTGCTTTTCACGCGGTACCTCTCGGAATGCACGGCACCTAACCAATGGAAGACCAGCAGGACCGTGTTGCTGTACAAGAAGGGAGACCCGTAGGACATTGGCCACTATCGCCTCATCTGCCTACTGTCCGTCGTCTGCAAGCTTTTCAACGAGTGATCCTCAACAGGATCGAAAGGACACTAGACGAGGGACGGCCGTGCGAGCAAGCAGGGTTTCGAAAAGTATTCAGTACGACCGACCACATACACATCGTCACTAGACTCATCGAAGTATCGCGAGAGTATAAGATGCCCCTCTGTCTCACGTTCATCGATTTGAAGAACGCCTTCGACTCTGTTGAGACGGAAGCAGTGTTGGAAGCCCTGGGCAACCAGGGCATACCTACTTAATACATCAAGGTATTTCGTGAGCTCTACAGCAACTTCACGACCAGGATTTCTCCATTCTACGACGACATCACCATCGACATCAAGAGAGGGGTTCGGCAAAGCGATACCTTGCCGCCAAAACTATTCAGCGCCTTTCTCGAAGACGTCATGCGGAAACTGGAATGGGATAGCATGGGAGTGCAAGTTGATGGCCGGCGACTTAGCCGTCTTCCCTTCGCTGACGACATCGTTCTTATAACACCAACCATCAGTGAAGCGGAACAGATGCTGGTCGACTTCGAGGACGCGTGTGGAAAGATTGGTCTGCAACTGAATCTGACAAAGACGATGTTCATGAAGAACGGATGGGTCTTGGATGCCCCATTCTCGCTCAACGGAACGGCCATATCTGAATGGCCCAGCTACGTATACCTAGGTCGGGAAGTCAACATGATGAGCGACCTCGCTCCAGAACTGGGCACGAGGAAACGAGCGGCTAGGAGAGCTTACAAGAGCATCGAGGAAGTAGTGAAGAAGACGAAGAACACCAGGCTCCGTGCCCACCTTTTCAACACAACGGTTCTCCCTGCTTTGACCTACGCCTCAGAAACCTGGGTGTTGCGCAAGCAGGATGAGAATGTGGTCACCGTGGTCGAACGCTCCATCGACAGGGTGATGCTAGGAATAACCCGCCTCACGCAAGTGAGAGCTGGAATACGGAGTTCCACCCTTCGCCAACAATCGAAGATCAGGGACGCTGCCGCTAAAATTAGGTGGGCCGGACACGTGATGCGTTTCAACGATAACCGTTGGACAATAGCCGTCAGCGACAGGACTTCACGGGACGTTAAGCGCACGACAGGAAGACCACCGACTCGATGGTAAGACTTCTTCACGAAGTCCTTCAAGAATACATACGATACTCTCCGTGTTCCTCGAACGGGCAGAATCCACTGGACAACTCTGGCTCGCGAAGGAGACAAATGGAAGGATTGCTGGCGTCCGCTCGGTACACCCGAAGATCAACGGGAGTCAAGTTGATCAAGGTGAGCTAGCGGTGATAAGCTGGTATAAAAAGCTTTCTACGTTTGAATTGTGGCTTCTGATTGGTTTTGAAAAGCTATTTTAACGTTTTGAACTGGTTCTAATTCCCTATTTGACCTACTGAGCATAATTATTGCGTTTTTTTCTTGGAATTTTAATAAAACGCACAATTTGAAGGTATGCGAAGTCGGTTATAGAGAAGGAAATCACTCTGATATACTGGACTTTGAAAAGGAATTAAGAGGATATTACATAGGAACAGAGGAAGATTTACACATATTCTCATCAGGAGGAGGTCTGTTATATTAAGAAACCTACACAAACTAAATGAAATAAAAGAAATTTCTTGGAAAAAAAGCAGAAGAGCGAGCGATTCAGTCGCGTCGTAAGGCTGCGTCCAGAGTACGCCAGCGAAGTGAGGACAAGAACAGCGGCCGCTGCTCTGCGGGCTACACCGGCGGCAACGGCAGCGGCATTCTCATGCAGCCAGGTTAATTGCTGCGCGCTGCGACAATACTGTGCAGGCGAAAATAAAAGTTGGAATAGAGTTTGAGCTGTTTGAAAAGGAGTAAATTTTTCGCAAATGCTACGAGGAGAAGTGTAATTTAAATACAAATACATGCAGTAACTTTACAAAGCTATTTGAATGTGAATTGTGTGAAGAACAACTATATGTTCCGTGACATAGGAGACGCCATGTTCCAAGTAGAAGGTTCTCATGAGTTTAGAAGGTACTACTTCAAAGGCACTGCTCGCTCTTCCATCAATGCTATATCATTTCATCAAACGATTGGTTGGCATTGCAAGTGCTATTTGCTTCCCAATTATCAAGGCAGAAAGAAGCAAGACTTGAATACTTCGAAATTGTTCAGAAATATCTCCTGAACCCCTCCCCCTTCCCCATCCTTCTCCCTCGGGACCATTTTCAAGTTTCTGTTATGCCTCGTTGCCTCTGACAATATCCACAAACCTGAGTGAATAAATCAGGGATGCATGTTCTGGGTTTCAAGGATTTTTTAGAAGGGCTGCATGTTGTCTAATACATTAAAAATTGATAGTACGTTTGATAACATCAAACAGCGGCCCTCCAAATGTTTTCGATCACTTTCAATTCTGAATTCACTGAACATTTAGATCAGCAAAAAAGTTGCAAATTAGTTATTGCTATATCCAAGCTAATGTACAACTGTACTTTGACAGATGCACTCTATTCCTCTCGATATGGAGTAAATCTTCCAAACTGAGGCTCAAGACGCTGGCGTGTGCCGCTGATGAAGTCCATCCGAGTGGACTACCTAGACACTCGGCGACCGCGAGCGGCGGGCGATAGAATGTTGCGTGCCATCGGCGGGCCCTAGAATGTGGGCATGGCCAAGAACCGGGCAAGCGGCGGACCATTACTTCTATCGAGCGGCGAGCGGGCCATAGAAAGTCCCCAGAAGTGCGTAAGGCGACAAGTACACCGCACGGAATGTTACACAGTGAAAAGGACGCCGTTTGTGGAAATGCCTCTTCTAGCGCTTGTTCTTTATTTCATTTAGTTTTTGTTCATTTTGATGAGTTTTTTGTGCATTTGTGTAATAAAATGTTAATTGTTCGTTTTAATCGTAATTCTTCATTCGGAACTGTTAGTCTAATGATTTTTTAATAATTTCAGGAGAAACAAATGTGAAAATTTCGATTCGTTGTACGTTCATACTCATTTGATGTGGATGAGAAGAATTGGCTCACAAGTGATGTAAGGATAGTTTCCATTTGAGCATGTTCTCTAGCTTACAAACAATAATAAATGCTCTATAAGTTTAGAACAATAAGCAAATTGTTCAACTTCCAATATTGATACCCTGCATAAGTGTACGTATCAGCAATGAAGGAAATGAGCAACCAACGAACTCTTCCGCATACTTGTATGTTAGTCGCTTGTGGATTTCGATTTTCTTTACTTTGATCGAATTTCACTATGTACTTATAAATTTGCAATTCGTGGCTTATTTTTATGTTCTGGTCGATACTATGGTTATTTCCTCTACCCTCTCTTCTTAGTGTAAGCTGTGGTTTCACCGCCTTCATTATTCTGCGTTTTTTTTCAAATGTGTATGTCGTTCTTTATACTTTGTATTTCATTTAATATTGACCTCATAGACTAACACCAGTGATCCAAAGTTGTGATGTTACATGCTTATCATTATTAACTAGTTGAGTGCGCTGCTGTCAACCTTCCATGCCGAATGAAGCTACTTCTGTTGTGCTTCTTAACTAGTGATTACAATTTCGAAAGCAACATTCTGCCTCCCGTACTACTACCACTACTACATATTATAGCCTGTCAATGTATGTAATAATTAAACCCGTACCGTTGGATGATAAAGGTCTTTCCAGTACTTAAGCCTCAGCCACAATGCAGGGATACCTAGAACAAGACGATATTCTAATATCGAAATACAATCGATTATAAAGAGTACAGGGCGAGCGGCGAGCAGTAGGTCAGTTAGCGGGGCCCATCAACGTGCCATCGACGGACCATTGCAGGGCCAGCGGCGGGGCACGACGCCGCTCGCCCTGCAGTGGTCCGCGGATCGCCCGGAACGAGTGTCCGACTACACGAGCGGCTGGGGTCATAGCGGCATGAGTGGCGTTGGCGGCGCGCGCCGATGTAGCCGGCGGCATGACCTGGCGTACTCTGGACAAGCGCAATTACTATGGAGGCGCTCTGGCGCAGCCCCGGATTCCAGCGGTCGCTGATGTAGCTGGCGGCATGCCGCTGGCTACAATCAATACGCATGCGATGTGTGCCTGCCGTGGCGTACTCTGGACCTCGCAGGCGCACTCTGGACGCAGTCTAACGTCTGGACGGAGCGACGCGACTGCATGAAAAATGACAGAAATCGCTGAAGAATTACAAAATGAAGTATGCCCAGGCCGCGACTGACCAGCGATTTGGTCGTCACATCATTACTCGTGAGATTTTGTAAAATCGGCCTCGTGTCTGCAGATTGCTTTTGAAAATGAAGCCGCGTGGAATGACCACGGCAGCTTTTGTGATGTTTGAAAGTTAAATCGCGTGGCGAAATCGCCGTCGCTGCAAGTATGCCCAGCCCTTTTAGCTACTTGAGGATAAAGGATAAAGGATGAAGTGGTCGGCTTTAATCAAATTGTGGGATGCACTACGCATTTGACTTCATCTAAGCATCATAGAGGCGTTGAATGCTTATGTGCAGTGACTTGCGAGGGTATCTGATGTACGAAGTCAGTGTTTTATCTTCCCAGAATCCTCTGGTACCGATTTGCCGGCCTTGGAAGGGTGGAAGGCTTAGTTGACCTCGGACGGGATCGAATTATCGATCACGCGAGCGAACAACAGGCTTCTAACCACTTCTCTACGCGCACTCATTCGAAGGAATATGCGATATTTATTCTAAGCTTAGGTCTGGAATGCTTAGGTCTGGAATTCTAGAGACCATGCAGAAATTGCTAAGCCACGTTGAGATCTGAGTAAGTACCTGCGTGGTGACATTCCCCAGGACTAAGATTGGTGAACTCACAGCCACGCTAATCTAAACTAACAAACCTACTTTTGGTACAGCGTCTCCTATAAGCTACATGTTCTGTGATGTAACCAATCACGCTAACCATCGTTGGTGTTCCTGGTTGAAGTATAGTGGATCCCAGCCTAGAGCGAGCGAATATTTCGAACAAAAAGTGATGTACATGTACATACATATACAGTAGCGAGCAAAAAGATTGCAACTTTTGGTTTTTCGTCTATAACTTCTTCCAAAGCAATGCGTGGGAGTTCAATTTTCTTAAGGGAGTTGTAGATACTCATGAGAAATAGAAACAAGCAATAACCCCTTCACTCCATTGACGTCACGTTTTTTAAGAACAATCTTTCTCACAGCGGCTAAATCTGTAATTTGGCACCATCTGCAATATCTCATAAAATGACGTCTATCGTTAGGATCTGACCACGGATTGGTTTCTTGCAGCAGAGCCAACTCGTACGTGCTTGAAAATGTGCATGCACTGACCATTGGTTGACATCTACAAAGACTATGTGAGATTAGTTTAGCAGTGACCCTCTATGGGTGTTTCTGTCACCCTGGCTCCACCTATAGGCTCTATTTAAAAAGGGAGGGATCCCTCTGATGGTTCCATAAGTTCTTCTATAAGTGTTCGGTTTCAACGCAGCTTATTGCTCCCGCGCGGTTCCGAAATATTCGGGCTTGTTGCCGTGCACCCAATCGTGCACATCACGGAAAATAAGATTTGTAAATTTTCTGTCTCGAGGAGGAAGATACCTTAAAAGCAGCACCTACGGAAATTTTCGACTTGAAAAAGTCAACAAGTCCCAAAACTACCAAAGGTGCTGAACAATTCCATATGGTCGGAACATTACGATAGCACAAAAAACCCTGTTTTCAGAAGCTCACGGTGAGGTTAGGTGTAGCAGGTGTGGTCGAGTTGCATGAGGTACATATGGGATGGAGATTGACAGCAAAAGATCGATAACGCCTTTTTTTCACCGGTTGGATATTTGCGCAATCAGTTATTTGTTCTATACTGCAGGCTTTCCGTACCTCATTAGGAAAAATAACCATTGGAAATTGTGACGCATTTGGCATACATGTCATTTGAAAATCAAAACCTCGAGAAATCTTCTAATAGGAAGAAATTCGTAGAAAATCGAAATTCCAACATAAAATAGTTTGAACTTTTGCTAAACAGCTTTAATTTCTGTGAAATACAAATGAGAAAGCATTCCATCTAATAGAAGTAGCAAAAATACAAAAAATCCTCAAAATGACTCACGAGGAGAGAAAAACGACTGGATTTTACCAGAACCGCAGTGAAACAGCTGTTTCTGTTGCAATTCGAGCAACAAACAACTAAGGGAAAACTCGTCCAAATTGACCGGAGGCACAAAGATGTACCAGTTACTGCGATGAACGCAGTCGGTTTCCGTTGTTGTTATTATAAAGAAACCAATCGGAGTGCGCTAAAGTACCAGAAAGTGTGAAAATCTGAGGAGCGAAATTTTTCGTGGGTGCTGCCTTTAAGGGTGCCATAAATTGTAAAGATTCTCCAGGGTCCCTGGAATGTTGCAATGTGCGTGGCGACTCATGGCGCCTTGGATTTATCGAAATAGGAGTACTCTTAGTGAAGAGTGCTGGTCACTAGCACGAGCATGTGTGGCCCCTTGCTCAACCTACGAGTTTTCCCACTTCGCCTAGAGCCTTTTGATTTAAAAATGTCTCATTTAGTTTGTTTCATCTAATTCATACTGAATTAGCCAGTTTTTAGAGTGCCAGGTCACAGTATCCCGCTTCAGTGATGTTTCGTAGAGTTCATTGCATTTTAGCAAGATCTACCTCATCAAATTCAAACCGGGATGGGTCGCCACGCACACTGCAATATTCTAGAGACCCTGGAGAATCTTAACCATTTATGGGATACTTGAGGTATCTTCCTTCTCGAGACAGAAAAAAAAATCCCAAAACTTGTTTTCCGTGATGTGCACGATTGGCTGCACGGCAACAGGCCCGAATATTTCGGAACTGCGAGGGAGCAATAAGCTGCGTTGAAACCGAACACCTGTAGCCAAACTTATAGAACCATCAGAGGGATCCCTCCCTTTTTAAATAGAGCCTATAGATGGAGCCAGGGTGACAGAAACACCCATAGAGTGTCACTGCTGAACTAATCTCACATAGTCCTTGTAGATGTCAACCAGTGGTCAGCGCATGCACATGTTCAAGCACATGTGAGATGGCTCTGCTTCAATGAACCAATTCGTGGTCAGATCCTAACGATAGGCGTCATTTTATGAGATATTGCGGATGGTGCCAAATTGCAGATTAAGGCCTCTGTGAGAAAATTTTTTCTTAAAAAAAGTGAAGTCAATAGAGTAAGGGGGTTATTCCTTGTTTCTATCTCCCATAAGTATCTACAACTCCCATAAAAATTTTGAACTCCCACGCTCTGCTTTGGAAGAAGGTATAGACGAAAAACCAAAAATTGCAATCTTTTTGCTCGCTACTGTATGTACATAAGGGATGAGCGGACACGAGATTTTCCACAACCTGGATAACGGTGCGGATAATGGATAGGCCAAAGTTAACCAGCAGCATAACTGATAAGTGATCCAAATGACAGAAGACACCACATTTACTTTGATGCAAAATCAGTGTCGGATTCTCGAACAGAGATGTGCGGAAGTGTAATTTAAAATCCCGTAAAACGCAAAACGGAAAACGGAAGGCCAAAAATGGGCGGAAAACGGAAAATTTTGCCCAAGCATAGGTTTGTGACCAAAAGACCTCTTCAACATTGGATTCTCTTGGTATCTTCTTTATGAGCATGAGTGGTTACTCTTTCAAGTTATTAAGTAACTTCAACTCTACTGATGTTGCTTACTTCGAACGCCTAGAACATAGATAGGTCGAGCAGTATTCATCCTTCATCGAGTTATGAGAGATTATCAGAGTTATAAAATCAATAAGTAGCCTCCTCACTAAATGTTTGAGTAGACGAGAAGGTGTAAAATGTGAAAAGTGCGCCTCCTAAATAAAGCAGACCTATTTTGTAAAAATTCAGACAAGAAGGCAACTACGGTAGCTAATGCGTTTGAAATCTGAGGAGGATCAGGTTATTCACAAAGGATCCCGCTAGAGCCAGTTAGCAATGGAGGAAGGAAGAGGAGAACAGTATGTGGGGGACGTGAAACACAAGCAGGCCAAGCATTTCGCAAAACATCAGGCGCCAGCGGCGCCAGTGTGGAGATGACGATCATAGTTTGATTGAAACAGTGTCAAGTACAAAGTAGCCTTATGCTTTTGTCCGGTTGAAAGAAAGCCTACATCATGCATTGCTTTGCAAGAATGCTTGATGCTCTTACCGTGACACGTCACTGTCTCATGGAAATTTTATATCAGTTCACCCCACATTTCTGTGGATTTTTTTTTGGAGATTTCGAGGAGAGCAGGGCACTTGTATGGCATATTTGGAGCAATGATGAAGGCCAAAAAAGTCAAACAAAATAGTTCGAGTTTCATAAATGGCGTTTGGACGTCAATTTTGGCACCATTGCTGTAAACTGATGCACATTTTACATCGAAACGCGTGAATCCTCTTCAGGATAGGGATATATGTATGCAGGAAACATCGATCCCTCTTCTTCCATAATTTTCCGGGATTTTCCGTTTTCCGAGCCAAAAACCCGTGAAAAGTAAAACGTAAAACGAAAGGCCAAAAGATGGGCGGAAAACGGAAAGCGTAAAATGGAAAACGGAAAATTCCGCACACCTCTGTTTTCAAATCAAGAGTCTTGGAATAATATTTCGAAGTGGAAAGTGATGTTTCCACCACACTCTTGGTATATATTCAAAAGCACATTTCCTTCTCTTTCTGTCCTTTCATTCTCACTCAGCCCAACCGATTTTCTTTGCTTTTTCGAAGGTGAATCAAGACGTAGTCGTTTACAAAAAATCCTATCAAACTGAATCATGGGTTCGAACTCGGTTACAACAAAGTTACAAAGGTTACAAAGTTGCAACTGGGTGGGGGATGTTACCAACGTACGCACGAGGGAATAATTAACAAAGTCTTAGCTTGATAGTGGTCCAAGTGAGTGAATTTTGGACAACTGTATCACAGAGTTATGGACTCAAATTTGATGACATAAACACCAGGATGAGCGGAACTCCTACTTTCGTCTTCCGAAACTTCCGATATTCCGGTGTTTTTTGGTCTTCCGACTTCCGAATTCCGAGTTCCAAAAAAGTCGCAAAAAAAGCCGGAAGTTTTCGGAAGTCTTAAATTGATGCAAATTGCGCTTTATCTCAAGATTGCCGCTAGTTCTGTACAGTTTTTTAAAGATCTACCCGACATTTTTTGCACAACACGGCAGTCATGAACCGAAAGTTATGCATCCTAGGTGTGGACTCTTACCACACATGTTTTTCTCTTTCAAATGAGATGTCATAGAGCATAGCAACAGTTTTTAACCAAAATTTTCGCTGTGGCTTTTTTTCTGAAGTCTCTGGGAATAAATTTACCTTGTTCTATTGGCTACGTGTTTGTTGTGGGTTCGATACAATCAGTATGTATCAGTGGCGGACGCAGAAAGTGGGCGGGAGGGGGGGCGTGGGAAGAAAAGTGGGGTCTCCGCCGTTTTGGGGACCCAGACGGAAAATAAAATTAATAATAATATTAATTATAATAATAAACAATAAATAAAAAATATATTAAAAATAATAATAAAAATAAACAATTAAAAATAAACTAACACAAGATTTTTATTTGTATTGTAAAGTAATTTCGAAAATTTGGCGACCCATTCTCGGGGGGGGGCGCGCCCCCCCCCCTGCGTCCGCCACTGGTATGTATGTTCACTAGCGCCCCTTCGGGACGCTAGAAAGTGGGGTGGGGCAGCCACTTGAGGCATGTGCAAAAGCTCCACACGTGCAAAATGCTTAGAAAATTAGCAAATAAGCAAAATTAATCATTAACTGAGCTCAAATTCAAAAACCTTCTTATAAGTTACGTATAAGAGAAGCAGAACAAATCTTCCAATGGGCCCAAACATGAAGTCCTTCTTATGAGTTGAGTATGCGAATGAGAAGTTCGTTTCCCATCGTATGGCGTATTCGTGCGTATTCCTCACTATCGGGCCAACGCAGACGCGTTCTCCATCGGCGGAACTGTATCCTGCCGTACCCCACATTATTGGACAAAGCGAAATCGTATCTGAGTGTTTTCCACACTACTGGGCCGCAGCGGACTTTCCTCCATCGGTGGACCCGTATTCTGGCGCCATCTTCACACATTAGGCCTGAACCGTATCCTGGTATTCTCCACTTTACTGAGTCACAGCGGACCAATCCTATGTTTGCGGACCCGTATCCTGGTGTTATCCATACTACTGGGCCACGGCGGGCCCTTCCTCCATCAGAGCGCCCGCATTCTGGCGCCTTCCTCACAGTTAGGGCAAGCCGGATCCGTTCTCCAGGGGCGGGTTCGCATCCTGTCATTCTCAACACTAAAGTGAACCCGTATCCTGGCGTTCCCCACACCACTGGGCCACGGTCGGCCCTTTCTCCATCACCCGTTTCTTGGCGTTCCCCACAGCACTGGGCCACGGCGGACCCTTTCTCCATCGGTGGACCCGTATCTTGGCGTCTCCCGCTCCATTGGGCCCTAGGGGGCCTTTTCTCCATAGCTGGACCCACCTCATGGCTTTCCCCACAGCACTGGGCCAGGCGGGCCTTTTCTCCATCGGTGGACCCGTATCTTGGCGTCTCCCGCTCCATTGGGCCCTAGCGGGCCTTTTCTCCATAGCTGGACCCACCTCATGGCGTTCCCCACAGCACTGGGCCACGGCGGGCCCTTTCTCCATCGGTGGACCCGTTTCTTGGCGTTCCCCACAGCACTGGGCCACGGCGGGCCCTTTCTCCATCGGTGGACCCCTGGCGTTCCCCACCACTGGGCCACGGCGGGCCCTTTCTCCATCGGTGGACCCATGTCATGGAGTTTCTCGCACCATTGGGCCAGCGGGCCTTTTCTCCATCGGTGGACCCGTATCTTGGCGTCCCCCGCTCCAATGGGCCCTAGCGGGCCTTTTCTCCATAGACCCACCTCATGGACCCACCCATCATGGCGTTCCCCACAGCACTGGGCCACGGCACGGCGGGACCCTTTCTCCCCACAATGGGCCACGGGCCCTTTCTCCATCGGGACCCCAGTGGCGGACGCAGGGGGGGCGCCCCCCCCCCCCGAGAATGGGTCGCCAAATTTTCGAAATTACTTTACAATACAAATAAAAATCTTGTGTTAGTTTATTTTTAATTGTTTATTTTTATTATTATTTTTAATATATTTTTTATTTATTGTTTACTATTATAATTAATAGTATTATTAATTTTATTTTCCGTCTGGGTCCCCAAAACGGCGGAGACCCCACTTTTCTTCCCACGCCCCCCCCCTCCCGCCCACTTTCTGCGTCCGCCACTGGTGGACCCGAACCTTGGCGTCCCCCGCTCCATTGGGCCCTAGCGGGCCTTTTCTCCATCGGTGGACCCGTATCTTGGCGTCCCCCGCTCCATTGGGCCCTAGCGGGCCTTTTCTCCATCGGTGGACCCGTACCTTGGCGTCCCCCGCTCCATTGGGCCCTAGCGGGCCTTTTCTCCATAGCTGGACCCACGTCATGGCGTTCCCCACAGCACTGGGCCACGGCGGGCCCTTTCTCCATCGGTGGACCCGTTTCTTGGCGTTCCCCACAGCACTGGGCCACGGCGGGCCCTTTCTCCATCGGTGGACCCGTCATGGAGTTTCTCGCACCACTGGGCCCGGCGGGCCTTTTCTCCATCGGTGGACCCGTATCTTGGCGTCCCCCGCTCCATTGGGCCCTAGCGGGCCTTTTCTCCATAGCTGGACCCACCTCATGGCGTTCCCCACAGCACTGGGCCACGGCGGGCCCTTTCTCCATCGGTGGACCCGTCATGGATCTCGCACCACTGGGCCACGGCGGGATCCATCGTTATTGGATATACAATGTCATGCCTTCCTACCGCGATGCGGCCCGCACCCACCAGATGAGGCGACCGCGTAGGTCCACCCTCCCGAGCTTCCGAGACGCGGCAGCCCTCATAGCACCCGTCCATCTCTTCCTGCAAGTGCACTCAGCGTCGCATCAGTGGAAGGCTGGTTTTCCTGCTGCGTATATTGTGCAGCCTGAAAGCTCGTAAACACTCCCTCACTCCTATGCGGCGAGACCGCCAGCGAAGGTGATGAAATCACCATCCCGTGCATGCGGGAGAGCCAGCAGTGACGTAATTTCGGGTCCCGAAGCGAACGTGTCTGCGTCCATGGAAATCGGCCATTTCGCCACACAGTCTGCGCCTCAAGATTGCGGTGTCTATGAGTGCCGCCCCGTATCTCTAACCGCTCTAGCCCCCTTACGGCGCTTTGTTTAATAGGTAACATTTTTATTTATTTATTTATTACACTATAAGGTGTGCCACAATCAATCGTGGAAGAAAAAAAACAGCAATCGAAAAACTCTGGAAGTGAAAACACTGCTCTACCGAACAAGTAACTTAGAAAATGCAACGAAATCGCCTTCGCCAAGTCTTGTCCACAACATGATCCAAACCTTGGACGAAATCACATTGCAGAAAAATCAGCTAGGAATGAGAGAGGATCTGCTCAACATTTAGCACTTTCTAAAAGGATCGATGAAAAGTTTGAAGTTGTCCGTTATCATTCGCTTCACGCATAATGTTAGTTAACTAAACAGTATCGGGTCAAATCAAAATGAGGCAACCCTCAGCTCCTTCAAAGTGGAAGAGTTGCACAAAGCACCTCAGACACTTGGTGCAGCCGTTGGTACACACACACCGGCGACCAATTGACGGGTAATCTTGGACAACGCTGTGCTGAGCACTCGATTCGGAACAGTAGCGCCTGTGCCCACTCGATTTGGAGCAGTTCCAGCCGAGTGAAGGCCCATCACCGGGCGGCATCTTCTACCATTGCCGGCCGGCCTCCGACCCGCCGATTCCCCGGCTGGTAATGGTAGAGCGGGCCGTCCGCAACAAGTTTCTGAGACCGCTGAAAAGATACCAAAACGTAATAAAATGAATTCCTAAATGACACTCTTGTAATGGAAGTCTGATATTAAAACCGGGCAGTAGTACTCAAAATTCTTCTCCATGGGACATTTTTCTGTGCAAGATATAATCTGAAGCTCTCCGGAGTGCTTTTATTCCAAATTTATGACTTTTTCTTATCTGACGAAATTGCTACAGTCCTGCTCAACCACTTAGGTTTCTTGAGCGATCATTTCTTTTTCATTTGTCCTTTGATTCTAAATTGATACCGCTATTTATGAAAGTAATCAGATAGAATTATCAAAATTAACTATTACCAGCTATTTTAACAATACATGGTTTACACCAGCCTTAAGTGGCTTTCATACATTTGCCGCGGCGGCAGTCGCCCATGGTTAAGCATAGGCCGGCGACGTCGCGGCCGCGGCGCCGCGGCGACGTCGCCGCGACAAGAGCTTGTTTACTTTTTTGCCGCGGCGCCGCCCGGCGACGTCGTCCAGCGGCAAGCGGCAAGGAATGGTCGAGGGGGTATTTTGTCGCTGGGCGACGTTTGTGTGAAAGCGCGGCATGCCGCTCGGCGGCAACTTTTGCCGCGCACCCACTTTTGCCGCGGCGGGGGGGGGGGGGGCGCCGCCGCGGCAAATGTATGAAGGCCCCTTTACGCGCCCTCACTATATGAACGAGTATGTATCATACACACATTGGACTCTTCGTACTTCCGACTTCCGGCACTTCCGATATTCCGGTTTTTTTTGAGGCTTCCGACTTCCGAATTTTTGAATCTGGCTTCCGTTCATCCTTGATCAACACCCCTCTGAGGGCATTGGTCAAAGTTATCACCAGAATATCTGTTCAAGATCTCGAAGGTGATCATAAAATTCGTTATTCTGCTATTTTCGACATCATGGAAAGAATGAACATTATGGAAAACTTGGGCGAGTGGATTCCCTAAAACAACCGTTTCCAGTGACATTTGGATATTTGTTGATATGAGTGGCACACTAGTTGCTTGAGATGATGCGTGTCCGTGTCTTTTCAGTAGAAAAGTAAGGTACCCGAAGAGTGGTCTTTAAAAGATTTTGTTTTGGGATGGGCGAAGGGAGGGAGGCTGAAGAGGGCTGCAACTTCACCTCATGTATCTTTTGTGGATTTCTGATAAATCTTCTAGTAGTGACTCACTACTGTGAACGTACCGACTTTCGAACGGTATTTGACCAATACATTCAAAAATTGATAGAAACAGTAGGGTTCAATGAGTTGTCGAAACGAACGTTGCCAGGAAGAGAAGAAGACCGCTCATCGGTGAGCTGCGAAGCCACCAATTTCAACGTTGTTAATGGCCAAACATTAGCCAACGTTGTTGACAATTTTACAAGTAAATAACGGTTTTGATGTTATTGCCTGACTTTGTCGAACGACCCAAAAAACATGAGCAAGAGAATCTCTTCTTGGGCAGATACAAGTCTGAATTAGCTTCTCCTACCTTGCTACAAGATTGTGAACCACTAATGACGTAAATGCGCTATATCGAATAAGACTTCTTGGAATGGAGGCTATACTCTGTTGAGAACGTGCGAAATGAAGCTACTATTTTCGACCTTATCCGGCGCCAAAAGCCCGGATAACGCTGCGGATAACGGATGCGCGAAAACCTACGGATAACGGTGAAACGGGCAACCTGATACGGATAATCTCCTCATTCCTGATGTACATGTATTTCCAGTATTAACCACTACTTCCTATTTATGAAGATGAATAAGTCACAACTTTCCCAGCAACGTTAATGAGTTCTGGAGCAGGTTCTTATCTCCATTCGATTATTTCAAGGCTCCAAGAGCTAATGTTAATTCGGTGTTGGTGCTGTTGTCAAACAAAGCAATGAGGCTACAGGGCCCAGCGCGTCCAGATTTGCGCGTGAAAGGCAAAATTTTGTACATTTATCGGCTTTTTTCCCATAGCTTTATAGCTATGCCTGAGCGGAAACATAAGCCTAAGGTGTGTAGTGAAAGGGAATGGATTAATGAGTAGCAACATCTCCGAATTTGGACATCGTTACACGATAGTGCGAATACAGGTGGGATCTCAACAGTCTAGCAGCTACCTATTCTGCAAACCGTACTGCAATTTTTTCACTGAGTTGTTATGACGCTGCACAAATGATAGCTGTCACTCCGATGTATTGAATGCGCATAAACATTAATCATCTTTCGTCGTCAGCGAACTGCTCATTTTCAATTCATTACTACGTCTAGCCAACAATTTGTGAATGATTATTGACATGAGCCGGTTGGACAAATTTTCCAGTAGATCACAGCCCTGGGGACACGATGCTTCTCCAATCAGCCCTGTAGCAAAAGCATAAGCATCCTGGCCACGCCACTAATAAATTCGCAGTAATGTAAGTTTCGAGTTGGAAGCTACGGATGACCTGAATTTCAACTTTCACAGAGAGCATTGTAGCAAGGGTACATGCATTTATTATCAGTAACGTTTCTATGATGTCCCTTCTCACGCGGAAAGGTCATGTACAATTATAGCATGTGTACTGTGGAAGGTGATATAGTAAAGTCATTTCAAAATCCAGCCAAGAGGCGTGCGAGATCCTTTTTTTTCTCTTGTAAAAATCAAAGTTCCCAGTCCTAAGATGAATTGCTGCAAAAAAAATGCCACAGGGATAATAACCGGCTTGTAGATAATTGTCGTCGTATGACGAATCATCGGGAGGGGGACCTTTCATACGAAAGTATTTAACGAGGTCGTCTCGCACCTCGCGCACACCTCGTTAGGTGCTATCAACTTTCCTCTTATGTATTTAATAATTCCGAACTTTCCTGATCGCTCACTGGATGCGACTAACCAATACTTCAGCATCCTATTAAATATTGACTTCCTGAACAACTTATCAGTCAAACAATATCAATTAGCAACCTATGAGCACTCTTGCACCTAATTTGGAAACCGTTTCTGCTATGGAATGAGTAGATTTCTTCGTTCTCCATGTACAATCAAGCATTTCTTGGGAACATGGGAATTTCTTTACCTCAACTTCCCTTTTCACTTTTCATTCCTTAACTCTCGGGCAAGGGAAAAATAGAGACGTTTTGCCGCTTTGGAAGAGGTGAAACAAAAAGCGGCAATGCCACTAGAAGATACCAAAAGAAGGACCAAGAAATTGTTTCAAAAATTATAAAAGTGTGTGGACAAGCACCATGCATCAAAAAGAGTACTTTGCCCGTCATCAAACTTTGATCACCTGAAAATGAGTGCACGAGTTATTGTGGCGAAAATAAGGCAACTTTTACGTCTAGCATGTACTAGTCAGAATCCGAATGAACTGGCTAGTTACTCATTGAGTCATGAAATATCGACTCAAGTGGATTATTAGAGTTAAGTCAGCTGTCCCTTAAAAAGGTGTGAGCAAGGTGTGAGACGCCCTCGTTAATTACTTTTCGTATGAATAGTCACCCACCCCGAATCATCTATCTGTAAACACTGGTCATCTCTGGTCGACAGATTCCTCAGTTTCGCTGTTTTTGCACAGATTCCAGACATTAGACTCGATATTAAAATCTCGACAAGTAACGGGTTCCATCAGTTCTCTTTTTCCACCAACAGAATTTTCGCTGAGGCCCTTTTTAGGTTTGCAAGTTCACATGCCAAACACAAATTTACCATCTAGTTTGCATAGCAGCTCTTTTTTTGCAGGGTTACTGTGGGCACGCTGTAGATAATGTGATTGTTACATGTTTTCACTAAGAACATAGCGAAGCTCATGCCGCAGCACATACTCGCAGGGTCGCTATAGACATGCTCTGAAAATCATAGTTAACTAGACGGCATACCCGGCTTCGCTCGGGTGTTTTACTACCCCGGCAATTTCACACCAATGAGGACAATTGCTAGTGCCGACAAATTCATTGCGGATGCCTATAATTTTGGTGGCAAACTTATAAGCAGGCTCATGTAACCCTCTTCCACCGACCCGTAAGCGAAAAGTCAGTAATGTTACTTCAGTGTCAAATTCATGGAAAGCAGTTGCCATATTCGCACTTAGGGTTTAGCGTTTTCGATTGATCCAGTGAACATATTCCTACCTCGTCCCTTTCCAAAAGCGGAGAAAGAGCAAAAGAATTACTGAGTTGATATATCCATGGAGAATAGTTGTCATATTCGTGTACGGCGCAATGGAAAATCCCAGTAGACACATCTTCACCGGCCCGTGGACGAAAATGGTGAAAAATCATACAAATAATTAGATATTCTGCACAAAATGGTTATCATATTCGTGTTTAGCGTATTGGGGAACCCCAGTAACCATGTCCTCACCACCCCTGGCCGAAAATAGCAAGAAATCAGAAAATCGATAAGTCGATAATTCGTGCAAAACGGTTATCATATTCGTTTTCAGCGCACTTACAAACCCCAGTAGAGCTGACTCTACTGACTCTCATGCAGAAATATCGAAAAATCAATAAAATCGATAAATCGATATTTCGTGCGAAACGGTTATCATATTCGTGTTCAGCACACTGACAAACCCCAGTACAGCTGACCCTACTGACTCTCGTGCAGAACTATCGAAAAATCAATAAAATCAATAAATCGATATTTCGTGCAAAACGGTTATCATATTCGTGTTCAGCGCACTGACAAACCCCTGTAGAGCTGACTCTACTGACTCTCATGCAGAAATATCGAAAAATCAATAAAATCGATAAATCGATATTTCGTGCGAAACGGTTATCATATTCGTGTTCAGCACACTGACAAACCCCAGTACAGCTGACCCTACTGACTCTCGTGCAGAACTATCGAAAAATCAATAAAATCGATAAATCGATATTTCGTGCAAAACGGTTACCATATTCGTGTTCAGCGCATTGAGAAACCCCATTAGACATGTCCTCGCCGCCCCCGGGCAAAAGTAGCGAAAAATCAATAAAATCGATAAATCAATCGATAATGCCTGGCACGAAGTAGCCTAAAACCTCCGCCGGCCCATGAGGAATGAGCATGCAAAGTATGGTCCCGATCGGTTCACTCTGCGCGATTTCTATAAGGAACATACATACATACATACACACACACTCACAGACATTCTACTTTATATATAGACTAGCTCCCGTACCCGGCTTCGCTCGGGTGTTTTATTACCTCTGCTACATCATACTGCTGAGGCCAATTACTATCATCGACAAATTCATTAAAATCTCCATAATTTTGGTGACCAGCATGTTAGCGAAGCCCAGGTGACGTTTCCCATCGTCTTGTGGGCGAAAAGTTAGCAAAGCTATTTCGGTGACATTGAATCGATGTATTCGTACAAAGTGGTTTCCATATTCATGCTCAGCGTATCGAGGAACTCCAGGAGACATGTCTTCACCGCTCCATTGGGCGGAGGAGCCAAAAATCAATAAAATCGAAAAATCGATATTTCATGCAAAATGTTTGTCATATTCGTATTCAGCGTATTGAGGAACCCCAGGAGACATGTCTTTGTCCGTCCCCGAGCGAAAATGGGGAAAAATCGATAAAATCAATAAGTCAATATTTCGTGCAAAATGGTTGTCATTCTTGTTCAGCGTATTCAGGAACCCCAGTAGACATGTCTTTACCACCCCATGATCAAGAATAGCGAAAAATCAATAAAATCAATAAATCGATAAATTGGTGCAAAATGGTTGTCATATTCGTGTTCAGCGCACTGAGGTACCCCAGTAGGCATGTTCTCGCTAGTCCCTGGTCAAGATGAGCGGAAAATCAATAAAATCAATAAATCGATAAACTGGCGCAAAATGGTTGTCCTGTTCGTGTTCAGCGCATTGAGGTACCCCAGTAGGCATGTTCTCGCTAGTCCCTGGCCAAGAAGAGCGAAAAATCAATAAAATCAATAAATCGATAAATTGGCGGAAAATGGTTGTCATATTCGTGTTCAGCGCATTGAGGTACCCCAGTAGGCATGTTCTCGCTAGTCCCTGGTCAAGAAGAGCGAAAAATCAATAAAATCAATGTAATCGATAAACCAATCGATAATCCCAGGTGCAAAGTAGCCTATAACCTCCGCCGGCCCCCAAAGAACCTACATGCAAAATTTGGTCCCGATCGGTTCATCCTCCGCGATTTCTATTCGGAACACACAAACACACACACACACAAACACACACACAAACACACACACACACAAACACACACACACACAAACACACAAACAAACTTTCACTTTTATATATACAGATGTGTGTGTGTGTGTGTGTGTGTGTGTGTGTGTGTGTGTGTGTGTGTGTGTGTGTGTGTGTGTGTGTGTGTGTGTGTGTGTGTGTGTGTGTGTGTGTGTGTGTACCGGAAAAATCTGATTACATCACGATGTTCAGCGTGTCAAGTTACATATAAAAAGTGTGCAAATTTTCAATTTTACCTCAATTTACAGGTGTTTGGTCCAACTTTCGTCGCTTGGAAAATCCACAGTTGTTTACATCCCAGTGAAAATGAATGGTTCTTGGTGTTTATTTGTCTGCGTTTATCAAGTCACGTAAAGGACAGAATGAGTACTCAGAACTTCAAGAACAAGTTGTCGGCCCAGCTTTGCCCAAAAACAACTTGCAAACAAGCTTTTAACTAGAAAATCGTTGTCGACAAGTCTGACGTCATCATGTCACCCAAAACCAAGTTGTCGACAAGCTTTTCTCCCGACAACTTGTCCACAAGGAAGAGAAAAAACAAGTTGTCGACCAGTTTTCCCAAAAAGCAACTTGCAAACAAGCTTTTGTCGGAAAAAGTTGTTGACAACCTTCTAGCTAAACAACCTGTCGACGAGAGAGAGTCATGTTCTCATACCCGCGTAACAGACGATGCAACCGTTGAGGACACCAGGGCAATGGTTGCTATATTACATTTGTAGGAAAGCGTTTGCTTCCTAATGAAGGACAGCTGTGCAAGCCTACGCGTACACAGGTCCTACCTTGAGCAATTTTGTAGTGTAGGGCTGACAGATTGTCAGTGAAGGACGGGTCAGGAACAAGTTCACACGGTCAACTTGTCGACAAGCTTTTGGGCGGACAACTTGTCGACAAGGAAGTGCAAAACCAAGTTGTCGACAAGTTTTTGGAAAAGCAAGTTTCAGATGCGATCAGATACTTGCTCGCCAAATGCTTGTCGACAAGTTGTTTTTGGGGTTCTGAGTATGGTTTACAGAGGGATCAAGCCAGATAGATGGGTAACAGATCGGACGCTGGGAGCATTACGGGAAACGGGCTACTGCTATGGAGGAGATACGATGGCGTTCAGTAATGAGGAAAATGCCACTATATGGGTCTCTAGCTTATAGAGTAGCGCGCCGGCGTCAATTGTGGGAAGGATGCCACTGGGCGAGTTCACACATGCGAGAGTGGTGCGCCGGCGTCCAAGGGGGGAAGACGGGTCCCTCGCTGTGATAAAGATGCGTCGACGTGTGGAAGAGCGACAGGAGGCGGGACCAGTGCTGTGGCAAGGGTGCACTAGGGAGACGGGTCCACCGGGTCCACCGCTGTGATAAGAGTGCGCCGACGAACAGAAGTGAGGGAGACGGGTTCACGGCTGTGGGAAGTGTGCGTCAGTGTCCTAAAATGAGGAGACCGGACCAGAACTATGTAAGAGTGCACATGTCCTTTTCTGGATGAGGGATGTGCCGATGCCCACCTCGCTTTTCCCTCTTACATATTCCTTTCGCGACCTGGATGTGAATTATTTTGTTCCACATTCTCTTCCCACATCCTAATTCATTTGCCCCTGAATCGACCACCGCCTTCATCCTGTTCATATACAGCGGTGGAACCTTATCCCTCAAATTATCACAACTGCCATCTAAACATGAATCATTCCAAGAGATCATTTGTAGTGAATTGGCTACATACATGCAATTATAAGAATGCGAGCGAAGCGAGCATCAATAGAAGTCTGGAAGTCAGGCCGGAAGCCGGACGGCCAGGCTGGTTCTCTTTATATCAACTAAATATTTGCCGTAAGGGATAGTTCCTGCTAATCACGAATGTAATTGCATATACAGAAGCCGCGTCGCGCGCGTCGTAACCGATGTTTTCCGCTGCTGTTATGCTATATCTAGCAGCTTTTCTAACCGATTTTGGGGATTTTCGACCAAATCGGGGGAGAGAGAGACTAGAAATAGCATTCCGGCAGCAGACGACACCGATCCCGGTGCCCGCGCGGTGAGGTTGCGCTGCGTCCTTCTCGAGGCTGCGGACGGGCCACCGCCATTGACGTTCGCTGTACTCATTACATTCAGGATAAATACATAATACCATTGCTCTCGTAATCCTCGTGAAATAGAAACTCTCGCTGATCCCACGTAGCTTCTAACGCAAAGCTTGCATGGCTGCGAAGATGCTAGTCTGTAGCTCGACTGCGAATGGCGTATAAATCATATGGATGGTAAAGTTCAGTAACGTAAACTTCGCCAGTGGATCTCAGATGGGCAATTTGTATTGCATGCTGGCGTTCGTCGCAACTATTTGATGAAGGATTGGCCCAGGTGCATCTCTGCCGCAGATAAGTAGCAGATGAAACGCAAGCATTTTTGGCATCACGGATATTCGTGAAGTCCACGACTATCCTTACCGATATTGGTACGATTATTCCAAGTGGATCTCCTACCTCAGCCCATACATTCGGTATTTCATAGGAAATGGTACCTATGCATGTTAGCTCAGAGAGGACCGGTAAATCGACTTTGCCCGCGATTACGACTGCACTGGTCCCATTGATGGGAGGACGCCGCATGATGCGGCTGGAAGGAAATTTCATTGAATATATATCAAAAAATTATATATATATATATATATATATATATATATATCAAAAAATTATATCGGTTGGCCAATATCGTCAGGGGTCGTAACTGCGACCAAAGGCTTCCCAGTGGCCCTTTATGAGCTAACAGACTGTACTTACGACATCCCCAAAAGGTCAAAAGAATGTCATTCCCCCATCGAAGAAAAAGTTAGACCATCTTCCGCTGTTGAAAACCCCCTTTCCAGAACATGGCCAATCAGCGCATAGGAATGGCGCAAACTGGCACCCTTATCGTGAGAGCAGGCACTGCCGCTGATGGGCTTCCAATGTGAGAGGGAAAGAATTTACCAAATCTGACGATCTACAAGAATCGAAAAGATGAACATGGGAATTAACTCTGCTTCGTGAAGATATCCTTCCATAGTGGTCTCCACTCCGTTTGATCTCTAGTGTAAACACCGTTTTTCATTTAATAGCCACTCTCTACAAATAAAATAGAGGCACATGTGGCCGACCTGCTACCAAACACTTACGTGAACGCTTCTAGAAATACACAGTGTCCACGTAAATCTATGAACCAGAACTCATCCCATCAGTATTAGAAAGCTCTGCGTAATAAATAATAACAGCAAACACCAGTTTAGTATGCTTTTAATTCTGCTACAACATAAAATACCAATATTACATATCTACAGCTCTTCTTCATACTCCTCGTCCTCGTCGTCATTAGCAGCGACCTCCTTTGCGGTCTCAGTCATAGCAGGCTTCTGGACAACTGGAGCAGAGGTCTTCGTTGCACCACCCTGCACGGTTCCATCTCTCGCTGCTTCTGAGACTGCCGCCAATATACTTAATGGGTCCATATCTTTCTCCACGAACATCTTCTCCTGACTCAGTTGTTTTTCCGATGTTGGTAGCGACTTGGACACCTGTTTTTCCGGTTGGGGTTGCGACGTGGATGCTTGTTTGTCCGATGAGGGCGGCAGCGTGGGTTCCTCAGAATGACCTTGTTCCTTGGGAGGTTCAGGTGTATTGCTTACACTGCTTGACTCCGAACCCACTTTGTGAGCCCTAGGCGGAGGCACTGGGGGCAGCGGAAGCGACTTGATAAGCCGATGCGGAGGCACCGGGCGCGGAGCAGAAATCAACCGATGTGGTGGCAGAGGACGTGAACTGGGTGGAGGCTTTGGTGGAGGCACCTGTTGACCAAGATTCGCTGGGGGAGCAGGGGGTGGTGGCAAAGTTGGGATAGGCGCTGGTGTCGGCGCCTCCGTTTTCCGGAGAATAGTGGGAAAGCGTTGACGAATCGAAGCTTGCGCGAGTTGTTCGGAACTGGTGGACACTTCCGCATCTGATTGCGAAGTCCGTGAAGGTTGAACAGGGGCATCGCGAATTGGCGTAGTCGGTATTATGATTGGACCTGTCCTGCCTCCGACCACCATCTGCAATTAAAGAAATTACAACACCTGTGTTGTGAAAGTTTTTTTTACACGGCAGAAAACCTGTGCATACCACTTCTCTCTGGTTCGCATTCAAAACTCCGGCTGAACCGCCGTCACCTCTCACAGCTCCAAAATTCGGACGCTCCGGACTGAAACGAATGTCGTCAAAGCAGAAAGGAAGATTATCCTGGGCTAGAACTACGTACACTCGAGAGAGGGGTATTATAGGAGGATCAGGTGGAGGATGCAGAGCGGAGTGGTGTCTGTGTCCATCTCCTTCACGACTTCGATGACCTCCTATCTGTTGATGGTTGCTAGAAAACCTATTTTGAAATATAAACAGTTTCGTCTTCGTTGTTCGAAATCTCGCTAAAAATAAGTAGAACCGCCCTTTTGTATATGTGCAAATGCAAACTACTACCGCGCTTTTGGGCCCCAAACAGATGCCGGGGCAAATTCGCAAGCGATATTGTATGTACGCATAGTGAAGCCTTTTCTACCACAAACAGCAAATAGATTCCCAAAATGTCTCTTTTTCGCTTGTGCAGACTTAAATAGACGTTCTGCTTAGTCTGCCCCTGCAAAGCCAATATTATCCCACAAACTCTTTTCTGAAAATAGGACCACTTTCTCAAGTCTAGCTCTCTTCATCTATAACAGTAATACAGATCCCCACTCATTAATGAATCTAAATATGAGTAGAAGTTCATGGGGTTTCAAATGCAGAGAGTAATGTAGACCATGGAAAATCGAGGAGTTCCTCGCAGAAATTTTTCTGAGCGAACTTTGTCTTGGAACAGGTACGAATGATTTACGCTGTCATCAAAACGAGAACGAATCATAACATGCAAAATGAACTTCCGATGATAAAACATCAATTCGTGGCAAAAAAACATTCTTCAATATCTCCTACCAGCAAGCATTGAGGGATCACATTAAAATATTAGGGGGTGCGCAGCGGTTGATCCGGTTCGGATTTTCGCATCTCTTCCTCCCTCTTCTAATTGTCACCTGAGGATACCAGTTAGAGGTACGAGAAATGGGCCTAGAAATTTGGTCGGATCAACAGCGTCACAGCCAGGAATGATGTTTTGCGGCGTTGCAAGCCTAGATTTGTGGATGAATTGTCCGTAGATTACTTTTCCATCGTCTCATGCAGTTACGAAACCGCAGGTTTATGTAGGAAGAATGTTTGCGATGCTTCAACCATCCATAACTGTATTGTAATGCGCTAGTTCGAAAAAAAAAGGTTGAAGTATTCCAAGAGTTGCTGGAGCTGAGTTGATGGAGACTTTCCCTATGCAAAATTGGACAGAAAGAACAGTAGGGCTTCGAGGCATGATCAACATCTTTGGACTTCTACCTGACTTTCACTTGATGTTGATGAAACACTGATTTTTTTCTCAGTTCTGAGAAAGCACGGCAAAAAACGGCATAAATCTCCAGATCAAAAGATCAATTGATATAATCAGACTTATTATTTTTGACTTCCCGTTCACGCTCATTTTTCTACTTCAACTGCTCCATGCTTACCTTTACTTTCTAGTCATTTGACAATAAACTACCTCTACGAATTGATCCGTATTAGCGGAGGTCAGGTATGAAGGTGGGAAAGTGTCCGGCAACTGAGCAAGACACCCACAGCTTATCTTGTGGATACAATGCAGAAAGATCAGCATTCAAGGGCTTCTCATACAGATTTTTGGGATTAAGAAATGAATAACTACTACAGATAAACTGCTATAGCAAATTGTGGACAGGGTAGAATTGCAACAACTAATTCCAATAATTGTCGGTAACAAATAATGCGCAAAATCTGCCACCGAAAGCGAATTCTCATTAATATTATTTAGATAAATAAATCCTACTCTCGGATCTGGAACTAGTTAAGCTTATGAGCTTCTTTCCCCCTACATTTTAGAAAGAAAATCACTTTAATGCTATAGCTAGTTCATTACAACTATTGAAGGGAAGTGGAAGTGAGTTTGAAAGGTGTAGAGTTATGGTTCTTAGATTACTTCAAAGTATTTCTAGTGAAAATTTGAAAGCGTGTATTTTTTGAGTATTTAGTCCCAGGATCTTACGATTTTACGCAATAATTGTAGCCGTATGATTTTATTTGACATGATGTCTCCATGCAAAAAAGCACGACGGTTCTGTCTAGATGATTTCCGCCTCGGGAATAGTTCAGTGCAAAATCAAAATAAGCAGTACTAATGTTAATGTACATTATTAATATCAATCATGCGATTATAACCTGTAAAGTGATGTTAATGGATGTATTGATGGAGAACCAGAATAAATAAACTTGCGTGCAAAGTTCCTTATTGTACAGAATGCCAGTACAGGTAGAATGGTTTTTCTTGTAGTTGTTTCATTTGAAATGATGTTTTTACCTATCACGGATGGCATTATAGCAGCTCGGAGAGCGAAACTTGCAGAAGCCAGTTACTGCAACAGTATGTTCCGAATAACGACTTCCTCAGAGCTATGTAAGGATACTAGATGTACAACTTGTCCACAAATCAGCGCCTGCGACGTAACTACTGGGCATTGTTGTTCTGGCGCTCTTGATCCGGTTGGATTTTTTGTTTTCCTTCTCGCACGTTCAATTGAATATCCTCAAATAATTAGCGGAGGGAGGAAGTGGTGCGAAGATCTGATCGGATTAACCGCCTGTTCTCCAATATTAGGTTGTCAGAAAAGTTTTCCGCCACTCGCTTCCTCTTCTCGCCAATCTTTTCGCAGTTGGTCGGCAACTTTCGCACAGGTGCGACAGTCGGAGCCTAGGCTCTCGCCCCCTTCACTTCAGACAGGGGTCCGGCAGATCCCCTTCACATAAGCGAAGGGGAGGAGACCGGGGTAAAACCCCGGTAAAAAATTAATAAAAATTTTTTCGGGTGATGGAAACGATGGAAGAAATGAGAAGAAGGACGCAAATGAGGGGAAGACGAAGTAACAGAAGGCAATATCAGGATGTTAGACGGAAACATTCAGCTAACAGCAGATTCTGCATCTACTCGGCGCGATGTTTCTAACATTGTACATAAATTGTCTCTGAATGGTTTATAAACCCGTCTTCCAGGACGGGGTCTGTAACAGTTTGCCAACCCGAGTTGATATGTGAAGCCGTTGATCTTATTGATTGGACACGCCAAGACTCGTTGACCGAGGCGGTAGCCGTGGCAGGCAGCCAGCACAGCATGGAGCGATCCGCCTCCGGGCTCCAAATTTTTATCCAGTTCGAGCCTTTCAAAAATGGGGATTTCGTCGCTTCTGTGCCTGTTGATGTACATCCCAGGGATCAACATGATGAGTAGGTCTAGGATATGTTGGTAAATCCAACAGGCAGAACGAGGTGGCCCTCTGCCTTTAAGAGGCCGGCTCCGGTACCCTTCATCCTTAGCGGGAACGACTTACAACGTCTTTCCAGAAGAAGTGACGAGTGATACAGGTGTAATTTCACAAAAAGTGGTCACTATGTACCCTTCATTTATATGTCGACGTTTCAAATAAGGAAGTTATAAGGGAAAACAGCCGTTTTTTGGCACTTTTCAGAATGATCAAAGGGGAAGGGGTTGCCGTGGGTGAATTATAGGGTTTCGGAGACGAGGAGGTAGGATATGAAGTGCTGATATTCCTCGGACCCTCCCTTTTTGGAAAGAATTGAACGCAATTTGAATGTTTTTTCATGTTGAAATTAGTGCCAGATTTTCCTCGCCCAGGCGATGAGTCATCGTGCCGCCGCCGCCAATTAGCTGGAGATGAAAGGGTATACCTGAGCTTGCCTAAATAGATGAACGCAAACGGCAACTGAATTATAAACAACACCTACGTTTGTAATGTGACGACCTCCACCCCCCCCCCCGTCGTCACCTTTTTGTGACAGCCGGCGCTAAGAAAGCTGCCGCTACCCCCTCTCCTATACCTCGGAGTCCATGACCCCTTCACTTTTGGCAACTCTGACAGGCCTCAGACCCCTCAAACCCCTTCATTTCGCAGACCCCCGGCTCCCCCCTCCCCTATCGCACCTATGCGACAAAGGTGGTTGGAGAGCGCCTTCTGGAGCGGTTTGATGAGATTCCGCCGCGTGATGCCCGTGAGCTAGTGAAGGAACTTCAGTGCTATCGTAATACAATAGATGTTCATCTACATCGATCCAGAGCGATAAGGGAATACGACTCATGTATTCACCCTGACCTGAGCTGCCTCAATCTCAAGTGTTGAGAGATGTGCACCTGAACATTTTGACTTTTCCACAGACTTTCGCTTTGGTCGACAACTTGATTAAAAGTGGCGAAAAATTGGCTTCCTAGGTAAGTCATATAAGAAAGTGCAGGTGGTTTTGTCGCAGGTAAGCTGAGATCCTAGTGGCAGAACGAGAATGTACCCACAGAAGGTAATGCTCAGTGTTTGGTGGAATTAAAGTGGAACCACTCACTCGCAGCTGCTGCCAATGAACCCCATTGCTATCGCCGGAGTTTCTGTCAATAATGATGCTACCTATATCATGCAATTATTGGTTGTATTGTAAAAAGACAATAAATTTGAAGAGACAACTCAAAAATGGCGGGGAGCTTTTCCGACAACCCAATAGTGATGGCGATTCCTCCTAGTTGTTTAGTAGGACTAAATTTTCGAGTAACTCATATCTATAACTTTCCCATATACAGTGCGTTTCATAAATATGTAGGCACCCCAAAATTTATAGGTTTCGCTATATTGCGCTGATTTTTGAAACCCGCCACCAAGATCAGTGGAACTGGCGTGTCAGAAAACCCCTTGTCCGAGAAATTCATAACACGACCTCTTAATCCTGGTCCACTGGCTCCAATTTTCGATATCAGTCCGATATCAGACCGTTTCATAAATATGTAGGCAGTGGAAAAAACCGAAAGTTTTTCTAGGATAACTGTGTTCCAGGAGTTTGTAAGAATTTCTTCATTACATATTGGCTCGAAAATTTTTCTCCGCATACCATCCACAAGGTTCTCGATGTTACCTTCGTCCATCAGCGACTGCAACGACCTCCAACTCCACCACAAGATTATACTGCAGTGCACTATCGTATGCACGTAGCAAAAGTATTCCCTACAGGTTCTCAGTCAGGCTGAAGGTTAAGCTGCACAATATCTAGTAAACCAGGCGAATCTTGCTCTGATTTGACCAGCTTTTGGTAGAACTGGGCTCAGGCACAGTTACTTCCTCCTGCCGGGAAGTGTGACTTCGAAACTTTCCACCACTCAAAATTGGCAGAGCGTGCAGATCAAATGCATGCCAACGTTCTTGTGCATCCATGCGTCAGAAATTGACAGTCAGCTGCAGCGTTCTAGGATGGGGAACCAAAGCAGACGTCAGCGAACTTCTCAGTCCAAAGTTTGAGTGGTGGCATAGGAGTGCCCATTTTCAAAACGAGCTCCTGTAACGGCGTACATCACCCCCGCCGTCTAGATTTCACTTCTTTTGTGCAAGAATATCATTTTCGACTGATCCGTACTAAAATTAGCATGTGCACAGGTAAGACGTGGCCCACCTTGTGTCTGTCTGTGAAGATTGAGAATTTGGCCAAGTCTCACCTCCCAAACTTCCCTTTCTCTCGAGCAGATCTCTGTACTTCAGCTATTGTGTAATTGGTTGAAACAGTACAACGAGCCCAGAACTTTCATCAATCCTCTAATTTGAGACGAGAATCCTACATTTCTGATTTGAAAAGTGTTTAAGTGAGATGGTACATCATGCATTGTGTGGGCTGAGCATGATGCCAATCGGGAAATTCGCTTTCAATCCTGACTGCACAGCATATGGGGATGTGCTGGAGACCCATTTTGGTCGTATGTAGAAAATCTGCTGAAAAGTGGTCGAGGCTCCGTGGGAAGAGCGCCGAAGATGTTGGCTACAGCATGATTTGGCAAGTCAGGTGAATGGAGGGGTTTAGCTTGAGCCTATCTCCTCAGACAAGGAAAGTGGGGCTCGAAACATAATACTGATGTGATTTTTCTACACATGTTTTCCTTTTTGTAGTTTAGAGTGAGCTCAACATCAAGTAATTTGAGGTTGTTCTAACTGCCTACATATTTATGAAACGGTCTGATATCGGACTGATATCGAAAATTGGAGCCAGTGGACCAGAGTCTAGAGGTAGTGATATGAAAATTGGAGACAAGGGGTTTACCGACATGTCAATTCCACTAGGCAAGATGATGGGTTTCAAAAAGCAGCGCAACATAGCGGAACTTATAAATGTTGGGGTGCCTACATATTTATGAAACGCACTGTATATATATATATATATATATATATATATATATATATATATCAGTGGCGGACGCAGAAAGTGGGCGGGAGGGGGGGCGTGGGAAGAAAAGTGGGGTCTCCGCCGTTTTGGGGACCCAGACGGAAAATAAAATTAATAATAATATTAATTATAATAATAAACAATAAATAAAAAATATATTAAAAATAATAATAAAAATAAACAATTAAAAATAAACTAACACAAGATTTTTATTTGTATTGTAAAGTAATTTCGAAAATTTGGCGACCCATTCTCGGGGGGGGGCGCCCCCCCCCCCGCCCCCCCCCCCCCCTGCGTCCGCCACTGATATATATATATATATACTAGCTGCCGTACCCGGCTTCGCTCGGGTGTTTTACTACCTTGGCTACATCACACTGCTGAGGCCAACTACTATCGCCTACAAATTCATTGAAACACTAAAACCTTCATAATTTTGGTGATCAGCATGTTAGCGAAGCCCAAGTGACCCTTCCCCATAGACTTGTGGACAAAAAGTTAGCAAAGCTATTTAGGTGATAGTAAATCGATACATCCGTACAAAATGGTTGTAAGATTCATATCCAGCGTATCGGGGAACCCCAGGAGACATGTCTTCACTTCCCCATTGGGCAGAAGAGCCAAAAATCAAGAAAATCAATAAATCGATATTTCGTGCAAAATGGTTATCAAATGTGTGTTCAGCGTATTGAGAAACCCCAGTAGAGACGTCCTTGTCCGTCTCCGAGCGAAAGTGGAAAAATCGATAAAATCAATAAATCGATATTTCGTGCAAAATGGTTGTTATGTCCGTACTCAGCGTATTGAGGAACCCCAGAAGACACGTCCTTACCGCTCCATTGGACAGAAGTGCCGAAAATCAATAAAATCGATAAATCGATATTTCGTGCAAAATGGTTGTCATATTCGTATTCAGCGTATTGAGGAACCCCAGGAGACATGTCTTTGTCCGTCCCCGAGCGAAAATGGGGAAAAATCGATAAAATCAATAAGTCAATATTTCGTGCAAAATGGTTGTGACATTCGTATTCGGCGTATCGAGAAACCCCAGAAGACATGTCCTCACCGACCCCTGGCCGAAAATAACGAAAAATCAATAAAATCGATATAATCGATAAATCAATTGATAATCCCAGGTGCAAAGTAGCCTATAACCTCCGCCGGCCCGCGAAGTATATGCATGCAAAATTTGGTCCGGATCGGTTCACCCTCCGCGATTTCTATTCATTACATACATACACACACACACACATACAAACTTTGACTTTTATATATACAGATATATATATATATATATATCAGTGGCGGACGCAGGGGGGGGGCGCGCCCCCCCCCGAGAATGGGTCGCCAAATTTTCGAAATTACTTTACAATACAAATAAAAATCTTGTGTTAGTTTATTTTTAATTGTTTATTTTTATTATTATTTTTAATATATTTTTTATTTATTGTTTATTATTATAATTAATATTATTATTAATTTTATTTTCCGTCTGGGTCCCCAAAACGGCGGAGACCCCACTTTTCTTCCCACGCCCCCCCTCCCGCCCACTTTCTGCGTCCGCCACTGATATATATATATATATATATATACATATATATATATATATATATATACCAGTCTGGCCGTCCGGCTAACGCCGGACTTCCAGACTTGTGCTGAAGCTCGCTTCGCTCGCACACTCCGCATACGATGCAGAAAAAAAAGGTGGACATATTTAGTAGATCCTGCATCCTCCCGAGTAAGTCCATCGACTTTTGGAAAGCTCTCGATCGCGTGAGCGGTAGCCTTCCTCCACGTGGGAGAAGTAATTTCTTTTGATTGGCCCTAGTGGCTGGACGTAGCCGATTCAGTGGAAATGATCTTTTGAAATAATCTATCTTTAGCTGGTTGTTGTGGTAACTCGAGTAATAAGGGTCTGCCCATGTATAAAAACAGAGTGAAGGGTGGGGTCGATTCAGATGCAAATGGACTGGAATGAGGAGGAGAATACGGATTGGAATAACGTGCACCTAGGTCACATAGGTGGAAGGAATAGCCAGAACGGGTGCCAGGGCACAATTCATGAAGAAATTTACCTAGGCCGCGGCGAAATTCTTTTTCTGGACGCGGGCGCCCTTATCACAACGCTGGACCGTCATGCGTTCCCCCACTTTTGGGCCCCGGCGCACCCTTATCGCAGTGGTGGACCCGTCTCCCCCACTTCTGGGCGCCGGCGCACCCTTATCACAGTGGTGGACCCATCTCCCCCACTTCTGGGCGTCGGCGCACCCTTATCACAGTGGTGGACCCGTCTCCCCCACTTCTGGGCGTCGGCGCACCCTTATCACAGTGGTGGACCCATCTCCCCACTTCTGGGCGCCGGCGCACCCTTATCACATTGGTGGACCCGTCTCCCCCACTTCTAGGCGTCGGTCGTCGTCGTCTGTATGTATGTATGTGTTTCAGACCGTTACGAAATTCTACAATTGGTCAGTGATCGTGATTGTGAGATCATATAAAAGCCTAGGAATGGGTGTGGTATGGTTGAGTGGGGTAGGGATGAGATCGAGGAGAAGGTTGGACAATGTGCAACGGGTCCGTCAATGGAGTCAATACAGAAGGGCTGCGCTGGCGCCCAGAAGTGGGGGGACGGGTCCACCACTGTGATAAGGGTGCGCCGATGCCCAAAGTGGGGGAGACGGGTCCACCACTGTGATAAGGGTGCGCCGGCGCCAAAAGTGGGGAAACACCCGGAGTCGGGTCCAACGGTGTGATAAGGGTGCGCCGGCGTCCAAAAGTGGGAACTCGCCTAGAGTCGGGTCCAACGGTGTGATAAGGGTGCGCCGGCGTCCAAAAGTGGGAAAACGCATGGAGTCGGGTCCAACGGTGTGATAAGGGTGAGCCGGCGTCGAAAAATGGGGAAACGCCTGGAGTCGGGTCCAACGGTGTTATAAGGTAGCGCCGGTGCCTAAAAATGGCAGAGAGTCCGAAAATGTGGAGATCGACGGAGGAAGGATGCGCCGCTGTCCACTACTAAAGAAATGACACGAGTCAGCTGCATATTTGCTCAATCGTTTCGCTGGCGCCTAGAATCAATGGTAAAAAACTAGAAGTCAGACCTCAGCAGTGATTAATATGCAATCCGTGTAAATCCCTCCTCCTTACATCCCCTCTCGCGTTCCTCTCCTCTCAATTGTTTATGGATACACCACATCCTCCTCTTTTATATGTTCAAAGTGGCTCTTATCACTTGACCAGTTATAACAAACAAAGAATGATAAACTGTTTCCTGCGATCATTCCAGATCTAATCAGTCATACTAATTATTCCAGTCAACTATATATATGACGCTGCCAACTAATTTGTCCGCGTAAAAATGCAAGTTGGGAATGAATGGCCAGAATCCGGACCGTTCGGGGTATGGCACAGAGAAAATGAAATGGTGGCATAAATCGAACCGTTCGGATTTTGCCATTCATTTTCTACTTTGCATTTTTACTAGGACAAATTAGTTGGCAGCGTCATATATGTTTTGAATAGTTCAACAGCTATTTCAGTGGAGCAAAAGGTAAAATTGCCGCGAGAAACTCGATTTGTCCTCTTTGATAGGTCCAGTTTCACATGAAGAAAAGCAATGGAAAAGATGTAGAACGCATTATAAGTGGTATGGCTGAGTTCATTAGGATGAAAAAGGGAAAAGTCATGCGAGCGAAGCGAGCATTGGGAAAAGTCTGGAAGTCCGGCGTCAGCCGGACGGCCAGACTGGTGTGTATATATATATATATATATATATATATATATATATATATATATACATATATATACATATACATATATATTATAGTATATATATATATATATATACATATATATACATATACATATATATTATAGTTTGCCCTTATTTTTTAGCGTGAGGAAAGCATTAGGTTGGGCAATAAGTTCGTGCTGTTTTCTTAACCATTCAGTGTATTTTCCCGAAGCGGACCAGTTGAACCTAAGCTTTTCTAAAAGTTAATTTCCGCAGTACTTCTTCTTCACATCTAGAGCAAGTCCTCACGAAAAATCGTCTCATAACTCTACGAACTGTGCGTACAGGACAAGTGGCATCCTCCAGCCCAAAATCGACCTCTCTGAAGCAAGCATCCACTTCTGCGCTGTCTCGTCAACAGTATTGGCTTCCAGTTAGACCCTGTTAACGTCCCCAGCAGCTTGAGCTGCATTTGTTCCACAATTGTAGAGAAACAGTTGGAGCCGTCGGAGATTTACGTTCTTGTGGAACTGGAGGGTCACATTTCATGCGACAGAAAATGAGAAGTGGCGGAAATTGAGGAAATTGGTTATAATATTCGTAAAGAGCAAAACAAGAGCTACAAGATGACCTATGACAGGCAGTCGGAATAAGTTCGAATCCTCGTGGAAAACTGAGTTGAAAAAAACCGCACGAACTTATTGCCCAACCCAATACAATAACAGCATTCTTTGAAAAGTACTGAACAAGGATATGGCTACAATGTATGTTTACACATACACTTTTCATGTATAGTTATTGTGATAAGGCGTCTCAAAATAACTGGCAGTTGAGCGTTTGGCGGGACCTAATCGACCCTCTCACTTAAGGCGTGTTTCTAATGCATCGTTCGTTCAGACCCCTCCTCGCTTCTGCAGCTGCGAAGCTATGGAATCGCGCAAGAAATCTACCTATCTATTCGAGAAGAACGGCAGCTACACAAGTATTAGGTCGGTGCATAATTAATGTGGCTTTTTAGCGACTCCTTTTCTCGTTGGAAATTAACTTCTTGAACGGTTTTTCCATGTTGATAATCCTCTCCTTTCACTCAGGAACGGTGTCATCGAAAATCGGATCCATATTCATCATTTCATGCTCTACCATTTCGGGAAAGCTTGGAATGGAGCACAGTCATTTCACGATCACAACGAAATTTTGGCTGAAGAAAAATCAGCAAAACCAAGTCGAAAAATACTTAAGTAGTTTAAGTAGGAAAGCACAATCCTATTGATGAAGAACGAAGAGCTCTACGACCAAATGTGGACGACCAGGAACGTTTGCCAACCGTGGAAGAGAGGAGGGTTCGATTGACAGGACTCCTCAGAAATGGAGCCTGCTCGTTCTGCTACAGAGAATCGGTGGAAATTCGAATATTGTTCCTGTCTGAGAGTTCGTGCGGACCCATGTAGCCAATCCATGCTTTTCTGTATGGTCGAATGATCCACGTTGAAGAGTTCGGACAGCATTCCCATTGTCAAGCTTTCGTCTTCTATGGCTGTCCGAAGCGTTGGTGCTCGGAATTTGATGGCCAATCTACCAACCTCTTCTTTCTTCATCTGTGAAGCTCATACCTTACGAATATGAACAGTCATTCAACTTAACCTTGCTGTTTGGTCCATCTTTGAAAGGATTGCTGAGATCGCGGAATGTCCTGCATTCCAACTTTTCCCGAAGTGATGAATCATATTATGACGGATACTGATGAGGATTTCGATAGTGCTTTTGGCGAGTGGAAAGAAAGGATTGCTTCCATAGGGAAAAAACCATTTGGAGAGCTCCTGTTTTTATTGAGAAAAAAAAAGTCGCGAAGAAAGCCGCATTAATTACGCACCAATCTAATAGAATTCTCAAACTATCAAAATTTGTGCCGGAGCATATGGCCGGCTGTCAAATCGATAATGTAAACATTCCACTTGAGTGAACTTATTTTGTCTTTCACGATCATGTCGGGAAAGGGTGACACAACATTTCCACGATTGTCTAACCTAAAAGGTGATGTAATATGAAGAAAAGGGGGCAAATACCTACCTTACAGGCGGCATCTGCCTTCGGTAGGATGATATCGGTGGTCGCGTGTGCGGACCTGCAGAAGGGCCTCTCTCGTTAGCAGGTGGTGGAGTGCGACGATCCTCCACAAGAACTTCCTGGTTAAAAGTTAGGAGTAAATTCGTTCTAATGCAAAGGAAAATTAACCAACATTGCCGGCTTCATCAATAACAGTAAACGATGTGGACGATGAGTTCGCGGGCCAATTTGTTTCATTAGATTGGGAAGTCACGGGGATTGTAGAATACTGCACAAGTGGCCTACCATCCTGAAATTTATGCAATGTCATAGTCGCACTACTATAAGATAGATACGACGGAAATGATGGAGTGACAATAACTGGAAAGTAGATCTAAGAAAAAACAGAGGATTTCGCTTCTCTGAAGCAGGTCAGGTCCTGAGATGCACGCGCGCATCAAACACAACCTATTCATGACTAGCAATGCTCAACCGCGTGCTCGATCGGTCGTGCACGTTCTCTCATAACCCAGCCGAAAGAACTTTAAAAAACGGGATTTTTGAGCGGTTAGATTGAAAAATGAAAAAAAAAATGCGGGAGAATACTGAGCCAGCTAGCAATAGTGCCTTCTCCACTTTAGAGATTAGGAGGACGCTACTTTCATTGGATTTAGTGTAGTATAGGGCACACACATAATAACATTAGAAAAAAAAATTAGAAAAGATAGGATGTTTTAAACCACTTATGGCAGACCTTAGGCAGAACGCGATGAGGTGGTTGCGGCCTTCGTTGTGGAATCTGAACAATCTGACGGAAATCGATGTTTGAAGGGAGACGTCCAGACGTCTGTCCTGTGTGTAAGGAGGACGGCTGAAAATCATATCATAGCTGATAACAGAACTTATAAAGTTAGTGTAAGTGCAGGGAAAACACAAAGGAAAAATGACTGGCCTGTTGAAGTGGGCCACCGTCAATGACAGTAGGACGACGTAACGGAACCGAAGGGCGAACGATAGGATTACTCACTCGTCGAGGGAGAGACTGCTTTGGAGGGAATTGGGAGCGCTCAAATGGGCGAATCCTGGAAAATTCGAGTTCCTCAGAAAGTTGACCAAACACCTACTAATGATAACTGGGTATTTATAAGACTGAGTATGTTAAATCAACCACAACAGAAATATGTTGCGCTCTCAAAATTCTCCATGCACAGAAACAAATTTGGAATCAAGGAAGACAGAGACAGAACAATGAAACCATGCAAACCTTGCGCATGTGCATGCCTCATCTTCTCTGGTACGGCGTAGTTCTGCACGTCTAACAGCCTCAATCACAGCAGGAGAGTGACCTTGCTTGAGAGCCTCTGCCACCGTTAGCTCAGCAGGGACCTACGAAATAAAGTTATACACTTATTGTCATCTGGTGCATACCCTCAGCTATTTCCCGGAGTTTGAACACCTACTTCAGCCTTGAATCTTTTAGCAAGCAGTTCTGCTTCTTCTTTGGAATGAACATCTACGGACAGGCGCTGAAATATTAAGAGATTAGCAAGCATCAGACGTTTAGAATATCACGCAGAACGACGAACTTTTGCTACACGTCTGTCTGGCACTGATCCCAATAAAAATGGTGCCGTATTAGAGCTGGATGGCAACCCAAACAGTGGTTTCGTTGGATCGTTGGATGCTAAACAATCAAAATTCTTATAGAATGATCGTCCCCTGCTTCGATTCCGGATTTCATGAGATACGCTCCCGACTGCGTTGCGCTGGGCGGGAGCCCAATAGCATACACAGTGGGGGGGGGGGGTGGAGGCAGTACGGGGACTCGTTGGCGCAGATGAGAAGAGGGCTGACGGTGTGCGATAGGTAGCGGTCGCTGTTTAGGAACGTATCTCGTGCAATCTCGATTCTGACACAATACTTATTAGCACATATAAAACGATGTGAGAATGAAAGAGAACAAATTGTTAGTTAACGTTTGCAAAAGAGATAATCACAAGCATACAAAAGTTACTAACTTTTTGGTTTCGCTGGAATGCTTGGTGAAATAGGAGGTACACCGGATGCCAGATTAATTGCGGGTGAAGCAAGCGCTCGAGCATCTTTCAGAGGAATTCGATTCCCCCGACTTATATCTCCTGAACGACGATTTGAAGAAATGAACGTCGTTAATTCTCATACTAGAAACAGCAACTAAGATGTTTATCACACAGAGGCGGTGTGTGAATATCGGTACACATCGAGTGACAGATACTACAGGGCACGAACAAGAGTTGACGTTCGTCCAACATTTGATCTGGAAGAAAAATTACACTTCATTAGCACAATGTAAAAGAAAGTTTCAATATGTTGTGCAAAGAAAATCAATCTGCTCAGAGAGGTCCGTTCTATAGTAGTAAAAAGGAAGTATACTAGGAGAAGAAAATAAACATGTTTCATAAATGAAGAAGGACGCGAAATAAGCATTCTCTCTGAACTTGTGAACAAGGAAAAACTGTTCATAGGAGTCGGCAGATTTTTTCCAAAACGCCAAACGAAAAAACAGCAGTTCCGGGACCAATATGAGATAGGACTGGATAAACCAGTAAGGTAATGCAATCCGGCAGCTTTCGAGGAAAAAATTTCTTTCCTATTAGTAGTATGCACAGTCTAAATGTCATAAAGCAGTAATGAACTAAGCATGCTAAACATAAGAAAGACTAGAACAAAACGGTCACCAGTGCCCGTCATCAAAAAAAAAAAGAAACATCTCATTTGGGCGGCTTTCAGCGCATCAGATCTCTTACTCGAAAGTATCATGTGAAAGAAACCAGCAAACAAACTCAAAACAACTTTAATTTTACTTTGTTTGATCCCGCCTGCTCGCTAAAATAAACAAGTATAGTCTCTACCTAATTATTTGACGGATGGTGAACTGCACCATTTGGTTGTGAATTGACTGCTGTGACAAGACCTACTCGACGCGAGCATTGGACTCGTTACTATCCGCGCGCGTACGCTGCAATGGGATGCCACCACAGGAAACTTGTTTCTGCCCTTTTCCAAGGTAAATATGTGCAAAACTTCTAACAGTAAAGCATTCCGCAGGAACAAAGAGGAAGAAGGGAAAACAGAAAAGAGAAATAGAAGAGATGAACTAACGAGAAATGCAGTACTTGGAAAGTGGTACTGCCAACGAGGAACACGGCTTATTTTCTCCAGATTCCGATGTTCGGTGTGTACTTTCTGGAAACACTACATTGTTCATAAATTTCAATACATCATTTCCTTGAAGAAAAACTTAGGAAAGAGTCGTCGCATTCACAAAACCTTCAGATGCTGCGAATTCCAAGTATTTGGAGAATTCAGCGCTGCCACTCACGACGCAGTCCAAAATCGCTTGAACAACTGTGTGCACATCTGTTGTATCCGCGCTTCCATTTCTCGAAACCCTACCAAAACTACAGAACTTGGGAGGTGTTCTGGTCCACTGACCCTAAATATACACAAGTAAAGCTCCAGTGGTAAGAGAAGACATGAAATACACATAAATGAAGAAGATGAGCGACGCACACTGGCATATTTTTTGGTAGATTTTATCCTTTTCGAAATTACTCCATAGTCGTCAATACAGCAGCATGCTGCGTTAGTTGCTGCCTGATAACTTCCAAGACTTATCACTGGAAAAATGGAGCATAAGATCGCCTAATCTTACCTAGAAGGTATTCATTAGGGTTGCTACTGTATTCCATTGGAAATGTACGTGTAAAAACCCACACTTCCCATTCTTGCTAAGTAGTTCGTTTGCTTGCCGCCAAGCCCTCTCTGTCGTCATCTCCCCATGCAACTTCAGAAACTCAATCCGTTTTTCTAACAAAGCTTTTCGCATACGAAGGACATCCTTATCAGTGAAAACGCCTGCGTTCCTTAACAAGAAATAGTCACTTGCTCGAGATTTACCTAATTCCAAAGCAAAATACCTCAGAGGTGCGATGGTGTCATCGTCGGGAGATTCGTCAAAGACAGAACGGATCAAGGGAGACTCCCACCGATGGCTTGGTATGAGCCAAGGATATTCTTCACTAAAACAATCAAAATTGCACGAGATGAATGGACATATAAATGAAGGTAAATGAAAGAAGGCTGAATTCACCATATAATCCCATCCTGATTCAACAACGGAGTATACTTAGGTTTGCCTTGCCCAGAGTCCTGCATTAGGCGACGACCTTCACAACCAAACCTATTCCGTATAGATTCTTGAAACCGTTTGTGCTGTAAACGATTAAGATAGCCCGACACCATCGCAAACACATATAACAAAATACAACTTACCATTTCACATATTCCACCATTCTCCTTCAGATCAGACTTTTTACGCACAGCCCTGCACTTAATCAAGGTCCTGCTAGCAACGTAGCTACACTCTTCATAGATGTTGTGATCATAATCTTGTTCAACCAAGCAATGATTCGTGCCAAATGCCAGCACATAACGATTAGGCGGCTCAGAAGCAGCCCAGTTAATAACATCTCCCATATCTCAGAATAACGAATATAAATCCTGAAGCGATCATCTTATATGTAGTGACGATAAGGTGACCAGAGCAGTAAAGAATGATATGATTGTAATGTGAGAATGTTTCCGCTAAAATGGGCGACTAGGCAAAAGCAGAAAAGTAGGAGAAACAGAGCTGCAAAAGTGTGGTGCGAAAAGATTTGAAGATGCTACAACCGCAAAAATGGTTTTCTAAGGACAACAAATTTATTAAATGAAATGGCCAGATATTGAGGAGGACGGTATGATGGACATGGACCCAGGGAAAAGAAGTGAAGAAGTGTAACGAATAGGAACTAAGGACTTGTTGACAATGCGGAAACGGCAACGATTGGAAATAAAATCAGCTCCCTGGTTGCACCTCCATGACAACTCACAACGCATGGTGAAACTTCAGGAGTTATTTATGATTCCTCGACTACTCACTATATATAGAGCAGCAATATCCTAACGAACTTGTGAAGTTTCAAAGGAACTTGCCCAACCAATCAGGCCTACTTCATTTTTCAACTTCAGGAAAACAAAAGTGTGGTGCGGGGAGATTCGAAGATGTTACAACCGCAAAAATGGTCATTTTGAAAAGAGCTTTCAGACCTACCTATGCAGGGAAATAACTGCCCAGGTGCTTCAGAAAACTAATAAAATAACGAAAATTCAAAAACGCTTTAGAAGATCATAAACTTAGGCGTCGGATATTATGTTTCCTGTGAAGCCTACGTATGCTGCACATCGCTTACGTCATTTTTCACCTTGTAGTTGGAAGCAATGCAAAAAGGTGAAGGCACGCTTGGCGACGGCGATGTTGTCGCGAGTTGTTGGCATGATGCTAGCGACGCGATCTACCGTTCGATGACCGTCCTTCACGACAAATTGCACAGTTTTATTGGGTCTTCACTTCTATCTAGCCATTGATAATCAGGGTGTCGCGATCACCGAGCATGGCATGGGAGCGATGTGTCCGCGGTGCCATCGCATGGGATATCTGCCACATTTTCACGAAAGGCGCGGTACAGCCAAGAATGGAGTGAGCGAAAACGGTGGATTTTGGTACTATTGTACTTCAGCGGCCCCACTATCGACCCGAAACTCAAAATCATGGATTCCTCTGAAAACTTGCACACAGGGGTAATTCGAGGTGCTGATCACAAATATCACATTGATTTCGCATGACAATATCGACTTTATTGATTTTATCGTTTTTTTCCAAGTTCTACCCATATCTCAAATCTCTCTAAAAAAAAGTGCACTTAGAGGTTTTTGAAGTTGCTGATCACGAATATAGTAGCTGTTTTGCATCACATTCTCGATTTCATTGATTTTCTCCAGATTTTTATCTGTAGGGCGGTGTAGTTGCCGGTTCTACTAAAGTTTTCTCCACAAAGCCGACCTTTTCTTGCGAAATCTTCATCATATTTTCAACCCGCACCTTCAGAAACCCCAGTAGGCAAATTTTCAGAGAGATCCGAGAGGAGGTCCATACCTGAGGAAAAATCGATAAAATCAATAAAATCGATAATATCATGGGAAGTGAGTATGATATTCGTGATCATCACATCGAATTACCCCTGTATGCAAGTTTTCAGAGAAATCCATGATTTTGAGTTTGGGGTCGATAGTGGGGCCGCTGAAGTACAATAGTACCCTTTTCAATAGGTTACTTAAGTCGTTTAACGTCAATTCCTTTGCTGAGTAGTTCTTTTTTCAGTAGGATGCTAAACGTATGTAATTCCCTTAACATGAGGAGCTTGATAAAGGGCTGCGAATAATGACAAGGGGTGGCAAAACTATCGCTCCTCACTACAGTTATATACAATATAGATGCATTGACGTATCCGTTGTATTTCCCTCTTGGAGAGCAGACTCGTACTCAGACAATTGCAGCGTGCGGCCCGCGTGCCTTGATTTGTGGGCGTAGCTAAGCGCAGTGCGAGCCGCGTACCTTAGAGGTTGTGTAACAGTGCGTGGAACAACCAACACACGAAGTAGTGCACAACGAATAAGGACGCTGCGTCCGAATCGGACCATTGCAGGATTTTTTGTTCTTGTTTTTTTTAAATGTTGCCGCGCTATCAAGCGACCTGCGCGACCCAGGGCTTATCATGTATTGCGCAACGTCCCCTAGTGGGACGTTGCTATGTTTGTATCAAGATAAGAATAAATCTTTCTGGCCAAAAAGTCTACAGTGTTCGGTCCTCTCCCTCGTCGGCTCTCGTCTTGGCAACATTATTCGGTCCTAGCGCCGAATTCTCCACTGAAACCTCCTCGGCACTTCTACAGTGCAATATTTAGATGTTGTTAAGTGGCTGTGGCCCCTTTTTATACGCATGCTGGCGGCCTAGCCCATGCTTATCTTATCCCGCACCGTTGCTTCGGGTATGGTATTGGAGGATAAGATACAAGATATGCCGATTGATACCAGTGACCTCTTTCTTGGAGATATCACGGATTTCTTTGATCCTGTATCAGTGGCATATTCTTGCAATACGTGCATTGCTTGCTATCTGTATTTTTTTATTTACATATGTACATCATTTCTATTGTTTTCATACTCGCCTGCATATGCGGAATATTGCTTCTAGGAGCATGCATATCATTTTTGCGAGCGTTTGCAAACCAAGGAAGATGACTTTCACCGTGGTAATAATAACCACTGGTCCTAGGAGATATGTCATCAGCGCTAATATGGCAGCGCTACTTACTGCTGCAGTTGCGAGCTTCCAATGGTGTTTTATTGTTTCTAACAGTGGTGTTAGATCAGGTAGGCTAAAATCGTGAAGCCAATCGAATCGTTGTGCCCATGTGACTTCGCTGGGACTTTCCACTTCCTTGTCTGCCAGTTCACTGGGCATGTATTGGAGCTTTCCAATCAAGTCCAATTCTATCGATTTTTTATTGCATGTTGTTCTGCACTTCTCTGAGATGAGTGCGCGGTCAAAATCCATTGTGATCTTTGATTGTACGCTGTTTGGACCGCACTCAGGGAATGTGTGTGTGTTCCACATTGCACTGTCAGCCAGGATGGGGTTTCTGTTTCACATATCGTTGTCGCCATGCTGGACGAAGTCGACGTTGTTACCCACATCGAGCCGATCACCGACGCCATCAAGTCGCTGGAGCAGAAGCTGGACCTCTTCGCGAGGTCACTCGAAGAGTGGATCGATGCCACGATCCAGAGGCTGGAGATGAGGATGAACCCTCGACACGCTACTCGACCGCTCCAAACCGCGGTCGAATTGCATGTTTTGTCCTTACGAGGACAATCGGGATGCGCACCCCACAGGACGGTGCCCTCGGTATGCTGACGCCATCGCGAGGGCGGTGCAGATCAAAGTGATGGGCCTGTGCACACGATGCCTCCAGGCGAGGCACGCCGCAGATTGCGGTGTGAGGTGCACCATTTGCGGTGCGGAGCACAACATGCTCCTGTGCCCCACAAGGGCACAATACCACGGCGGGCCCAAGCTCCGAAAGGTACGCCTAACCTCGTAACATATATTTGCTTAATTAAAAACATAGCTAATTTGCTCAATTTAAGCACTAAATGGACTCTCGCCTCGTCGCCCGCCTCGCCACGCCTCGCCGTCCAACGCTCCGTCTCGCCAAGCCCCGCCTCGTCTTCCCGTCCTCATCGTCCACCTCCACTCGCCGCCCTTCACCTCCACTCGCCACGCTTCGCCCGTCTCGCCCGCCCACAATTGGGCCGATAACATTTTGCTGTCGTTGCTCTGGGCCGCAGTGTCGCGCTATCAAGCGACCTGCGCGATCCAGGGCTTATCAAGTATTGCGCAACGTCCCCTAGAGGGACGTTGCTATGTTTGTATCGAGATAAGAATAAATCTTTCTGGCCAAAAAGTCTATAGTGTTCGGTCCTCTCCCTCGGCTCTCGTCTTGGCAACATTATTCGGTCCTAGCGCCGAATTCTCCACTGAAACCTCCTCGGCACTTCTACAGTGCCATAAATGTATTGGCCGGTTTCACTCATTGTTTCACATCGTTTTGGATTTTTTTCCTTTTATCATAAGTAGTTTTGCCCTCATCTTCGATTTTCATTGCTATTTTTACTCTCTCGCTGTTGTTTTTTTTGGTACTTTCGTTGTTTTCTTCTTCGCTTACTTATTAGTGAAAAATGCCTTTTGCAGTATATGTGCAAGTTTGTGCTAAAGTGACGGCTGTAGTTTGACAACCAAAGAACAAAAGGGATTCTTGCCACTGCAATTGGCAATGTAAGTTCGAGTAAAATCAAACCAGTTATCGTTATTCTCCAGAACTGCAACTTCATGCTTTTTCTTTCATTGACATTCATATTTGTTTTAGTCGCAGCCTTCCCATGAAGATGACGAGGAGGAAAGAAGGACATGATTACATTGCAAGGTATTTTTTATTCATTGGTACATCCAGAAAAAAACTCGGGTAATTCAAAGGACAAGAACCTTAACCATTCGACGTGCACACTGCACATATTGCATATATAGGTCGTTTCACATCACTTCTGTTTATGCAGTATGGCTAGATTAGCAGCCATTCTTCATGCCCGCAAGCACTCTTCCTGAGGATACGTCGGGGCGCCTTAGGTAATTTACAAGACACTAAGGACGACCATGGAAAATGATGCTGCCGCGAAAGGGCACCACATTGGTTTCTACTTGAATCCAGTGCTAAGTATTCAATTTGAAAGTCAATGGTTTCCAAAGTCCAATGAATGTATAGTCCGAATGTACTAACTGCTTTTTCGATACCTACTATTAATGAATGCTTAAAATTCATTCACTAAAAGAACAGCCGAATCCATGAAATATTTGCACAACTTGCGTTCAAAAGATATTGAATAATGGTTCGACTCAACCACTTTTCTACTAAGCCGAATTGATAGTTTTTATTTTCAGAAAAGAGTGGATGTATTGTGGGCGATCTTCAACCTCAATCTTCAATGAACATGATCATCAATCTTCAACTTCCTCGACTTTTCACTGAGTGACTGTTTTTGCTCTTGTGAGAAGTTTTTTTTTGCTATGGTATTATTTCACTCTGTTCCGTATTGTTGTTTTCTCGGTATCTTATGTGCTGCAGCGTGTAGATCTCTGGCAATTATGTTGTGATCTTAGTGTGTGCGTGATACTTATATTTATGATAGTTTTAGTTATGTTATTTGTTGTAATTATGTTGTTTTTCCGCTATGATTATCATCGGCGTTAGATTAAACATTGTGTTGTATCTTTGTATCTGGGCTCAGGAAGGAGCCGAATGCTATTCTCTCCATTAATTTCCAATAAAAAATAGTTGCCTCATCATGTTTTGTCTTCATTTGGGTAATAAAAGCACAACGGAGCAACAGTATGACAATACATGCCACCTACTCAGGCACTTTCAGCGGATGGCGCGCGCACCCAATACAGGACGGCCCGCGTAAGGGTTGAGAATCCGCCAGGACTTGGGTGCGCGGGCCGTCCGCTGCTGCTTGCTAACGGACCAGCCGCGTGCCTTCAACGGACCAGCCGCGCGCCTTTCTGCAGAAATGAGAACCGGTGAATAGCTCCGTCCTCTACCTTTTCTTTAACAGTCTGAACGCTTCATATCACAAATGGACAAAACGTTAACATCACATATAATAAATAATTAATTTATTTTACCATTATCTTAGTACAAACAAAGCAAATATAGCTTCAAATGACAGGAGTCTACCTGACAACGTCTATACAGCTTGAAATAATATCAGACAAGAATGAACAAAAAAGTAGAAGGAGGTGTACAATACATCAGTGACCGTGGCGTCACGAGTATTGTACATATCCTCTATATATCGATATTCATATACACACCCTTCTTGCCGCATGCACTGCCTGCTTTATTAGGTGTCGTATAGATCATTCGTATCTCTGAAAATCCAAACACTTCTTAATAACAGCGACGTTGGGAACCACAGAAACGAACTCACTGTAAAAGGTTATGAGCTTCAAAGCCTTCTTCTCTGTCACCCATAGATGCAGCCGTAGTGCGTGTTCCCTTGAAAAGTATAATATGTGGTATCTATAGCTGTTCACTAGATGATTTTGTAAAAATGACAGGTAAGCTAAGAATTATAAAGAAGTAACCAACTGACGATGTGCTCTTTCTGAACTTCTCGGCCTCACTGTACCATTGCTTGATTCGGCTGCTCAGCTTGTGAAGCGGCGATAGACGCACCAAGACACTCAAAACAAACAAAAAATAGGTAGAAAAATAGGTAGAATAGATACGACGTTCAGTCAGCTCTGGGTTCGCGGCAATTTGAATTCAAATGAATAAAATGCTGTAATATTTCGTCGCGGTTGTTTCACAGTTCACGCCAAAATTAAGGCGCGCCGATGGTCCGTGTTCAGAATGGGTCCGCGGCTGGTCCGCAGCGAAGCTCCGCCCACATTTTGGGTCCGCGGCCCGTCCACAACCAAGGGTTTGGCACGCGGATCGTCCGCTGAAAGTGCCTGAGTAGCAGCGGGTATTCAATAGATCGCGCTAATTACCGTGCGATCCGCATGCCTAAACTCTGCGAGCCGCGTGCCATTTGCGTGCGGAATCCCGAACGGTCGCGGGCTCGCACGCAAATGAAACGCGGGTAGCACGCTGCGAGTGTCTGAGTATCTAAATCTACAACCGGCTGCGAAAGGCGCGCCCCATGGACCAGCGCCAATGCGGCGCGAAATTTGAATAAGGGCAGCGGAACACGTGGCCAAAACGCGATTTCACTTACAGAAACAAAAAAGAAAAACTACTGGTAGGAAGCTCAGACAAAAAAGAGGAACAAAAACGAAGCCGTAGAATGCAAAAGAAACAGAGAAAACATGATGAGAAGAAAAGGTAACAAAAAAAAAAAACAAACAATAGGGAAAGAAACTACAAGAACACGCAATAGGAGGGAAAAAAAGTAGGAAAAACGGTGAAAGGGGAGTCAGAGGGAAGAGAAGACAGGGAAAGAAGTAGCAGGAGTAGAAGGAAAACAAGAAACATTCGGAGGAGACCTTTCAAGTAAGTTTAACAGCCATTATATTCAGTACACACCATAAAACTGTTCTCCGTCCGAGGTTTCGCTTTAATCACTGGTCTAATTGCAAAATATTAAGCACTGGCACTTTACTGACGTTTCTGTTGGCTATCTGCAATCGAACCTGCAAGCAAAATCAAGAGATCCTTCCTCTTGTAAGTGGAATCGCGTTTTGGCCACGTGTTCCGCTGCCCTTATTCAAATTTCGCGCCGCATTGGCGCTGGTCCATGGGGCGCGCCTTTCGCAGCCGGTTGTAGATTTAGATACGAGTTGGAGAGCAGTCATACGTGAAAGAATTACAACCCAAAAGGAAACTAGCGAGCAAAAAAGGCAAACAGAGAGATGACGGGGAACTATGCATCAGTCTGCAGGAAGGCCAGAATGGATATGGGCCATTTAGCGATGGCGAGGACTATGAAAGTAACCGAGCTAGTGACAATGTATCACAAGCAAAAAGGTTCTTGTCCAGAAGAGAGTTCGTCATCTATATACTTGCTCGTCGTGGAAATGTAGCGCAACATAGTATACTTGGTACCGGGAAGCTGTGCTTACAATTCATTCTTCACTGCTACGCCACAGTGGAAGCTGATCGTCTATCAGCAATTGGAGAGCGTTTCACAGAAACAAGAAGTACTACTGCAAGTGCAGTTGTTCAAGTATCTTGATGGAAAACTTTGAGAGAGGGGTATGAAATTAGGAAGGCTGGTCAAGATGCCGCAGTCGTTCGCTAGAAGCAGGGCGTGGTATAAACAACTATATGGAAATGCAGTGTGGTAACTGCAGAAATATAATCACCAATTTTATCAGGTGTATCAAGCTTATCTTTAAGTGTCACAAGAATGCAAGCGTGAGGCATGCCTCGTTTCTGAAACTCAACACTGCACTGTAATGCCACATCTTCACCAAAGATCTTCTCGTGTTTGATCTCGTGGATGAGCTGCGCCAACCGCGCTTTGAACTCACGAACGCATAATGCTGGATCTGTCACCCACGAATCTAATTTGCCCGGCAGATTTGATTTTATTTCTGGCCAATCCTGATTACCTGTGAAGGTAATAAACAAGTCTTGCTTTCCATGCCTTAGAGCGACACCAGCTGGAAGTATGCGCAAGCGGCGATTGCGGCTTGACTCGCATCAGAAAATATCCACAGTTTAGGGATTTCCTGGACATTTTGACAAGGGACTGACAAACGCGGGATAGCGATTGCCACATTTACAATCTCCTCACAGATGGCGATCCACTTTTCCAAGTGTTCCCTTTCCACCCCATTGGCGAGTTGTGGTCTTCTCTCATTATGCATTTCAGCCTTATAGTGAGAGGGCCTGCGAACCCCCATGGGATCATATATGGAGTTTATTTGGCTGACAACGTCCCTTTTTGTAAGGGAGGTTCTGTCTTGCAACTCGGTTCTCCCGTGAACGCATCTGACTCTGTATTGTATTCAACACCAAGAAGTTTGATGGTTCCCGTCGGAGTTTTGTCAATGTCGGCAATTTGTTCATTGACTGCAGTGGAGTTGGAGACGTACTCCCGCAGGTTCATGCCAATGGCTGCAAACAACTGCTTGGATTCTTTGTATTTCTCCACTGCCTCCCAAAAATATACCCGTCTTACTGGTTGCGAGTTTCCCGAATTACTGGTCGCGGGATATACTGCTGTATGCGCAGTTTTGGTGGTTCAGTTTTGTTGCATGCTTGTATTCACATGACAATTGTAAACGGACCTAGATAGCAGTCGTACCGTGCTTTTATGCAGCACGGTATCATATCACAGTAACCCAGATGCGCTGCAGGACGCATCTGTGTAAACAAGAAACAACATGGAGCAGTGACTGATATGGTGTAACGGCAGCATAATGTGAAATCTATGAACTATGCGTTATGCGGGGCATAACACTCCGGCGCGACCCACAACAGCAAATGTGATGGAAATTGTACGAAGCTGGCTAAAAACAGGATTTTTTGTGGACCGAAATAAATGATGATGGTATGTACATAGGAGAAATTGTAGATCATGTTAGTGACGTCATGGTGTTGTCCGTGGTGACCATAGAAGTTGATGTCGATGTTGATAGTGGTTGTATTCGATTGTGAAGTTCACAAAGTAGCAGTGCGATGGTTCGGCATGGTAGTTGGTTGAAAGTGTTTGTTGGTGTTTTTTTTACATTTGCACACCTTTTTGTTCTGGAGTTTTCATGGACCTTTGTATAGCGGTCAACTCCGATTGCGGTATTATTTCAACCCGATTGCGTCCGTTCTGTCTTCTAGGACAAATCTGTTAGTCCGAATATGAGGACTATTTGGCTTATTTGCCGTGACACTGTTTTTGTTCAGTGTAAGATTTCAGGTCTCAACGTTTGTTGCGTTGAAACGGGAAGAGTTTTTGCAGGCCTCAGTGGAGGCGGAAAATATGCCTTATTTTAGCCGATACACCAAAATATGTGGTTCAGTGGCTTCTTATAACGATTTATCAAACAGAATCAAATGAGTGAATGTAGAGAACACCCGGGCTGCGCTTATCAGCGCCCTTATCTGCCGCGAGTTATCGCAACATGTGCATGACAAATAAACAACTGTGATATGCCTGGAGGTCAGTGGAAAGGTCACGGAAAGCGATGCCTCCGAGACAGTATGTATGTATTGTATGTATAATGTAAAGACTCCGTGAGGAGAAGAAACTGGAAGCGAATATTAACATTTTTTGGAGTCCAAAAGGGAAGCAGCCGGTGATGCCAACGGAAAGATTTTCCAGCTGAAACCAGAGATGGAGGTTGCTTTTTTATGCTTTGCTATTCTGTTCTGACCTGCTACGTTCAGTTTTCAGCTTGTCCGAGCAGCAAATGCTCCACAAAATGGCTTAGCTGTCATGAGTTTAAGTTGGCTGACTGCAACTGAATTGCTTGTCGCAAATTGTTTTGTTCTTGACCCTTTCCTCATATAGATTCCCCTATGGATATAGTCTGTTTCACGGGAGAAGATAGTTGGGGAACCGCAGCAGGGAAGAAGAGCGCGGGAAAGTGTGCAGAGATTGGAGAGGATGCAGAGGAAAACAGGCACGGTGCACGAATACTCAACTATCGTCGCGTGCGAAACGGACTATATCAATTATTCATCAAACAGAATCAAATGATCAATTATACGGGCGCTGCATTCAACTTCCGATAAAAAAGAATTCTTCAGATTCAAAAAAATGTTGAGTAGATCGCTTCGTGGCACAGGTCGCTTCGTGGCACACTGTTTAATATTTTGTATCATCCACTCACCAAATTTCGACCCATTCTGTGGTATGTTTGACCACAATGTGGCTCACACTTCCATTTGGACTATTTTCAACGCGCTCCGTCTGAGTTTGCACAGCAGTTTTTTCTACAATCCCATCTGTGGACATGTTCTTTCTCAGGAGCTTCACTTCTTTTATTCAGGAATCCAGAGTATGCGGGTGTAACTGTGACGCAGCCACTGAGTGCTAAGTCGGAGACAGCACAGCCGCCTCCCGCACCAACACCTCTTCAGGAGGTGCGACTATTGTTTTTTTTCTTTCGCATTCAAGATTAATTATTCAATGATTCCTAGAAAGCTGGTCCTGATCCAGTTGAGGCTGCCAAGGCTGCGCTTGCAGTTGTTAGCATCTCCGCAGAGGAAAATATGAAAAAGTTCCATAAAGTCTGGCATGACTCACACAAACATCTGCATTGTTTTTCCATCAATATGCAGAAAGATGGAATAGCTATGGATGAAGCTGGTATTTTCTGAGATGCTTTGACTTCCCTGTTATTTTGCCGCCGAGGCCCTTCGTCCGTCACTTAGCTGCATCGCTGACCCATGCTGAAAATTCTGAGACGGTCAATGAAATTCATCAGATGGCTTGCGGGCTGGATGAAGAATTAAATGGTTTGCCGAGAATGGTAGTAGGTGAGCTGTTCCGTATGAATAAAATCTAATAGGAACATCATTGAGAACTTTTCTTTAAATTGTGAAGTAATGAGCAGTCGCGCGGATTTTTTTTCATTTTAGAGAGGGAAGAACTAACGGGAAAAACTGCGACACAAAAGGAGTGCAGGGTTATTGAACTGACAAGGGAAGGATACACCCTGGCCGTGAGCTTTCCTGATGACCTATGTACGGTTCAATGCAGTTAGCATCACTGATGTCGAATCCATGCTGCACCATTCCTGCGGGGTCCTGAGTGGAAAGTTATGGCGGTTTTGGTTGGTGCGGGAGCGCACATATGTGGTCTCGAGTGCGACAGCGCCAGCCCGGCCCGTGGTATAGTAGTAAGTCTCTCGCTTCACGAGAACAAGGTTGCTGGTTCGGATCCTGCTGCAGCGAGTTCCTTTGCATCTACGATTTAGAAGCCGTCCTCCTTCGAGGAGGCTATTTTCAGGCAGTTAGGCTATATTTCCCACTCGCATACCGACAATACAAGGGTTCGGAGTGATTCCAAAGGTTCTTCGTACATCACATCTCACAACAGCAGAAACTTAATATATGGTTTACTCTCCGACAGTCGAAACTCCTTTATGTGCACATATGGTAAGATAGCACAAAGTGATCAAAACAAAGTTGCTTCTCACAATAGGAACAGCGGATAAAGAAGTGCTCGTTACAATCATCATGTTCACAAGATCCCACCACATTTTGAGGGAAGCAAAACTCGACTGGAGTTAAAAATTTACCGGGATGGGTGTCACAGTACCCAGCCGCATGCTACGAGTACACGAGAAATTCCTTGAATCTTGGTGAGCAGAACTGGGAATACACAAGAGATAGAAGCCGCAGAGTGGAGTCACGCTGATGCACAGAGAAGTTCAAGTCGTGAGCCACAGTATAGGAGGTGAAACGTTCATACATTGCGCCATTTTATCAGATTTAAACGATATCCCGAATTTGATTAGATATCGTAAATGATGAAATTTGATTGTCGGAGAGTAAACCATATATTAAGTTTCTGCTGTTGTGAGTTATGATGTACGAAGATCCTTTGGAATCACTCCGAACCCTTGTATTGTCGGTATGCGGGTGGGAAATATAGCCTAACTGCCTGAAAATAGCCTCCTCGAAGGACGGCTTCTAAATCGTAGATGCAAAAGAGGTAGCTGCAGCAGGATCCGAACCAGCAACCTTGTTCTTGTGAAGCGAGGGGCTTAGCACTATACCACGAACCGAGCTGGTTCCGTGGCACTCGAGACCGCATATGTATGCGCTCCCGCACCAACAAAAACCGCCATAACTTTCCACTCAGGACCCCGCAGGAATGGTGCGGCATGGATTCGACATCAGTGATGCCAACCGCATTGAACCGTACATAGGTCATCAGGAAAGCTCACGGCCAGGGAGTACCCTTCCCTTGTGAGCTAGAAAAGCCCGCTAGACCTTCTGGAGGTTCGCATAGGTTCGCTATAACTTTATCTCGTAGCTTAATGATTTTCTTTTTATTGTACCCTGTACCTTATAGAGAACTCATTCCGCAGTGTCATGCAGAAATTTGAAGATTTTACAAATAAGGCCTCATGAGGCGAAGAAGTTGATTGCGAAAATCAATAAGATTTCGGTGAGTGCACGATATTACGGCGGTCTTTCATAGTTTCTTAATCCACCCTTCTAGGTTGCCTCCAAACTGAATCCAGTTTCGGAATTCGAAGGGCGACTTCATGAAAGCATGAGAAACATGGCACGTTATTTTCCTATAGTACGAGGCAGCGTGGATGAAGTCGAGAGGAAGGCGCTACGATTCACTATTAAGAAACAGTGTTTTCTGTTTTTTTTTGTCGACCAGTTATTGGAGGTTGTCTTATCCTTTGTCGCCCGGACCAGAAGGTTGTGATTTGTTCAAAGAAGGGAGGAAAAGAATCGTATTTTGTTCAAGCGTTTCTTAATTTCTTCGTCATTATGCTTGTATTTAGGCCTGGTTAGTGTTAGAACTCATAGTTTTTTTTTTGTTAGTTAGCCTTGTCATCATCCTCCCTCTTCTGGAAGGGCACTTTTCGTCCCGTTGAGGTTCGCAATGCGCTTCTGTCCGCCTTCACTTTCCATTTTAGATTGAACTCAACTACCGCGACAGCTGATACTTCGCTTTCAACTTGGACAGCAACTGATACAGCTAATTACGATGAAGCACCATCCTCCATTTTCATCACAAGTGCTCCTAAACATTTGTACTCAATAAAATTGTTGAATCGATATTTCATTCACAACGGTTATCATATTCGTGGTGAGTATCATCGTGAGGGAAAACGAGGCGGAGACTTCCCGCCCATCACGGTCAACTCTTCCTTGGTCCCATTCAAAATTTGCATAGCCAAATATAGTGGAATCGCGCACGAAGGGAACGAGTCAACCGATCTGGGCGGGAGCAAGATTTGAACGAACCAATCATAGAACCGTGTCACGCCCTGTTTTCCCTCACGATGATACATATCCTCATATTCGTGTTCAGCGTATTGACATACCTCAGCAGCAGTGGCGGACGCAGGGGGGGGGGGGGGGCGCGCCCCCCCCGAGAATGGGTCGCCAAATTTTCGAAATTACTTTACAATACAAATAAAAATCTTGTGTTAGTTTATTTTTAATTGTTTATTTTTATTATTATTTTTAATATATTTTTTATTTATTGTTTATTATTATAATTAATATTATTATTAATTTTATTTTCCGTCTGGGTCCCCAAAACGGCGGAGACCCCACTTTTCTTCCCACGCCCCCCCCCTCCCGCCCACTTTCTGCGTCCGCCACTACTCAGCAGCTATGTCTTCACCGCCCCCGGGGCAAAATTAGCGGAAAATCAATGAAAACCCCATGTGTCTCACCAACTCCGTGGATCACCTAACTTTTCCGAAGCTGAGGCAAAGGCCCAGACAATAACTTGCGCATCTCCCCCCCCCCCCCCCACCCCCCGCCTCTCGTTGCAGTAGGTCTACGGTAGGAAATTGGGAGAAAGTGCCGATTTCAAGTAGGAATTGGAGGTGGCATGCAAAACAATGTCGATTATCGTGATCGGCGTACAAAACAACCCCTCTACACAAAATTCTTTTACTCTTTTTCAACTAAATAATGTTATAGATATATGCAACTGTAAAATAGTGTAGCACAAGCTGAGGAAGTGTTTTTTACACACCCAGATGCAGCGCACAAAAAAGCCACGCTGGACCAATACTGTCACACTCTTTGGAAAGTCGCACACTAACGTGGCTTACGGGGCCACGAGTAACGAAAAATCAAAAACGCTGGGTGTGTATCAGGGATGAGCGGATTATCCGTATCCGGTTATCCGTTTTGCCGTTATCCGTAGGTTTTGGCCTATCCGTTATCCGCACCGTTATCCGGGTTTTTGGCACCGGATAACGGTGCGGATAAGGCCAGAATCAGTAGCTCTATTCCGCACGTTTCCTCAACAAAGGATATCCTCCATTTCAAGAAGTATTAGCTGATCTAGCGTATTTTAGATCATGTGGTTTATAATTTTGTGGCAGAGTACGAGGTGATACAGACTTGTACCTGCAAAAAGAAATGCTCTTGCCCATATTTTCTGGGTTGTCCGACAAAAGTCGGGCAATAACCTCGCAACCACCATTTACTTGCAAAGTTATCAACAACGTTGGCTAATGTTTGACCGTTACAACTACAATTATTCTATCTCTTTATCGCACAGACACAAGTAATGTGCCCCTAGTTTTTCGTGCGAAAAAATTATGAAGAACCGGCGCAGTTGTAGAACTCTGTTTGACCATTAACAACGTTGGAACTGGGTGACTTCGCAACTCACCGATGAACAGTGCCTCTTAAAGGTTCATTTTGGCTCTTCTTTGAACCCTACTGTTTCTATCAATTTTTGAATGTATTGATCAGATAGCGTTCGAAAGTCACGCTCATAACAGTCAGTCACTACTATAAGGCGAAGTTTCAGCCCCGTTCAGCTTCCCACCTCCAAACAAAATGGATGCATCACCCTTGTACTCGAAACACACGGACATAATCTGTCATCTCAATCAACTAGTGTACCAATCAAATTAACAAATATCCAAATGTCACTGAAAACTTTTGCTTTCATAGCTAACTCTATGACTATGCTTAGTACATCTCTTCAAAATGACGCCATGATCAGCGTCGTGCTCTGAATTTTGATCGAACTTCACTGCGAATTTTGATGATGAAGAATTTGTGCAAATTCTTCTCTACAATATTCATATCGTATCTCACTTTCATTATCTTCAATATTGTAGAATGTGACATCTTGTAGCATCTAGACCACTTATCCGTTATCCGTTATCCGGTATCCGGTCATTTTTGGCCTATCCGTTATCCGCACCGTTATCCGGGTCGCGAAAAAATCTCGTATCCGCTCATCCCTGGTGTGTATAATCGTGAGGGAAAACGAGGCGGAGACTTCCCGCCCATCACGGTCAACTCGTCCTTGGTCCCATTCAAAACTTGCATAGTCAAGTATGGCTGCGTTGCACTAGGCGACAACGAGAGGCGTGTCTCGGACGAGATCTGCAAAACTCTGTCATCTCTGCACTCTGCAGGGTGGCAGTAAGCGCTCGCTCGGATGGCTCTCGCACCTCTCTCGCACCTTTAATTACTGGTACATTGGGGCTGTCTAGGTCGACGTCAGGAATGCTGAGGTTAAACGCTCGTATATCGATCATCTCCTTGCGCAATTTTTTAGCAAAAGAAAAAGGGGGAAAATGCTCGTCAGGGAACTGGATACAGTATTCAAGTGGGTAATTAGGGCAAAGCCAATATGGAGGATAATCATCTACCCACAAGGTTATTTGCTTTTCCTCTCTTTTCGAACCCGTGAGGGAATAGTTCTGTTATGTGAGCAGCGTTTCTACCGATGTTAGCCTAAAACAGGATTGGTAACAACACGCGTTTTGCTTCTGAAAGAGCATGTTCTGCCTTGAAGTCTGCAATGGGAAGATAGTTTCTGAACGTTTTTGCAGTACAGTGCTCAAGCGCTTAGCATTTGGCAGGTTCACAGCGGGGGAACATTAAGTTCCGGGACCTACTGGCTGCTTCAAGTGGACACGGCAGTGGTTTTAGAAAAGGGCAATAAACAAGGAACGATGAAGAAAGGTTGGATATAAATGAAAACAAAAGTAGAAGTTATTATTAGAGAGGTTGAAAAGTCTCCATTTCTTCATTTCGTACCTGACTTTAGTATAGAAGAACAGTGCAGGACAGTACTCTTCCAGAAGCAAAACGCGTATTGCTACCCTTCCTATATTAGAAACATCGGTAGAAACCTCAAATGTTAGCATTTTTAATCAAATTTTTACATCCCGGACTTTCGGGATGATGCATAATGCATACAGAGAGTGTAGTATGCTTTGCAACTCCGCTAAATCCGTACGTAAAGTGACTTTTTGAAAATTCCGTGAAACGTGGATAACTGAACCGAAATTGATGTTGCCAATCAATCCATCGGTCGTATTCATTTCCTAGTTTGGATGAGAGGTCCTGCATATGATCACTGTATAGCCTAGACTTGACACAATTAGAATGCTCTTCGTTCCTATCCATGACACATCTTTTGGAAGAGAAAAAGCTTCAAAACCTTAAGAAAGCCAAAATTTGTGTGGGCCGCTATTCCGACACACTGCATACCGAAAACAGCATCTGCTCCTCGAATGAGGAATGGAGAAGGACCATCGAATGAGGAAAAGAGTACCTAGCTGCTGATTTTATTTTACTTTTGTTTTTTTGTTTTGTAGAGGTTTGGTTCATCGAAACGGTCATTTCTAAACCTTTCATAAAATCAAAGTTTGGACCTAATTCTGGAATTTCTTCGTAGAGATAAGTGATGAAATATCCACACAGCCATTTGCATGATTGCTAAATTTAATGTTGACTTATTTTTTCCTTGCTCTTCACATAATTGAGTTATTTCCACTACTTTTTAATAACACTATTCTGGCAAGGTAGCCAAAGAACTAAAAGGAATACGCTGACTTTGTTATTCTCAGTACGACCTGGTCGATGGTGGCAACACCTGAGGACCTATCACATTCCCAGGGCCAGGTTGGTATGCATCGACGCTGGAGCTGGCAGGATGCCAGCAATGCCTACGTCTATGTTGCTGCCATCAAGGACGCAATATTGCTTAAACAATATGAGGGAAGATGGGCTGCACATGCAGCTAAAAAGGTAGATAATCCAAGGGTGAATATTCTGAGAACTACAGGTAATGTCAGATTGGAGATGGAAACAATTAATGAAGCTCGTAGTGAAGGAATGCTTAACGGGAAACCGTACTTCATATTTTAAAGACCAAGGATTGCTTTGAAGCGAGAGATGAGGTAAGACATACAGATGACAGAGCAAAACGAGGCAAGGTAGTCACATTACCTAAAGATGTGTGTTTGAAATCGTCATAGTCAAAAACTTCACCGCTTCTCCGTTTAGATATTGTTTGCACTAGTATTCGGTTAGATTCAGGAAAAAAGCTAGCAGTAGATAGCAAAAAAAGACCTCGTCAAAATGGACTCTTCACTGACTTCCGTTTTATCGTCACCTTGATCACCTTGATCACCTTGACTCCCGTTAATCTTCGGATATACCGAGCGGGCGCCAGCAATCCTTCCATTTGTCCCTCTCGCGAGCCAGAGTTGTCCAGTGGATTCTGTCCGTTAGAGGGACACGGAGAGCATCGTATCTATCCTTGAAGGACTTCGTGAAGAAGTCTGACCATCGGGTCGGTGGTCTTCCTGTCGTGCGCTTAACGTCCCGTGGAGTCCAGTCGCTGACGGCTCTTGTCCAACGGTTGTCGTTAAAACGCATCACGTGTCCGGCCCACCTAATCTTACTCAACTTGGCGTAAGCGGCAGCGTCCCTGATCTTCGATTGTTGACGAAGGGTGGAGCTCCGTATTCCAGCCCTCACTTGCGTGAGGCGGGTTATTCCTAGCATCACCCTCTCGATGGAGCGTTCGACGACGCTGACCGCATTCTCATCCTGCTTGCGCAACGCCCAGGTTTCTGAGGCGTAGGTCAAAGCAGGGAGAACGGTTGTGTTGAAGAGGTGGGCACGGAGCCTGGTGTTCTTCGTCTTCTTCACTACGTCCTCGATGCTCTTGTAAGCTCCCCAAGCCGCTCGTTTCCTCCTGCCCAGCTCTGGAGCGAGGTCGTTCATCATGTTGACTTCCCGACCTAGGTATACGTAGCTGGAGCATTCGGATATGGTCGTTCCGTTGAGCGAGAATGGGGCATCCGGGACCCATCCGTTCTTCATGAACATCGTCTTCGTCAGATTCAGCTGGAGACCAATCTTTCCACACGCGTCCTCGAAGTCGGCCAGCATCTGTTCCGCTTCGCTGATGGTTGGTGTTATAAGAACGATGTCGTCAGCGAAGCGAAGATGACTAAGTCGCCGGCCATCAACTTGCACTCCCATGCTATCCCATTCCAGTTTCCGCATGACGTCTTCGAGAGTGGCGCTGAATAGTTTTGGCGACACGGTATCGCCTTGCCGAACCCCTCTCTTGACGTCGATGGTGATGTCGTCGTAGAATGGAGAAATCCTGGTCGTGAAGTTGCTGTAGAGCTCACGAAATACCTTGATGTATTAAGTAGGTATGCCCTGGTTGCCCAGGGCTTCCAACACTGCTTCCATCTCAACAGAGTCGAAGGCGTTCTTCAAATCGATGAACGTGAGACAGAGGGGCATCTTATACTCTCGCGATACTTCGGTGAGTCTAGTGACGGTGTGTATGTGGTCGGTCGTACTGAATCCTTTTCGAAACCCTGCTTGCTCGCACGGCTGTCCCTCGTCTAGTGTCCTTTCGATCCTATTGAGGATCACACGCGTGAAAAGCTTGTAGACGACGGACAGTAGGCAGATGGGGCGATAATTGCCAATATCCTGCGGGTCTCCCTTCTTGTACAGCAACACGGTCCTGCTGGTCTTCCATTGGTTAGGTACCTTGCATTCCGACAGGTACCGCGTGAAAAGCCTAGCCAAGGTGGTAATGAGAATTGGCGGTAGGTTCTTCAGATGTTCCGGTCGGATCCTGTCGGGGCCCGGTGCTGTACGATTCTTCACCGACTTGATGGCATGTCGGATTTCGGAAGGGAGAACCGATGGGACAACATACCCGTCCTCCCTAAGATGACATTGAGGGAGGTGGACGTGGCTATCGAAGAGATCCGAGTAGAAGTCGTAGATGACCTTCTCCATTACCCGTCTTGATGAAGAAATTGTTCCGTCTGGGCGCCGGAGGGCGGACATCTTGGTCTTGCGATTGGCGAAGTTTCGGCGGGCGCAGCGAATGCTTTTCCCTGCCTCTGCGGCTTCGGCCAACACTGCTGCTCGTCTCTCCTTGAGGTCTTCCTTTATCGCTTCTCTGCACCGTTTTGCGAGCTCGGACGTTAGCTGGTAGTTGCCTGCGGCTCTCGCGGCTCCACGCTGGCGTATAAGCTCGAGGGTCTCGTAAGACAGTCGTCTCTTGGTGACTCTTAAACCCTCGGCGCTCTTTGCGCTGTCGCGGAGATGTTGTATAAGCCGATCGTACTCTTCGTCGATGTTGTCGACTACCGCATCTTCCCAAAAGCCGGCTAGCGAAGTGAAAAGATCCCAATTGATGACGGGTTTGGGACTCCTTCTCTTAAACTTCACGGCTTTCTCTCCTTTGCGTGAGAAGAAGAATCTTGCACGAAGGAGGCGATGGTCGGATCCGGTGTAGAACTTCGGTACAACACCGACGTCGGTCAGGCAGAACCTTCGATTGACGATGATGTGGTCAATTTCATTATGGTACTCTCCACCGGGTGACTCCCACGTCCAGCGTAGGGAGGTTGGCTTCTGAAATTGTGAGTTACCATGGATGGTCTTCGTCGTCATGATGAACTCAGACAGCCTCTCTCCCTGTTCGTTCCACTGCAGGCCGTGGGTACCGATGTGAAGTTCCTCAGGCGTTCTCCTAGGACCAATCTTGGCGTTGAAATCGCCAACGATGATCTTGTAGAATGTATGGTCTTCCCTGTAGAACTTCTCCAAGTCCATATAGAAGGCCTTGATATCCCCTTCGTCGTAGCTGGATGTTGGAGCGTAGGCGACGAAGATTGTCAAGGCTGGTATTGATCCACATCTTCTCAACCGCAGACGTCCGATTCGGGTTGTCAGCTGTTCGAATGAGTCGATGTTCATGACCAAGTTCGTGTTGACGAGGACACCGACTCCACCAACTCCTCTACTGTCGCAGGTTCCAAGGAACAGTTCTTCTCCAGTGTCGAAGGTGGCGTTCAGTGGTCGGTGTCTCCTCGTCTCGGTCAATCCGATGACGTCGTACCTGATCTTCCTGGCCTGCATCATCAAATCCTCGATGGAAGCCTCCGATGCAAGCGTGCGTGCGTTGAAGGTACAGACCGTCATCATAGTCCTTCTGGTTTGAGGCAGCCTAGATAACCCCTCGGACCTCGTCCTCACTGGCGCTGCCGTACCAGTGACTCTTCCGAGATCAGGGGAACACTCTCTAATATTGCTGTGTCGAGCTTGAAAAATTTGATTCCCACAGGAGATAGCTTGCTGGGCTCTATTCCCCCGTGGGAGGCTGGAGTGTGATTTCACCGGGAAGTTAGCCGGGCTTCCCGGGAGTGGACGATGGAGCTTATTTGTTGGAGGCGACTCCGAACCGCCTCCCTTGTACCTCCCAGTCACTTGAATGCAGGGCTTTTGGTCGGATAGATGTGCAGGATACAATCTGCAGACACGCAGTCACACCCATGCACGCATGCATGAACATGCCCACGCGCTGACAGAAGGTATAGATCGTTCCGACACTGCAGAAACAGGGAATCCATCCCCTGAATCCACCCGCGTCTCAGGGCAGGCACAAGGTCGCGTTTGGTCCGCGATTAGCCCCCTATCCGCCACCTGGGGACGCGCCACGTAGCCTCGCGACTAACCGGCTGGGATCCCTCGTATGAGGGAGATCCGTGGGTTGAGGGAGATCCGTGGGTTATCTGGTTTTTTCGTAGAAGAAAAAAAAATAAGCGGATGTAGGCAAGATTTTGTTCCTTCTGGAGAAACTAAGCGATCACACAGCGAATTTTTTGTGAGTTTCTATCGTCGAAATGGCTGAAACATTCGTTAACTGAAGCGCATAAACCCGATTGTTGCTCTCTTAAGGCCCGCGAACGAGCGATACCCGCCTTTTGCCCTCAACACACCCAACTTTTCTGCGCAGTTGGCCTGCTGTGGACCCTCGGTCAAATCTTTCGCCTGGAAAGCCTAGTGGAGCGAATCGAGCTTTGCCTCTGGAATTGTCTGAGTACCCAAAAACGCTTTTGAAGATCATAAACTTAGGCGTCGGATATCAGGTTTCCTGTGAAGCCTACGTATGGTGCACATCGCTTACGTCATTTTTCACCTTGTGGTTGGAAGCAATGCAAAAGATGTTATAACCTTTCCAATAGGTTACTTATGTGGGTCGTTTAACGTCAGTTCTTTTGCTGAGTAGTTCTTTTTCTCAGTAGGATGCTCCACGTAATTACCGTAAGTCCACGATACTAATTGTAAGTAGGGAGCTCTAGCACTAAGCCGCTATTTCTTTTGTATGGCCACATATTCAGACACCAAGAAGTCTTCTGATGCGAACCACCGAAGGATTTCGTTTCTACATTCGAGGCCCGTTGGTGCAGAAGCAACGACGAGGTTGCGCAAACGTAGTAAACATCTCCGACGGGTGCGGAAAGCGCTGTTTTGTTGGGGAATTCAAAACGGCTGACTCACCATTTGGAATACGGCTGGAGGACAGCTTCTCATAACGAAACAACACGATCCACAACTGCATAGAGAAAAAGTGTCTGAATAACGGACTGAAATTCGGAATGTGGAAATGATTTCAGTAAAAAAAACTCATTGGTGAAAATTCCAGTGAAAAAAAAAAACTCATCGGTGGAAGACATCAGCAGGGAATTCTGGGAGAACCCGCAGGTTTTCGACCAGAAGAGTAGTATAGTAAATGTCTGAAGGATGCCATAAAAGTGGGCGAACAAGTGCTTCGGGCTGGGAAATGTTCCTAGAAGAAGATCGTTGAACATCTCAGTAGAGTTATGTAGAGTAGAAAATTATAGATGCATTGATAGAACGAATCTCACAATAGGGTTTACGTCTCGAGACAAAGACTAGAATCACCTCAATATTTTAAAAAATTTCTTAAACGTGCCCGAAAGTTTTTATGTCGAATTCTTCTGTATAAATCGAATGCGTCTGACCAGTCACTCGTTTTCAGGCATCAGTTTAGATCCGTTGTTTGGTTCATATGGTTAATAGTGAGATCAAAAAGACTTTGGCTTGCAGGATATCACTGTCATAACTGGCGAATGCCTTTTGATTCGCTTATTCTCAAGACATGAAAACACTCGTGACATCTTCATGCTTTTTTGATGCAAGTTCCAAGGAAGAAAAAATTCTGTATAACCTCTGATTTTCTCATTTATTCGGTACTAAATTGTTTTGTCGGCTTAATCTCACAAGGTGAAACCTATGATATCTTATGAAGTGCCCTCCCCCTACTCTTCTTTCGCCAAACCATTTTCGGGGTCGAAATCAAACGTGTGGCCCATCCCAAAATGGGACCGATTGAACTCAACCACTTTATTCTTTTGGAATGTGCCTGTAGTTTAGCATATGCACCAATATCTTTATTACTACGCGCACTATTGCTCCTACACAGCTATATGGCATAACATGCTCCTGTGCGAATTCTTGCTCCGAGGCGTCCAAAATCGGCTGACTCGTCTAGCGCGGGAGTGTTCTCGTGTTGTTCTACTTCTCCGAAGCCCTGTTTTTGAACATAAGGGTTCAATGTCAGTTTCGAATGCTGCATTCGAGCGCGCAAACACACTCGCATCTGCACTACATTATTTTTTCGCCACATCTTGGTTCTGCACTCACAGTTCGCCTAATTGCTTGTTCACAATTCGCTTAATTATCTTCAGTTCTCTGGAACGTTGCAATTCCCTTACATTTTTTAGTTATTTTTCTCTTCTCTTCTCTTCTCTTGAGTACAACTCTTGCGGAACTTTCCAGAACTCAGATTATGAACATTTTGAAAACTGCCTTTCTCCACCAAGTCTGCGACGAGGCAGATGGCCCTTTTGAAGGCAAATTACTAAAAAAAAAAAAAAACAGTGGCATAAATTCCACTTATTCCACCGTTTTCAGTAATTCCAGTGCTGAATCTCTACTCAAGAACCAGGAAGTAGATAGGCGAGAATCCAGGAATTCCTACGGTGCTATCGATGAAAACAACACATCTTCAGATCGCGACCAGGACGAAATTCGCCGACTATTTTGTTCAGACATGAAGGGGAAGGGAGAAGTTGAATATCCTCCGAATTGTGCGGCAATACCATGCTCAAGTGGAAATAGCGAACTCGTCAGAAAATTGAAGGTATCCCCTATTCAATGCTTTTCACAACTAAACGGTTCTGTGGGTAGTGAGTGAGCCTAGGAAGTTGAATTTGGATGGGTGTAAAGTCTTGTTGACGCAATGCAGAGTGCCGTTCTATTACATACTCAGACATTCGCGCAGCTCTATCCTCGTCGAAAGTGAGCTCTACAGCCGTAACAATGTTAACTTAGTTCACCAGCACTGTGGAATTAACGTTTATTAAGTGTGCCTGAAGTTTTTCTGTTCAGACTATAGAGTTGCCACAGTACTAGGGCAAGAGCTGGTACGGAATCTCTCGCGGCTAATATCTCTTTCTGCTCTCCTGCCATAGTACGCCAGTGGTCAAATGAGTTGAAAACTAAATGCGAAGTCACAACACATCTCGTGTCCGCTTGAGAAGGTAGGCTTGATGACGCAGCAAGCTCAACCCTCCGAGGGTAGAGCTGCGCAAATGTGTGAGTCTGCTCCATATCGGATGATAGGTACTATCCGTACATCTCCCAGTCCAATCAAAAAGGTGTCGAAACACTCAGCAGGTCCAAGCACTTAAATGCAGCACCCACGGAAATTTTCATATCTGAGGTTTTGATCGTTCCTGAGCCTTAGCAATAGTTCTATCAATTTGGCGAAGAAAACAGCGCGAAAAACAACCGTTTCTGAGACATAATCAGTGAAAAGTCCAAGATCCTGGATCAGCAGGATCACCGTGGAATCGTTCGATCGTGTTGTGGTGGCAACGGATCATTGCTGCCAGCTGATTTGGTGGTTGGCCATTTCTTTCCTTGTCACTGTAAAGCTATTTCTTGGTCCTTAACTCTCCTTTTTGCACTACAGCGTGATGAATTTTTTACCTGTTACTTCACAAGAAATGTGCTGGTTTAGTTACTTGTATGGTTGATCTTCGCCAGTGTCGCGTTTTCGAATTTTTTCACTGCTCAGAGTTTGTTCTAGAATTCATTGGTGGTCCTTCTACATCTTGACTGGTCAGACTATCTTTTTCAAAGTTTGTTTTCTTCCATAAACTTTAGAATCGCTCGCAAAACAGCTGACAAGAAAGGTAGCGGTATTGACTTTTTTTGGATCGGTCCACACCGAGCAGATCTCGCAACTCGGCCCAACCTGCTCGATGAGCTGAGGGTTCCAGAAAATAGGGATTTTGACGGTTTTCACTGTTTTCAGCATTATAACAATGTTAAGCGCACCCGATTACCCGAATTGTACCGAAATCACGAGATCGAAAGTTTCCGTAGGTGCTGCCTTTAATTAAATCAAACGAAGCTTCGAAAAATAAATAATTCGAGCGCGAAGAAACGACATATTATGGAGTAGTGAGTGGAAAAGTGTTATGACATAACAATACGGAAGTGTTTGTTGAGTCCGTGTATCATCATGAGGGAAAATGCGACGTTACCAGGCCACCGTGATTGGCGCACTGAATGAACGCACCAATCACAGTAGCTCTCTAACGCCTCGTTTCCCCTCACGACGATATACACTCTGCTGAACTTCGATACGCCGCTCGCGTCGGAATCATCGCTGTAGTAGCAAATCAGACTTTTTTAAAATTAGTTTTTCGTCTTATTTACTGTCATCTATCAAGAAAACTGAGCGTCAAGAAAACCCTATGGTATGCTATCACGGTGACGATTCCAGCACGAGCGGCGCGGTCATACTGCCGCTATAGTCCTCGAGGACTGTAGCACCCTGCGTCGCCGTCGCTGGCGACTGTGATACCGGGGCGCATTCTGGGCGGGGCGTCGTGGCGGCTGCCGAAGTTAGCGAATGGCGATCGTCAACATCCCGCCGATAATAGCGACTGCGACGTCGGTGCCTATCGATTGGTCGCCAACAGAGGCGATCGGCGGCCGCCAATGTTGGCGACTGCCCCTTCGGTGCAAATCGATTGTGAGCGGTCGCTAACATTGGCGGCCGCCGACGCCGGCGACGCGACGCAAGGTGCTATACTCCTCGAGGAGTATAGCGGCTACCTTACACCGTGTGCTTCCCAAATCGAGGAGAAACATATTTCCATCGACGCTCACTGTGCTTCCTCATTTCTGCACAGAATATTTGAAGCAACAGTTCACTGCTAAGCTGCTCGTTCTCTGCAGGGTGCTACTTCGTGTTTTGGTGGGTTTTGCGTCAGGCAGTTATCGTTCTGAGAGGGACTTCGCATTGCTAAGTACTTATCCTTAGTTGCTACGGAAGAATCTTCAGAAACAATTGTTTTACACGGAAAAGGAGACCGGAAAAGTGCAAGAGCGCTGGAGAATTTTTTTCGAACCAGTGTTAGTATATTTTCAGATTTTGTCCGAAGCTCTGCAAGTGTCGGATACCAATGACGAGTGTGGGCAGCCTGACAGGTATCGCACCTTGATATGCCATCTGGCGCAGAGTTGTTTCTTGGAGAATAGCAGCAAGGACGTGCAGATCTGGCTAGCATGCTGTCTTGCTGACATATTACGTGTCTTTGCTCCAAATGTTCCACTTGGTGATCCCTCTCAGTTAAGGGTGAGTCACTCTTGTGCCAGTGGACCGGAGTTGCTCTCCAACGCTTGCTTTTATAATAGTAAACTTTAAGGACGTGCTCATCTTCATCGTACGCACTTTGAAGGGCCTAGAATCGCCTTCAAATCCACTGTTTCGACGTTATTTTTACCTCCTAGAGGTGTGTTTCGTCATTTTTACGCAGCAGTTTTATACCTTCCTTTTTCTTGTGAAAATCTCAAATTTTGTAGAACATCAGTGTAGTGAGCACACTGGTGTTGGCCTTGGAGTTACCTCCAGACGACGCTAGCCAGGTGATTCGTATGCTTTTGAAAACGTCTATGGAAATTGCCAATGGCAAGGAGTGGAAGAGCGAGGTGCGCGAGACGTCTGAAGATGGTAGCGCCACCGAGGAGGATGGCGATGATAAGAGCGAAAGCCGCGATAAGGTTTGCTTATAATTTGTCTGGATTTTTGTTCCGTAATTTCCGCTTTTGTTAGGTTATTGGTCTTCTGATCGGAATGATCTCTAAACTGTTGCGAGATGTTGATCAAGTTTCTGCTGAAGTACTCGATGTGCTTTTCTTCTACTTAATTAACCCTCAAAAAGTTGGTTGCCTACCATTACGATGTCAAGTTTCCAGTGAATACTTCGAATTTCCTAGATGTTTTTTTTTAGCTTAATAACCGAGAGTCCTATAATATGTCCCGACAGATCATACAGGTGTCACAGACCTCTTTAGAAGCAATAATTCAATCGGTAGGTGCATCGTTAGCTTACTGTAAAACTTCACTATTAAGCATTTCAAATTTACAGTTACTAACTCAATCTTTACTGTCTGGAACTCTTCCTGGAGAATGTGAACTGGTAGGAAGTGGTCGTAAAAAGCTGCACGATGTAATCCTAGAACTGCACGAGGTTGCTCCAGAACTCGTGGCACCTGTGTTGCCGCAGCTTTCTTGTTCACTGCTGGTTGGTTTTCACAGTTATGCTATTCTAGGGAGTACACTAGCATTTTTTAGTTAAAGGCAAGGTCCAGGCAAAATTCCATTTCCCAAACTTCTATTGGATTCGTAGCCCAAGGCGACGAATTGAACGAAAACTATAGAAAAATCCCTAAGAAGGTCCCACAACAAACTCTTTCCATCGTCCAATTTCTGTACGGCATTTGCGGGTTTGCGGCGTCCATGCTTTCAAATGACGTTATACGGTGCGCCCTACATGCCATCTATTGTGGCGTCGTAGGAAAAAATTCATATTGGAAGGACCGGTGGTCCGTTTGACGGTTTGGGGACGGTTTCCCTAGCGTCCTTTAGGCTGTATGCATCTGAGTGTCCGTCGTTGTTCACTATGCACGCCCGCAGCCTTTGTCGATTGGAGCGCGTTTTGTCACGGCTACCGTAGTCCTCGGGCATTTTATCCCGTATCTAGCGATAGAGCCTATATCGAGGTCTGTAGCCTGAGTGTAGCGATTGACGTGCTAGGTTGTATGATATAGTGTTTGCATCTGTAACGTACGTAGTCCATCTCGTAGTTGTTCTCGCTAGCATTTCGAAATAGTCGTGCCTTATATGCGCGCGCCCGCGCCAAGGCTCCGCCCACATGCTATATAAAGGCGCCGCGGCCGCGGCAGAGGCTCAGTTCGACGTAGTCAGTCAGTTAGCCTCTGGAGTGGCAAGTCGGTCGGTCGATGGTTGTCATTTACTAGCTACTTGAGTCGTTCCAATAAAGGATTACAAAACCCCTAGACAATCCACAACACAGGCCGCTCCCGTTACATGGGGGCCGAACGAAGCCTGTGAACGACTCAACAGCCGCCTTGGAGCCGTTGTAACGGTAAAGGCGAGTAGCCTGCCTTCAGTAAAAGGCAGCGAACACTCTCTTGACGACAAGAGGGTCACGTGCGTGGTGTTCTTCATCGCGTACGTGTCCTAGTTGTGGTTCCACGGAGAGTGTTAGTGGACTGCTCCAAGAGCAGTCGAAGGAAATCCGCTGCGCGTGACGTGCGTAGTGTAACGTCGTAACAAGAACACGTTACTGAGGTAGTTATCAATACTACCGACTACGCATCGATGTCTTCTGCAATGACTGGGAACGTCTCGGATCTAAACGCGGAGGAGCTCGATAGCATATTGCTGGACGATCCAAGATCATCGCAGCTGCGCGCTTCGAATAATGCTGCGCTGGGGAAGCTGTTGAGCAAACTAATTGCTCTAGCGAAGACCAGCAGGACTCAGATGAGACAAATAGCGGGTGCTATAGGTGAGCAAGTAAGTGCTCTTGAGAAAGCGCCTGAGCTCATTGCAGACAGTTTTGCGCAGGGAACATCGCGCACATCGACAAGGACGACCGAAGAGTTGAAGCAGTTAGTGCACGCAGTAGTTGATAGCGATTGCACGGCCGTAGTTGCTGAGCTCGCACATATGGCTAGGGTTGATGACCTCCTAAGGGAACTTGAGGAACTTTTAGCCGGAGATGTTGCTCAAGCACTTGACGAGGCATTCTCTCAGGTGGAGCACGATGATCGGTGCATGAGAGAACTAGCCGATCTTCTGCAAGTGAATTCCAGTGATGTGGTGGAGGAAATAAAGAAACTACTGGCGCAGAGGAAAGATCGGCTTGGAGCTGAATTTCGAGGGCCAGGAAACGTGAACCAAAGGGTTCCGGCACCGAAACAGTCGACATCAACATCAAGGCTAGGTCGGGATTTTTCTTCCGACATGGACGCTGGTATTGGCCGTATGTTTGCGGCCATGACCCTTCCTGAAGTTGAGACATTCAGGGATCCGCAAGGGAAGAAGTTCGAAGACTTTATATTGCGGTTCACCCTGAAGTACCGGTATCTGGGACTGAGTAATGATATGCTCGTCCATTTACTGCTGTCGAAGCTGGACGGCTTTCCGAAAGCTGTTGCTGAGGCACTTCCGAAGCACATTAGGGAAGGAGATTTTGATGTCTTGGTGGAGGCGCTTAAGGCAAAATTCAAGCTCAGCGATTCGGCGGAGCAGATGAAAGCCTACATGGAACTGAAGCGTCTCAGGAAGAAGGGAGGCGTAACGAGCTACTGCCTTGAGCTTGAGAGCCTTACCAGCAAGGCGTATCTAGATGCGTCTGACGAGCAACGCTCGCGAACACGAGCGGGAGAGCTGGTGGCTCAACTGTCGGACTGGCCAGAATATTTCCAGCTGTATACTACAATGGAACTGGCTCCGAAGGGTTGCGCTTACGAAATGGTCAAGACCATGGCGCAGCGATGTGAACGCAGTAAGGAGGTTGCCGCAACATTGCGAGAAGTTGTGCAGGAAGGCGGACCACGTCGTTCACAGCTCGATCAACGTAATCCTAGCCAGAAGGAGATTCGGAAACCACTACCGGATGGAAACGTGACAACGCTCGGAACGTTCAGGGCCGATCGAGAAGGGACGTTCAAAGGTAGGAAGGATGGACCGAGGTGCTTTAAATGCAGGAAGCTTGGTCATCTCAGACGTGCTTGCCAAGAAGCAAGTAGAAGTGCAAGGACAAGGGAGATGTACCACCAGCGATCTGCCGCACCAAGGACCTTCACAACATCCCTCACTAAGTGGATTTATGGATCATTAGGATCCAACAAAGGTCGGAATGAGCTGTTTGGAGAACAAACAGTGGCAGATGTGAAGCTTCTAGGTCTTTCCCGTAAAGCTTTGCTGGATACCGGCTCACAAATTAGCATAATGCCATTAGAAATCTTCCAGGCGAGCATGGCTGCAGGCTTTGATTTGGACAAGGACGTAGAAGAAATTCCGATCAATCACCGAATTCCAGTCTATGACGCTTCGGGCAACAGGATGTCTTTCAAAGGAGCGGTAAGGCTAACCCTCCAGCTCGGAAAAGGTGAAAAGCAGAAGATCGCGCTTTTCGTGACGGCTGGAGGAGATGGCATGTTAGTGTTAGGGACGAACGCACTAATGAAGCTCGGAATTGGTCTGATACCCAATAAGAAGCAGAGTCACAAGAGACGGAAACAACGATCAGGAGTTGTTACTGCTAATGAGAGGGTGTTCATGAGACCTAAGAAAACAGGAAAGTTGCCGATGGCTCGTGATGAGGTCCGGAATGAAGAACCTGTGCGTTCCAAGGATGGATTACTCCCCAACAGGATTTGGAACAGGAAGAGCGGTGCGATCAAAGTTCCTAACGCGAGCAGCTTAGCAGGAGCCGAGCTTTTGGGAGGAGGAGAGGTCGGAGCGCACGAGAAGCCATTCGCTCTGGCTAAGTCGTCGAGCAGACGCAGAGGAAAGAAACAGCGAGCTGATGTCAATGTCGGATCAGAAACGGTATTACCGCCGAACCTCCCAAAACCAGCGAAAGTGTGCCCCGGAGGAAGAATTCACTCAGGTACGAGTAGGATTGAAAATACTGGTCCCGTCGAAATTCCTGTCGGTAAATCGTCTTCGGCTGCAGCGAAGCTTTCCAAAGCAGCTGAAAAGGATGAGAGCCAGGCAAAGAAAAAATGTGGGAAGAGAAGGCGATCGAGAAGGAAACCACGTGAGGCAAGTTCGATAGGCAACGGAGCTGATTGCCTCAGGATGTCGATCGAGGGTGGTCATCTGCCGAATCTTGTGCAGCAAGTGTGCCACATTAGAGCAGATTCCCGTCTCGAGAAGTCTTCGTTCACTGGTCGCAGGGAAATACATCTGACTGCGAACGATGTATGCGACTTGAAGGAACACGACTTCGAGTCACCAGGAATGGAGAAGAGATGGCGTAATGACGAGGTGCTGACAGGTTTGCTCCAGCAGAACGATGAAGGGACGAAGTCGTGTCAGAACAAGCGATCGTCGCCAATCAGTTGCAACGCAAGAGGAACGTCGAAGCCCAGAGACGTTGAAGAAGATCCCATCGAGACGTGCAGCACCCAAGTCCAGCTCGAGCCACAAAGAGGACACAGCCGTTCGATCCAGTGCGCAGTACCATGGTCGTGGAGTCGGGACGACTCTCATTTCCGGAGGGGCATGTAGCCTGAGTGTAGCGATTGACGTGCTAGGTTGTATGATGTAGTGTTTGCATCTGTAACGTACGTAGTCCATCTCGTAGTTGTTCTCGCTAGCATTTCGAAATAGTCGTGCCTTATATGCGCGCGCCCGCGCCAAGGCTCCGCCCACATGCTATATAAAGGCGCCGCGGCCGCGGCAGAGGCTCAGTTCGACGTAGTCAGTCAGTTAGCCTCTGGAGTGGCAAGTCGGTCGGTCGATGGTTGTCATTTACTAGCTACTTGAGTCGTTCCAATAAAGGATTACAGAACCCCTAGACAATCCACAACACAGGCCGCTCCCGTTACAGGTCTCAAATTTGACACATCTGCTACACATATGGTTTGGACTCCAGAGAGCAAAACAATTTAGTGGACAAGATTTTGACCGGACTTTGCCTTTAAGATTGCCATCATACTCCTTGAGGCCTGATAGTTTGTTAGTATGGTTGAGCTCAAACTACGTAGTCCTTCCAGGCAGAAGATGACAATCAACGTTTGCTTGCTACGAAACTTGTCGGAAAACTAGTCTCTAGCGGCAAGTCTCGTTTCTACGACGAACATCCGAAGTTGTGGAAGAACTACTTGGAAAGGTAACTTTTCTGTCATATTTCTATAACATTTCACGAGAGTTAATTTCTTGGCTGTTGGTCGACCATTTGTGTTACCTATTCTACACCACTTTTCTTTTTTATAAAGTCTTTCCGAAATTGATGTATCCCATAAGAGACGCAATATTTTTGCTTCTGCTTCGAAATGCACTCGAAACCTGTTTCCATTCGATATTCTTTTGGTTATCTTTCTCTCTTCTTATATTTTCGGCATTTTGATGAACGAACGGGGAGAAAGGCAACTTTTTTTTGTCGATTCCGGTAGCCATAATCTGAACGTCATTAACTGCGCTCCACATTGGCCTCTTACAAATGACTGGTTGGTGATCGATAAACATAATCACACTGCTTGCCACGGATTGTTAAAACGTTTACCTTCGATGTACAACTTTTCGATGTGTGTTCATTGTTATCTAATAGAATGTTTCGAGATACCCTTATCTTTTGGTTTATTTGTGGCAGAAACAATGGTGACATCATATACAAGTTTTAGTTTCCTTTCAACGGATAACATGCGAAGAATCAGTCACTAATTTTGATAGTATTTCTAGGTTCAAGGACTCATCGCCTGATATAAGAGAAGTATGTGCCAGAGATTCTCATGAGATACTTCTGCGTCATAGTCAACTCAGAGGACAAATCTCCTGTGAGCTTCTTTATGATTAGATCTCAGTCATTCCAAGAAAAGCGTTAAAAGTTATCGTCTTTCCTTGATGCACTGAACAGTAGTTTTTCAGCAGCGCTTGGTAGTCTTACAAGGGATCTCGACGACGGAGTTCGTCTAACAGCTGTGCTCTGTATAATTGAAACTGCAAGAAAGAAACTTGAAGCTGTTAATGAGTCACTGATTATGGCATGTTGCGATAGGATGAAAGATAAAAAGGTGAATTGTATCAGTTCTGACGTTATCTTGCAACCGACTTTGCCAATCTGAAGGAAATGGGTACTGTGCACTTGCACGCATTATTGTTGGATGGGTTGCGCGATCGTTTACATTCTTCATCGAAGATTTCGACTACGGAACGTCTATTTTTCGCAAAATCCGTTTAAAAAATACTTCGAACTGGAGCGAATATACAGTGTTTGCTCTCACTTGGTGACATTCATATTATTTTTTTTTGCAGCCAAAAATCCGTCAGGAGGCAATAACGAAGTTGCTGCATCTATATTTCAAAGTTATCATGGGAGAGGAACACACCGCCTCGGAAGTGGCTGCTGTCACCGTGATTGCTAAGAAGGCTTTGGCTCTATACATGCTCGCGAGTATGACAGAAGAGAAGTAATTTCTTCTAATGCCCTACTGACACTAACGAAGTTTTTTTTTTAATCGGACACTTTAGGTCAATGATTGAGCGGTATTTTTCTTCCTACATTATCCCGTACAGGATGGAAATGAAGAAGCGGGTCAAGTCTATGGTGGATCTGTTCAGTAAACTGGATAACTTTGAAGCGCAGTAAGTGGTGTGCTCGCACTATTTTATTGCGGACCACTCCCTTCTCACTCCTACTCGTTGTTTCAGGGTGTTTGCCGAAATAGTTTCGCGATCGTCTAGCCATCGACGTATTTTGCGTGAAATGCTGCAGATCATATCTCGTCAAGCCGCGACTGAATTACAGTCCAAAATACAACGAATCAGTAGCGCACACCATGATCCTGTAGGGGTGAGCATTCTCGAACTGTTTTGTCCTTCTGTGTAATATCTGCTCTACACACCCTTACTCCTCAACTTAGATGTCAACTTTTTTTTGAACTGTTAGATTGCCGTTACAGTTCAAGTGCGGTGTAGCACAACGCACAGCGGCCATATCCCTCGTGTACTGGTAGCCTTACCTTTTGTTTTTTTTTCAGTTTTCGACTGCTTTGAAACACTTTGCCAACCTTCTTTCAACTGATCAACGCTGTTTTGAGTGTGCTGAATACTTAGTATCTAATGAATATACAACTTCGAAAGTGGAGGAAACATGTGTGAGTTTGTTATCATTTTCCTAACCACTGCATTGATAGTGATACTTTATAATGAGTCGAAAGGAGGAAAGATTTCGGAATCGTTTGAGCATTCTCACCATTTGCGAGTCTTATACTCTTCCACTCATGTTGTACAATATGCGCACCGAATTTCCACTATAGAAGCGCATCATTTACTTATACGCTGCTCCACAATAACGCTGTCAAAATCATCGTGGTTCATCTAATCCAACTTGAATGGATGGTTCTACGAATTGGCACAACATAAGGAAGTAAGTATTTTACCTTCTTAGAAAGACCTGGTGCAGCGTTCAATGGAGGCAGGAACCATTCCAAAGGACTGTCAAAACAACATACGACGTTACATTGAGAGAGTGGCACCGTTAATCATGGATTTAGACAGCACCGTGGTGGGTTCTCATTTTTTTAAACTCGTGCAGTGCATGTTTTCTCAAGCATTTTAAATCGGTTTCTTTTCAGGAGTTGTTGAATATTGTGCTACGTATGAAAAATGATGCTGAGTGTGGGAACGTCGAAGCAATCTCGAAATTGCCTCATGTGTTACGCTTGGTGAAGGTTAGTGAGCGATCGCTTAAGTACGGTTTTCAGGATATCTGTTGCTGGAAGCCGTTAAATCTTTGCTCAAGATTTCGAACATAATATGTCAACAGCAGTTGTCAAACGCTTTACGATCCGGAATTGACTCGCATTCTCAGTTTCCTACTCCCTTGTTGACACTCTTTTTTGACAACAAATCAGACAAGCACCGCCCTCTCACATTTCCATTTGAAACTATAATAATGATCACTAAGATTTCATAGCAGTCAAAAATCTCGGGAGTGGCTCTCTATGAAGATGTTTCTGTTTTGAATGCATCTGATTTCTGCACCGCTGTTGTTGAATTAGTGGATTTTCACCAGAATAATTACGATTTGGTAGAACTGATGAATTATGCGTTTAGTCTCCATAATACCGATTAGTGCTCCTGCTTTAGTTGAGGAAGTGCCTTAATAGTTTTTTTACCGTGTTACAACAATTGTTGGATCTAGCGTTATGGCGAGTATAATTCTGAAAGAAAGCAAAAATGGCGAATGTGGCATATGGCATGCGGTAGAGCATGTAAAACTATCGTACAGACTGTAGGCATAGTCCTCATGACCAGTGATACGTGCCGACGGCATTTGTCTGTCATTCTCTAGTGTGCCGTTACCGTCTCGTGCGCTCTATGGTGAACATACTGTCTCAGTCGACAGTGACAGATATGTCACAGAAAGCTTTTTTTAGATATGGAGCGATGCGTTTCCACACATTTTTTCCAGAGGAGATGCTATCGATTGCGTTCTGAAGATTGTTGTTTCGGACGACGCAAAGACAGGTAACCACAAATTCTCTCATTCTGTAGTTATCTCGTTATCAAATCTTACGCATTTTAGTGGAAGTGGGCCTGCAAGTGTTGCTTCATGTAGCACTTCAATCTAGTCTCAAAGCAAAGGAACATGATTGGTGCGAACCGGCCGTCTCGGCAAGTTCTTTTTTTTTCAACGAGTGAATCCACATCATTCCATTATTCTGTAGAATTGTGAATTACCTATTGTTGCTGACCGCTGGGCATAGAAAGGCCATTTTCCTTCTGATATTCCAATTTTAGATCGTGTGGGATGTCATCACATGTGAGAACGACGGATTTGGACGATGTTGTAAGTTAGCTGCTCGTGTAGTTTGCCGCCTGCTTGGTAAGGAGGAGTGCGCCACACGATTTGACCAACTTTATCCTGTAAGAATTTGTTTCTGTTTATTTCTGCTCGACTATGAAATAATTCAGATAGGCAGTGAACGAGTCGCTGTAATTTTTCATATCGTGCTGCATTTTTAGGAGATCGAAGAGCGTGTGTCAAAAGCAAATCCAGCCGCTTGTGTGAATGCGCTACAGGTTATCTCTGAACTTCACCGCGATCTACCACAAGTGTTTGGTCCTCGCGTCAAAAGGCTGATCGCAGAGTTTGTCGTACCAGGGGTGAGGGATAGTTATTGGTAATTCAACATTTCTCTCTGATTCACTACTGCTTTTCAGCTCATTCTAAGCTACGAGAGAGATCCTGAAGATGTTGATTCATTCGATCCGTTCACGCCTTTGGAGGAACAACCCATCCCAAAGTACTGTCTTTCGAAGGTAATTACTACTACTATGATTGTTAGGACCCTGTCGTATGGGAACTGAAATAAATCAGGAATAACGTTGCTTCTATAAGTGTTCTGCAATTTTCGAAATTAGTGGTTTCAACGTGAATGTTCAGCACTACATTTCCACTAAGGCTTTCATGTCAGGGGGCAAAACAAAATATTTTCGAGTACTACCCTTGCTTCTCTGTCGTGGACAGCCGTGATGCCACAAGGCTCGTGCACTTCGTCGAGAACACTCCCCTCCTACCCAATCCCCAAAAGTGATGTTTTCTTCCAACCTCGACTAAAAAGTGAAGGTTGGGTGAGACTCATTCTCATGATATTCCTACTATGGTGACGTTGTCAAAATATCATCTTTAATGTGCTTACCCACAAATGTTCCTTTTGAGACAACTTGTTCCAAAGAATAACCATCTACATTCTAATTTCTCCATCCTTCTGGAAATTCAGGTATATGGGATGAAACTGCTTGCTCGTTATTTGTTCACATGTGGTGGAGATGCAGAAGACGATTCATTGGCAATGAAAACACTCAAAATGTTTGTTGCCTTTATTCAAGCGGCTGGTGATTTGCACGATCCGGATAAGAATATCAGGTACTGTATTTCTATCTTCTGTGATCCTCAAGTATCTTTTGAAAGTCCAGCCACCTGTATGCATATGTTTTAAGCGCGGCAGAGAAGGCTTGGTTACGAGCTATTGCTGGGACGTCGTTATTAAAGCTGTGTTATATTCAGAAGTATTCCCATATGATGGGAGCGGACATGTTTGTAACTCTTGCCAATTTGATGAAGGTAAGCTTCATTCAATCCTTTTCTTCTAACTCAGCGAGGGTGATTCTGCAGGATGAGGCCGACTGTGTTCGTGGATATTTCGTCAGGCGATTGAACAAGGGGATATCAAGAAATAGGTAACCATTTCTTCATCGCATGTTCGGATGCATTTCACAAAGCGTAGCTGAGTTTCCAGGCTAACAATCGAGTATCTTGCTTTCTTTTCACTTGTTGCTCTGATCGATGGTGTATCGACCGAAGAAGAGAATGCTATCAAAATGTATGTTTACTTGTCTAGAAGTACCTACATTTAGTTTAGTGCTAACAATAAGTATCTTCAAGTCAACTTCTCTTAATGAAAACCAATGAAATCTAAGCCCTGAAAGCACCGCTGTATTTTTGATCTTGCCCAATCGTTGCCTAAGAAACCATGCGGCCCTAACAAACCTATCATCTCCAACAGTAGCGAGTTGTTACCTGCTAATCAGTTACTTTTATGCCGCTAGAACAGTTCCGAAAGGCAGAACCGTTCCAGAGGATTTTATAGACCAGAGGAGGTAAACGTAGGAGAGGCCTAACCAGTGGACTTCTCTAGATCATTTGTTCTGCTCTGACACTTGCGCTATTGACATACGCTAGGGGCAGGCATGTTGGCTGAGCGGAAGCAGCTCCAGTTATAAAGAAGTTTCCTATCTAAATTTCTACGATTCAATATATTTTAAAATTCGTTTGCGCCGAACTGGTCTTCTTTACTAGGCCTTGATGGTGCCTTCAGTTAATTGCGACCTGAAGTTGAACACTATTCAGGTACCGTGACCAATGTCGTAGCCTTCTTCTTGCAGCCATCTCTCGACGGCGAAATTTGATTCAGTCGTCCTCATTCGCTTCTAGTCAGTCTTTATGCGTTCAAATTTTGTGCTGATATTTTCGAGATGATCACTCAGGTTTTTGTTATCATTTCGTTCGTCACGAGTGAATGTGGAATGAATCTTCGTGGAGACATTCTTTTTCTATATTCGAATTTTCTTTCAATTTTCAACTCTAATTGTATTCACTAGACTAACTTTAACTTTTAGTGTATCTCCCGTACCATCAACCAGAATACGCCATTGCGTATGCTGTTTGGCTCCTTTCGCATCAAGAAATATTGTCAACTCATTCGGATATTGCGAATATGGCTATTCTTCAAGAGTTTGTTTATTCCTATCCAAGTTACCTAAACTTTGATTTTATTTTTAACATTTTAGTTTTGTATTATTTCAGATGTTTATGGTTCATAATGGAGCCTTTCGTAGCGAAGAAGGAGAACACCGATTTCGAGTTCATCTATTGTTTACTGCAGGATGTAAAGGAGTCGAATGACGCGTTATTTGAAAAGAGGCAAAAGCAGGGCGAGATCGGTGAAGCTGAATTAATCGGGCAGAGCAAGGTAAGCTTTTCTTGAAAAACTTTTTTTTTGTCTTTCATGCACAAATCTACTCATCTGTTTTTTTTTTTTGATAGTGTGACTTTTTCCAGAAGATGTGGGTATTAGCTGACCTGGGAATGTTGATGCTGGTGTATCGAGGCAAAGTTTCTATTCGCAATGAACCGCGGAAAACATTGCTGTCTACGCGATTTTTTGTTCGAGAGAAGAACTCAAAACACGCTGGAACGGTTAAGAGCTTATGCTTGTTGATTTTATTCACCTATTTTCATTGATATTTCTGTTAAGCTGTGTGAACTATGGTTTCTTCCATCTTGTACTATGGATTTCCGAAACTTTTTTCAAACCTATCAATTTACTGACTCTAGGTATACACTCCTCATGAGTTGATAGAAGAAGAGAAGGAACGAAACGGGAAGTTACCTACGCGCGACCGCAAGCGTTTGAATGCCACATCGAACACCACGGCATCAAAGAGGGCTTCTCGAGAAGCTAAAGAACCGGTGTACGTTCAGAATTACATGCTGTCATGGACCACCTTATCTAACTTTTTTCTTTTTTTTTTTCAGAAAAACGCAGAGAGGTCGAGTTCCATCCGTAAAGTTGAACAAGATTGATGAGTCACCAACTTCGCCAGACAATATTGTGAGTGATTTAGCTCCAAGGGAGAAAGGTAAAAAAAACTTTTCACCATTAACTTAATCTTAGAGTCCTCCACGTAAAAGGATGAACAGAAAGCCTCTCAAGGTTGAACAGCAGAGTGTAACAGATGATAGCAGTCGTCTGGACAAGCAGCCAGTTGGATCACCGACTCGCTCGCCAGTGGGCGTACAAGGTTCGTCATCTGTACTTTTTTTTGGAACTCAGTGCGGTTGTCTTGATAGTACTGTTATTGATTAAAGCGCCTTGAAGGGTCGACTATTCGGCGCACTACGAGAAACCGTGCAACAAAGGAAAAGGAGAAAGACGGTGGCGTCAAAACAAACGAAATTGTATGTTTTATCACCCTTTTCATTCTCATTTTTCATTCATTGGGCTGAGAATTTGTTATCTTGTGAATCAACATTTTGCGGAAGATTTTAGCAGTTGTTTCAGAATAAGTGTCATCAAATCTGTATATATAAAAGTCAAAGTTTGTATGTATGTGTGTGTGTATGTATGTAATGAATAGAAATCGCGGAGTGTGAACCGATCCGGACCAAATTTTGCATGCACATACTTCGCGGACCGGCGGAGGCTATAGGCTACTTTGCACCTGGGATTATCGATTTATTGATCGATAATATCGATTTTATTGATTTTTGGCTCTTCCGCCGAAAGGGGCGGTGAAGACATATCCCCTGGGGTTCCTCAATACGCTGAATACGAATATGACAACCATTTCGCACGAAATATTGATTTATTGATCTTATCGATTTTTCCCATTTTCGCTCGGAGACGGACAAAGACATATCTTCTGGGGTTTCTCAGTACGCTGAATACGAATATGACAACCATTTCAAACGAAGTATCGATTTATCGATTTTACTGATTTTTGGCTCATTTGCTCAATGGAGCGGTGAAGACGTGTCTCCTGGGGTTCCTCGATATACTGAATATGAATATCACAACCACTTTACACGAATACATCGATTCCATATCACCGAAATAGCTTTGCCAACTCTTCGCGCACAAGTCGAAGGGGAAGGCTCACTTGGGCTGCGCTAACATGCTGATCACTAAAGTTATGGAGATTTTAATGTTTCAATGAATTTATCGGTGATCGTAATTGGCCTCAGCAGTATGATAAAGCCATGGTAGTAAGACACCCGAGCGAAGCCGGGTACGGCAGCTAGTCTGTTATAATTTTATTATAACTGTTTTTGCGGCAAAAATGCTATTTTTATACTCTTTTGTGAAAGCGGCCCCTCGCATTTACCGATATTTATCCTCTCTGTAACGAAGGCTAATCTGGTCTTCAGATGGCTAATGGAGACGACGGGACCTCACCTTCGACATCAAGGGAGCAACCGCAGACACGCAGTGCACGAAGCCAAAGGACACCACAGCAATCACCAAATGCGAAACTTCCGACGCCAACAAAGGTTCTTCTGCTTTGCCTTTCAAATGTGTGGAATGCACACCGGTCTTCACTTTATCACAAGGCTTTTAAGACAAGTGTTTCTCCCTTGAAGCGCAATAGCAGGAACGAAGAAATTGTCCCTGCTCCATCAAATGGCGATTTGAAGGTGAATTATTCCAATTGTTCTCCGTTCCCATAGTTTCATGAAACTTCACCGCAGAATACAACGTGGTCAAAGAAAAGGCATCGGTCATCATTGAATCATTTCGATGACGTAGCTGATCTTTCACCGATAACTAGAAGTGGAGAGAAGGTACCGTTTCTATTACAGCACACTTTCTTTTTGTTATACCGTTCTACAGTAATTGAATAGAAGCTCCGATTATTAAAGACTGTATATCCTATCAAGGCTAGCTGTCGCCTGGTTGAACATTTCCAACCGTAACCTGGAAATTTAGATCACACGAAGTCGGTCTTCTAATCGGGCGCCGTTATCTACCTCAACACCGATGCCTACCACTATACCGAAGTCACCGAAAAGAGGCAAGCTACTTAAGGAAGATAAGACGTCGGCAGTTCAGCTGTCTCAAGCGGCTCCCGAGAAGGAAAAGGAAAAGGGTAGTAAAACTGCTGCGCCCAAGTATGTTATATGTTCCTAAGCTTCACGTGTTGTGTATGGATTGGTATTGATGTGATGTCATTTTAGGACACGAACTCGTTCACAACAGTCACGCGCATCTAACGGGTCCATTTCCTCGACATCGCCGGTTGCATCTCAGAAATCCATTCCAAAAACCAAAACTGCTCCATCGCTTCCCAAATCACCGCTGCGTCCGAAGCGAACGCAGAGGATGACTGGGAAGGCCAAATGATTTCTTCCAATACTACGGTATTAACGCCCTGTGAGAATTGTTCTTCTACTTCACTACATTTCAGTACTTAATGAATCTCAATGTGTCAATCTTGCTTTCTGTCTATATATGTGCTATAGAATGAAATATTACAATAATTGATCAGCGTAATATCGTCTTAATGGATATTCCACCAAATACTTCATTTCCTTCTGTAGATTTATTTAAATGAAAACCCGTTAGTTTATAACCGGAACAATGTTAATAAAATGGTCGAACAGATTGTTAACTACACCTATGGCATGTGGTAACAATCAGCTAACTATTCCACGTCAACCACTACTTGTTGGCTCCTTTAATGTGCAGACCAGCTACTTTGTCCTCTGCCTCTTCATTAATGCGGTCCCTTTTAGCGACAGGATCTTCGATGATGTGCAAATAGTTGTGATTCAGGAACCTAGCAAGCTAAAAACAACAATTTTCAATCACAGCATTTTTAGGTGGGGGAGTGGGGATCGTGGAAGATAGCGTACCTGTGCCGATTGGGCTGATAAGTTTGTGATATGACAAGCGAAGAGAAGAAGGTTCCGCGGCTGAACGTGCCATGCAAATCTCATAAATACGGACGAATATAGGCATAATGCTACGGTCATATTCCCAGAGATCAAATCGGGGTTCTTCTGAAAATTTCTCTTGTGAGGAGGGAGGGAGTGTGGTTGTGGTAAAAGAAACCAACCTTCAAGTCTGCCAAAGCCGCTAGTGGTATACCCCAGTTAGCAACCGGACCCCAGAAATGTGTCGACGTGAAATAATCAATCCATTCCTTTCTACTATGTCTTCGAAAATAGGTGACAACAACCGAACTGACCTTCGACATATCTGAAAAAGTATGGGAAATAGGTTGGTGGGATCTATTTATACGACGAGCATAGCAACACGAGTTCAACGAGTAGAGATGTGAAGAGATACCTATCGCTAATGAAAAAACGAAGGAAATCAATAGTCCAGCATAGATAACGAACAGACACGCCATAGAAAATGCTGAACTGTTACTCGAACAGGCGGTGCACGAGATAAGGTTGAAAATGAACGGCAGGAGTGATAGAATGACAGAGTTGGTGAATGGTGCAGTGCAGTGCAAAGGAAGAGAAAGTTAATGGGAACGATCTAGACAAGGAAAGTGAAATCACAACATCTACGTAGATGTTCTAATACTCGCAGTGACTGCAATAACCTGGTACGTACGGCACTCCATGTACTATGAAAACAATACAACTGATGCGTTGGTTGTACCTTTGCCACGCTGCAGTTTTTTGAAAGGAAGTGGGACATTCGAATGATTAGTCCAGATCACCTGCACAAGCTTTGTTCTAAATGTTATTCTATTCAATAAGCGAAGAGCAGTCTTCATCGATCCATAAAACAAGGATAGCCGAGATTTTGACGAGCATTCATGGATCAACCCTCTTATTCTCTATGGGTTTTCGTAGGGACATCTTCATTTTCAGGATATCGAACGAGAGATGTCGAGCCCTTATGATGGTCATCCTTATACAGATGGTGGACAAAAATGGAGAGGAGAATCACGTGGAAGAGGTTCATATTATCGTCCATAGTGTGATACTCAGTTTAGGAGATAGACTAGCGATTAGTACAGTTTTTCCTATGAGCACGCTGCACGATGCCAATATTATAAAACACAAGGACGCTACACAATGAGAAGTTCGCTGTCGCGGAACTCGCTCAGGGTATTTCAAGTTTTATCGCTTTTCGCGGCTGGTAGGAATGTGTCTAAACAGAATTTCGCTGACTTGGCTTTTCGTGGGTTTTCCCGGCGTGCAGTAGATCACTCCACGACCTAACCTTATGATGAACTTTCTTATGGTTTCATAGAACAATAGTACACCTGATTACGAGCTCGGCAACTTTATTATCGTGAAAAGCCGCGGGACGTGCGAAAAAGAGCATCAAAAGACTATCAAAGCTGACCGTTGTGCTGCGGCTACTAAGCAAACACTGTAGCTGTTCCTACAACACACTACACCCTTCACATTGAACGATGCAAAAAAGATGCATAATGCACGTTGACAGTGATTCCATACTAGTCTTTGTGACGCCTATATGCACATTAGCTGGGCAAATTGGCACAGCTGGTTTCACTTTGAGAATTAGCTAGTACGCTGATCTTCCTTCGTTGACTTTGAGTGCATTATTTTGCAACTATACTGTAATATTAGTAGCAAAATTCTCATTTGGTTGACGGAGTAGGTCACGACGACGGGGTCAGTCAACGTCACATCTTTCATGAACCAGAGACGCGTTATTCTCCTCAAGCGGTCCACTTGTCTTAGTAATGTCTAAATAGCACTACGAAGTAAAATTTTCAAGTTAACTCAAACTAGTGACGACTCCCAATGTCTCTGCCCGTAGCATTTATTGAAATTGAAATGTCCACCTTAGTCGACCTGGATTAGTTTACAGGCACGCTCATACGTACGTTGGAAAGATACTTGGGATACTTGGAGTGGGGAGGGGCCCGGTAAATAGATGTGTACTGTCAAATGAGATTTGTGGTGCTGGTCTCAATCCCGTCATCCATATCTGCTGCAGAGTCCTTTGCGATGATTTACGCGACATGATTTCAGCTCTCCCAAAACGCAGCCACAATCTGGTTTTCGGGATATATTCTGCTAAAAGAAAACATCATTAATAAACAAAGTGGTGGAAGTTTTAATCAAGTCTACTTAGTGGTCCAGTGCAAAATAGTTTCCGCCCACATTTGTAGTAGAATATATTTCGGGAGCCAAATTTGGCCGGTTTGGACGGACCGGAATTATGTCAAGTAGCCTTGCGCAGACAGTTCCCAAGCAGTTATGAAAAAGGGGACTGAGATCAGCGTCGCGGATTGTATATGACAGAATACATTTCGCTACAAGTTTTCTAAACAACCTCCCCCCCCCCTCTCCCTGCCCCTCACAACTCTTATTTTTCACTGGTTAGCGTTACAAATTTCTAAAAACAAAGCTCATGCATGTCAATCTAACTGCCCCTAAGCCAGAACCCAAATCAGTTGGGAAACTCTAAAGAAAGCTTTTGGAAAGCATAGGTACTGCCTCAAAGGCTTGATAGTCCCAAAGAGAAACTTTAAAAATATATTTTCCACCTTCACACTTGTTTTTTTTAAGTTTCGGCAGCGTCTTTGCAGAGGGGAAAGTTTTGTGGAGCATTTTTTATACGCTCTTGAATAAGTGCCTAAATGTCGTCAGCGAAAGAGAACGGCGCGATCCTGAGTGAGGTCGATTCATTCGCTATGAACACACCTGATCCCTTCGCACTATCTTCTAAATACGAACTTATACATTCTAAAAACTGCAGAAAACTTACACCTCAGGTCGTATTATAGTTCTTTCTTGAGAACTGAAATTTGTAAAAATACTCGCGACTCTAACACCTTCAAGTGTATCTGCTTCAGCCCAACGTTCAAGTGATTTCCATGCGCAACAGTTCGCAAGTCCGTATCAAAGCGGTTGGAACACTCCTAACGATGGTAGTGGACAGCGTCGTTCTTACGGTCGCGGTTCACCGGCTCCTCACTTCCAAGCCAACCAAGGAACGTGGAAAAATAATGGACGGTCGTCGTATGGTAGCCCGCGGGGGACACCAGGTTCCTACAAAAATAAGAATCAGTACAGACAACAGGTATGACCAGACTTCTTACATATTTTTGATATCAATTCACAGAAAGAATCTTATGTATAGGTTAGTCGGCATAATTACCACTAAATAACGTAAAATTGAGAGCTTATGGACTTGGTTTAACAAAGTACGAAAATAATATAATGATAGTCTGATGTGTGAGGTTTTATAGAACTCTCGTCGCTGAAAAATGCATGACCCCCAGCTGGGTACGAACAAAAATGTGACTTCTTTCTTCGCACAAAAACTTCACCACATGAGTTATGGCGACTATTAAGGCAGGCTACTCATCGCAATCTGTTTTAAATGCATTCATATAAATTACGAAGAGCTAATCATGGTTGAAAAAATAGAACTTCGTGAAAATTAGAGAAAATAAAGAAAACTAGCGCGGAATTTCTGTCCTTTTGAGTAGTTTCGAAAAGTCTGGCAATCTAACAATGCTATCAGTGGAACCTAGGACATAATATTAAATGCGAGCACACCATTCAAGAATATTCTAATGCTAGTTCACATGAGGCCTAGTGCTTAATCTCTACAAAAAACTGACAAGCAGGTCGCATACATCCTACTACGCGTTACATCACGATGAAACTCTAGGTAAAATTCTGAAGGAGTTGGCAGCCGTCCTACTGCATCACCATCTTTGCGAAACTAAGGATTAGCCCGACCGCAAAAATGAACGTCGCTGACAGGAACTTATTCCACATCTTTGAGGCTGTGCTATACTCCGAGGAGAGTACCGACACCGTCGCCACCGCTTGGCGATATCTATCCCGAGACCTATTGATTAGGAGCGGTGCAGGCGTAGCTGCAACACCATACTCCGCAATCAATAGACGACATCGGCAAAATCGATATCGTCGCTCAAGCGGAGACTGCTACACTCCTCTCTCAGTATATCTTCAGCGTAAGACGCCAGAAAATTGATACGTCATCCCAGAAATCTGGAAAAACGGTGGTACTTCCCGATAGGTGAACAACTAGCCATGTTGAAGTGAAAGAGATGTAGTTCTCTAGGAATTAACGCTTGCATATCTTTTCTGTCTATAATAATGTTTAGAGAAAAGTATTAAGGGAATAAATAAGGCAATATCGTACCTAGTAGGGAAATGAATAAGGCAATATAGTAAGTAGTTTTCTTTTACTGATAGACTCTTACTTCTTTTTTCGCTATCGTACGAAAATTGCGGTGCGTACAAGTTTTGCCAAAGTTTAAACACTTGTAATAAGGGTATGAAATCCTTGTAATTCGCATGCAGAGAACACGGTAATTTCAATACTTACGATTTAGGAAGTGGATATCCGTGACTATGTGATCCCAGCCATGACAGGGAATCCCTGGAAAAAACTGGAGGAGCAATGGGAGAGCGAGAGAACTTCGACAGGAATAGATACGACAGCAAGTAGTTAAGAGAATAATGCCCCTGTGCCATGTAAATATTACAACTTCTCATCTGATGAACATAAAAGAACAACAGATCTTTCACTGTTAACATTTACAAAATACAAGAGGTAGGCTCACAGGAAACGAGGAGCCATCTCACTGCTTCACACTGTAGCCTTCTCAATTTATACGTTTTATAAGTAATTTTATAAACAACATCGCTATCAAATAAATCGTTGCTCAGAAACAAGCACAAAGTTATAGACAAACGGGAATCGGGATGACATCGGAAAATTCATAGTGGGAGGAAACGAGCTGACCGGCTGTGGACCCATCCGTAGCCGCTTTGAGCAGCATCTCTGAAATAGTTTTACAGAATATCAGTGCAAGAATAATGAATGCTATAGAAAACATGAGGAATAATGAAGTGACATTAGAGTCCTCAGGAAGACTCAACACTTCTAAGGATTAGCGGCCAGGAAGGCACCATTTTTGAAGAAGTCATGATGTTTTGGTTTTGTTTTACCTGCTGTTCTCTACACAGCAGGAAAAAAAAGAAAACCAATTCAACGATGACGATTGCGACACTCTCTGTCAGTTTCTAACTTTTCTTCTGTCTTTCCCTCCCGCATTTCATTACGCATAGAATGTTAGCCACAAAAACTGCAATGTGGAACGATTTTTGCACCGTTTCTGTCTCAATAAAATATAGTGAAAGTGTGATTTTAGTGGAATTTGGAAAATGGAATTTTTAAAGGAGTGATCTTTAACTCGAAGCTTCGTATATCCTTAGAAAGTAAGGTGTTCACGTTTAGCAGTAGCTTTTCAGAAGGTCTGAGAAACCAAAACCACTACCTGTATATTTGTTGCATTTATTATGTTGAGCAATGCTGGTGCGGAACGTTAGGCTGACTCAGTTGTTCTGATAAAAATAAAAAAAAAAAGCTAAGGGGACTAAGGAACTGACGTCTAACTCTGTAGATGATAAATACAGATATCGCACCTATTTTCCGCGTATTCGTTTCCTAACTATCGCAGATAATACTGATGTGCTACTTCTGCATCCACAATCTCGCAAAAGAGCAAAAGAAATAATCACTCAAAAAATTTCAGATCACATACTAGAAAAAGGAAGAGGTGGAGGTGGGGGCTGTGTGGGCGAGAGCGGAAGGGAAGGGGGAGGGGGTAGGGACATCATAACAACGGGGAATGAGATCAACAAGTTACCTATACATACGTACAAAATTGTTACAGCAGGAATCTACCAACACGGTCGTTCCACCAACTAACTGTATGTCATCTGTGAAATGTAGGTTACCAAACCTAAACTATAACACTACAATATAAACTTGAAACAATAGTGCCCAGTACCAGAAAAAAAATGATTGCAAACAGAACATGTGATGAACCCGTAATTTTTCAGGAACACCTCTTTTATAGATTTTCGTTCCACACACAACATCTATAAAGGCGAAAAATCCATCAAAAGAATAAAATTGAAAGCTAAAACCACGATTCAACGAAACAGTCGGTGTAGTGATCACTCGTTATTCGGAACCCTTTCACTCTAGAGCCAAAATTCATGAAGACATGACCGAGCGAAACCAGATTAGCAAACTATCCTTCATGTCCAACAGGATGACTATCCTTGCTTTCCATGGTTAGCATTTCATGGCTTCCAACTCAGAAACGTTAAAATTACATTAGTTTCCCAAAGAATACTCACCGTGATTCAATCCTTGTAGATGATTTTGTTAAGGTGTCACAAGGTTGATAGTTGTCGAATATTAAAACGGAAAAATCCTAGTTTTCGAGTATTAAAACAGAAAAAATCCTATTTCAGGACTAAGAATGATAGCAGTAGTAAAAGTGACGTATACTTGTGCCACTCTTATTTCATTAAATTCTCAGGAACTACACAAATAGGTCGCACGCATATATAGACGACGACAGTCCAGCTGATTTGGTGGCACACAACGCATCACGTCGATAGGCTGCAAAATCTTTGCTGTGCGTGAGCTCTATAACCACCTCGCCTGACACTGTATAACGCTCTCTGCCGGATCAGCCCGACTGACATCTCCTATATATAGCTAGTGCTGCACTTTTTTCGAGCCCGTTCTGTCGTTGCGGAGACTATTAATGCAGATAACCACAAAATTACCAATAAAGCTCCCTCAGAATACATATGTTACCAAGGATCGGAAATAAAAACGATTGTACAAAAAACGACAAACAAAAACAAAATCGACCAGATCCAGAAATTGTAGAAATACGCATTGCTATGAACAATAGTATGTTGCCATTGCAAGAAAAGCAATTCATTCTGTATGCAAATTACCTTTTATCACATGAATACAGTTTCATCTGTAGGAAGGAGGTGGTAGACGATGAGGTACCCCCTGGTGTCCATTTGGATTATCAGAGAGATTAACAGCCGCAGGTCCTTGATGGGCGCTATTTCCAGTAACGGAATTATTTGCCGATGATCTCGCGTCTGAAAGAAAGCACACGTGCACATTCACAGTAGCATGGATGTAAAATATTAAGAGGTGAAGTAAAAATGTAGTGGAACTGAGGATATTTTTATACAGCGAAATCGGTGATAGTATGAACTCCTCGTAATTCACGCCCATAAAGGTACTTGATCAGAGATGATTGACTAGTCAGAACGATTCATTAATTCAACGGAAGAACGAAACTCACTCAAGTAATTCCTACTGGACAAAATCTCCAGAAGCCGATCTTTCAAGATGCGTGGGTCATCAGCTTGTAAAGAGGCGAACTGAGGGGTTTGCTAAAACATAATACATCCAAAGCTAAAAAAGGTGTATATTTGTGGTCCAGTACAGCTAAGAGACTGTTGACGAGGCTGATGCGAGTTAAATTGTAGTTATTGATTTCGTACCGATAATCTGTTGAAGATGTAAGAATCTTCTACCGCATTTGTATATTGGAGCAGTCTTGCCAGTTGGGAAGTGTCTGACCCATGTAAGGCAGCATGTATAGATTGTTCAATAGCTAAAGAAAGTTCGAAATTTAGAAACATGTTTATAAACGCCTCCAAAGTAATGTAAAAATAACCTTCCACTCTCGTAGGATTTATTGAAGAGGAGGAGGGTACGTATCCATTCGCAGGAGAATTCCGCCGCCTGTCATACTGCAGCGATTGAGCGCTGGTGCTCGCTGTAGTAGGGTGGCTCGAAGACTCCAATTCTTGCCCATCAAATGGTTGTGCTGTCAATTTTGGATTGACCGTACGTCGCTCTTTCCGCTGCTTCTTGCTCCACAGCTCATGGCAATCCTAGCGAAGAAGTCTTTCATATAAGCTTTTCTTTTGAAAAAGAAAAAAGATGCGCATGACGATAAGACTGTCAAAATAGAGACAGTCACATTGTTGATCACCACTCGTTCTTCCTATACTATAACGTGTATGAATGAACAACATGTATGCACAACACGTAGATCCCTCTTAATTATGGTGAACTAGCTCTTCTTTTAGTGATAAGTATGAGCTAATGAAGGCAGATGAAATACGAATGGATTGGGGTGCTCAAGGTAGTAACTCTATTCATTCGCTATTGATTAATATTACAACCAAACAAGTCAAGTATTCTAGATTCCCAGAATTATTCACAATGTTCTCTAAAATTCAAAACAAAGATGGTATCAAAATCTGAATAACAAAACAGCAAGCACCTGATGTTGTGGTAGCCTCAACGGTGGGACAGTAGCGTAGTCGAAATTTTTAATCCAGTAGTGACTAATCGCATCTTTGGCCGAAATACGACGTTTCGGATCGAGTAACAGCATCTTGTCCATAAGGTCTATTGCTCCAGATGGCATTATTCTGTAAGTTGGATTACTATGCAAATTTGAATGTCCATGGAGCTGGTGAATTTGCGGATCTGTGGGTGAACACTCTACAAACTCGTCAGTTTCATCAACGCTCTCCGTAAATGTCAGTTGACGAAAGTCCACTGAGATCATACTCCATACGAGTTCATAATAAAAAGTGAAATAAAATGCAATAAACTTCCGCAATAGGGAATCATTCCACAAAGGCTTTTTGCATAAAAAGACGGGTTTGTTTCTCTTAAAACATTTCCCTGGCAAGATCACAGCTACGGGTTAAATTTCCAGGTGTACATGGCTTTGGTGTGGGGACTAACTGTGAGTTTTTCTTTCCTGTCGATTCAATAGATTTCTTCTCGAAAATCTCTCTTCATAAAAACAAGGAAAACTGTTCTTACGTTGTTTGGAGAACACATCTGAACCTTCCTACATCTTTTCCGAAAATACGCACAGAATTGCAGAATCGCACGAGTAGATGTCAATACATCATCAAATGATCATGTCTTTATGGAATCCGCTTTCTTACCGTAAAAATGAAAAAGTACACATTACTCTTCCAAAGATGATAATGTATTGAAGAATTTGAAAAAAAGGTAGATTGAAGAAGGAAACTAAAGGAAAACGATAATTTCAAAAAGGAGCCCGCGTAATATCTCAAAGCCATCATAGTAATAAAAAACTACTGTGGATATAAAAGTTCAAATAAGAATAGAGACAATTTTCTCATTAATGCATAGACTTACTGCGAAAACTCTTCACGAAGACATCGGACGTATTGCTTTTTACTCCGTAATGTATTGAACAAAGGCATTTTCTCCACTTCCGGCCAGTTCGCTAAGCAAGGTGTTCCACAGACCTAGAATGAACCGCATCCGAAAAGAAAAACACACGAAGCACACAAAACCCACCTTAGATATGAGGTCGAGCTGCGCTGCTTCATTATTTCCTTGGAATAGTGGTTTCCTTGTGAAGAACTCTCCAAGTATGCATCTTAAAAAGTACACATGCTCAAATTTTCATCTTACAAAGTTCCTGCACAATGCATCATCTATCTGTATACAAGTAAAGTTAGTTCCCAATAAATCGCTAAATCAGCTTCTAAAAAATTCACTGAGGGGATATGAAAATCGGTTAGATACGTTAATTTACCTACCCGATACTCCACACGTCAATCGCTGGACCATAATGTTCGTCTCCAAGCAACAGCTCAGGTGGACGGTACCACAAAGTAATCACTCGATTGGTGTATAGTCGCTCTTGATCCGAAGAATAATAACGCGCGAGACCAAAATCAGCTATCTTTAGCTCACCCCTAGAAAAAAACCTTAATTAGATTGCAGAGTTAGAGAAAAGTTAATTGACGATTCTTTCTCTCTGTGAAGATGTGCACATTCGGACTTTTTTGAACATATTGATGACATGACGTACCTGTTGTTTAATAAAATATTACTGCATTTTATATCACGATGAAGAAACCCGGCTGAGTGACAATATTCTAGACCCTGCAAAAAGAAGCATTAGTCTAGCAACGGACAAAAAATATGAATCTTTTCAAATCCCGAAACAAATGACGGCCTTCGTGCGAAGCAAGCATTCGTGTTTCAAATGAGCTGATATTATATTGATGAGCCCGCAAAAAAAAAAACTACTGATACTGACTGAACTTACCAATATTAACTGTTTAAATAAACTTCGAATCTGATCGTTATGAAAGTTGATCAAGTGCGAAGCTTCAAGCAATCCCATAAGATCATGGTCCACATATTCGAAAACCAAATAAAAATTTGCTGTAAATAATTTATTGTGTGCGAGTGATGATCTTGCGTACATTACAAACTGGACTCACCTCTTTCTGTGCGCATATCCGCTGCTGATAATTTGTCTGTGACAATATCAATGAGCTTTACAACATT